>OY748295.1:10045804-10310333 GCA_963556515.1 Nudaria mundana | reverse complement strand
TTCAACGCCCGCAAAACACAGGCGTGTGCATTTACAGCGAAGAAATCCCCTTTCTTTCCCCTATCCTCTCTTCAGAATGCATTATTACCAATGAAGGACAACCTTGACATCCTTGGCATAGACGTTCGTCGAGAGCTCAATAATAAAAACTACATCGAAAGATGTATAGGGCTAGCTTCGCGGAAACTAGGAATACTGAATAAGGTAAAGCGATTCTTTACACCGCACCAGTGGTGTCTGCTGTACAAGACGCAGATTAGACCCTGCGTCAAATACTGCTCTCACCTCTGGGACGGCTCCGCGAAGTACTTGCTGGACGCTATCGACGCTATGCAGCGACGGGCTATCCGTATTATAGATTGTCCGTAGGGTAACGGGAAGCCTTGAGCCGCTAGCGCAGCGCCGAACAATAGCTTACCGTATTTACCACGGCGAGTGTTCTGAAGAGCTCTTCAATCTGATCCCACCTTCTTCCTTCCGATCCCGAACAACGCGTGCCGGGCAGAGATGCCACTCCCACACAGTGGATAGCATGTTCGCGAGAACCGAACGTTTTAAACGTTCGTTTTTCTGCCGAACGATAGTGGCCTGGAACGCCCTGCCTGTGCACGTGTTTCCTCCCACATATAACCCTGGGTTCTTTAAGCAGAGTGTGAAGAGGCACATCAGTAGGTCGTCAAGTTGAGGGCCACTCTCTATAGTATTGTGTGCTATGAGAGTGGCCCACAATCGCTAGACGTCGTCACGACTTACCACCAGGCGGGCGGCGTCAATTTGGCGAACCCAATATAAAAAAAATATATATCCAGTAGGCATATTATGTATATAGAAATAAAAACATGAAGTGTATTCTGTTACAGTCTAGTAACTCTTGCAGCTCCAACAGTGCAAATAAAACGAAATGAAAACTACACACCATGCCGACTGGGAACTAACCGTCCTATAAAACATACGTACAAGTATATTTATTGTGCTTGGTATTGCCAGTATTATGAGACTACGAAAACAATACATGTCATGGTAAACATTATTATACTAAAAGCGAGACATGAAACGATTCTTATATTCTTGTCGCATTCGTAGCCCGCGATTGTCGGGTCTAAATAAAAAAAAAATACATATTACTTACGGTTCGTTTTGTCTTTGCACGTCAGGTAATCTTATCTAGTTATAAACATAGCATATTATAATGTTACTCAGGCATACTGATCAAATCGTGAAAGAACTTTTTAATACGATCTAGATATTTTGAGTTTATTCTTTACGTTATGATACCTACTCATAATCTATGATACGCGTAACGCGTAAAATTTTAATAATGAAGCGGTTGCACATCGAACATTATTTCAGGGGCCTAATTCGCGTAAATGAACGTAAAACGCCATGCTACTGCTATACTACTACGTTGCAACTGAAATTGGTCAATAAATCTGTAGTCTGTAGTCTGCTAAACTCACAAGCAACGCGTCAGGATGGCGCCAGAAAGGCACCAAACCGAATGACTGCAGAGTATAATCATCATTAGGTTATCATACCCCCCCCCCGTCACAGGCTGCTATGTTGCAGTTTAAATATGTAAAATATTAGTACTAGTAGACTACGCACGCCAACAGCTACTAGCGCGTCACAAGCTAGCAGGCAGACGCACGTTCGCTACTGGACTGCGTTTGTGATAGTAGACTACGAAAACTGTAAAAAATTGCCTTCGACGTGCAAATACAATGCTACTTTGCTACAATTCTAATATGCGACTTGGCCCCCAGGTTAAGAGCGTGAAAGTGAGTGGCGTGCACTGACTAAGAAGAGATGTTACGTGTGGCGTGACATTGATGTATTGCGATGCACTCTAGTGGATAGTTCGTGTAACTCCCAATGATGATAAAGGTACGGGCCAACTCTTCCTTCACATTCGACGTGTAACACGCATTATGACATCTGAACGGATCTGGCCTATACAATTTGTATGGTAACAAACACAATGGTCATTCACCACGCTGTCTTACGGGTCACCACGCCAGATTCGCGTGTTCCCATGATATCCCACGCGTACGACGCTGTCACACACGTTTAAAGTGTCAGAGCGCGTAGATAAATGTTTGCTGCTTCCCACGTGTTATGTGAAGGAACAGTGTGTTTCACGCTTAATTATTGTGAGAAGAGTAACACACTCGCTCAAGTAACCTCGATAACGCGCCTGTAGCAACTTCAAAGGGGAAACTCCACCAATTAGCAAATATAGCAGAGTGGAATTCTTCAAAAGTGGAACACATCAAAGTCAATTTCATTACACAAATTACAAATATAAGAGTGACTTTCAAAAAGGTACTTTTAATATGTTTATGAATACGACATATGAAAATTTACCGCTTAAATTTATAGCTTGTAAGTACGAGTATGATGGTTGTTGCTGTCAGTCTCAATTAGTAGAATTAAATTTTGTAATCAATGTTTATTCCTTCATAAATTGACCACCATTGACTTATTTATCAACCTAAATGTTTGCTGCTTCCCACGTCTTATGTGAAGGAACAGTGTGTTTCACGCTGAATTATTGTGAGAAGAGTAACACACTCGCTCAAGTAACCTCTATAACGCGCCTGTAGCAACGTCAAAGGGGAAACTCCACCAATTAGCATATATAGCAGAGTGGAATTCTTCAAAAGTGGAACACATTCAAAGTCAATTTCATTACACAAATTACAAATATAAGAGTGACTTTCAAAAAGGTACTTTTAATATGTTTATGAATACGACATATGAAAATTTACCTCTTAAATTTATAGCTTGTAAGTACGAGTATGATGGTTGTTGCTGTCAGTCTCAATTAGTAGAATTAAATTTTGTAATCAATGTTTATTCCTTCATAAATTGACCACCATTGACTTATTTATCAACCTAAATGTTTGCTGCTTCCCACGTCTTATGTGAAGGAACAGTGTGTTTCACGCTGAATTATTGTGAGAAGAGTAACACACTCGCTCAAGTAACCTCTATAACGCGCCTGTAGCAACGTCAAAGGGGAAACTCCACCAATTAGCAAATATAACAGAGTGAAATTCTTCAAAAGTGGAACACATTCAAAGTCAATTTCGTTACACAAATTACAAATATAAGAGTGACTTTCAAAAAGGTACTTTTAATATGTTTATGAATACGACATATGAAAATTTACCTCTTAAATTTATAGCTTGTAAGTACGAGTATGATGGTTGTTGCTGTCAGTCTCAATTAGTAGAATTAAATTTTCTAATCAATGTTTATTCCTTCATAAATTGACCACCATTGACTTATTTATCAACCTAAATAACCGATAAACAATCGAAAGGGACAGTGGGCACTAGCTGAAGTAGGTACGACTAGAGGTTCTGTGAACAGTAGACTTCGGGAGCTTTGTTTAGAAAATTTATTTTTCAATTTTCTTTATTACTCTTTCATTTTTCATCCAATCCAAAAAATATCATTCACATGTTATTCATTGTAAGCAAGGACTGTGTGTGTAAAGTTTCATGAAAATCGGTTGATAAATACGGCCGCAAACATGATCTGACAGAACCCGTAGATGTAGAGATGTAGAGGTAGGTACAGACGAAAGAAATTCTCCCAAGTCTGCAAGTTGAAACGGAGACTTCGGTCGCTTCGCTCCCTTCATTTATTTGTAAATTATTGTCTCTCTACATACGAGTATTACAATAGTTCAGTTCCGCCTCGTTTTCTTAGTACCCGTATATGACACCAATTTTGCAGCGATGGTGTAGGTATGTATGTACTTAATAGACTGTGAAATTTAAATGAGTGAACAGTTGTGGCGAGGTCGTATAAGAGCAAACGTTTGAAGAGCGGTGAAATGTAACCAAAGTACCAGTAGTAACCAATGGGACCAGTTGGGAACGGTTCACCCAGGCCGAAGATATGATGTAACAAACATTACAAAAACATACAGTCAAATTTAGAACCTCCTCCTTTTTTGGAAGTCGGTTTATAATCTTCTTTAAATATAGCCGATGCCCATGTCTTCGCCAGTGTGCATTAGTTTTTTGTTCCTGTTCACCAATAGGGAACCATCAATCCGCTACATGCCGTTTTCTTTCATCCGTCGCTTTTACAGCCAAACATGTCCATACAGGACGGCAGGTCTGACGACAGTCTTGTAAATTTTCCCCTTAAATTTCGGAGGAAATTGAGGGTTGCATATAGTGGCTTTGACCTGCCGCCATTTCATCCAACCTGCGTCAATTCTGTGCTTCACTGTACGATCGATTTCCCCATCGTCCTGGAGAAGAGATACGGCCTTGACCATAGAGTTGATATTGAGGCATTAACGTCATAATTATTGGTCAAATTATGCTGGTACTTTCCTGACAACCCTAACATTCGAATGATGTTCTCTGTAAACAAAATAATGTGCTTTAATTAACGTCGGAGTGCTAGTAAGTATTACTAGTTATCCCAGCGAACTTTGTATCGTCTCAAATATAAAAAAAAAAAAAATATTTCATGCAAATGTATGTATTATTAATTATAATTGAAAAACGCGACGGACGGACAGACAGACAGACAAATTGTCGTATTAAATATATAGATTCCCTATTCTGTGCTTATACTACTTTAACAAAAGTCGACCGGTTCCGTAAGTTTATAATACTTACCTACATATTTAGATTCACGGTTTAAAACGGCTGTTTAAAACCGAGATTTATGCTGTCTACACGGCTTAAAACCAATGTGTTCCATACAACGGCTTACAGCTCTGACGTCATTTGGTTTAAAACAAATGTCTACACGAGATCTTTTGTTTTAAACACAATATTTTCAAAATTAAATCGCATTAAGTACTTTGAGCTCGTTTAAAACTTCATTACACCATGAAGACATAAAGTGAACAACGTGGTTAAGCAAGATAAACATCTGGAGCATAGTTCAAAGACCAAGAAGGGATGCTTCTCTCAACAAGTTTCTTATCGCAAAGTGTGAGTTATCCTTCCTAACCCCAACTGTTTTGTCGCTAAGCCACTGTCTATAAAGGGTGAATCAACCAAGCGGATAATTATAGCTCACTAAACTAATATCTGATACGTTCTGGGAATAACATTATAATACATGGAATTTCTGAGTAATAAACAGACACAATAGCATCTTTACTGTTAATTAATAGACAACGGTTCGCTTTGTAGTATGTATGGTAAAGGTTGGCATGAAATGTTTTCACTGACAATTTCATCTTAAAGTAAGGATTTGGTAGATTATTATTGGGAACTATCAAGTTTCAGTTCGTCTAGTAAAATATTTGTTATTATATTATCTAGTACATAGTAGGACTAAATAATGAATCTCTTTGTAAAATCGTGGAGATCTAATCTGAGAATACCCGATGCTATTCCGAAATATATTATCGAAGATACCCAAGACACAGACAAAAGATTAATTGACTTGTAACTTTACGAGGATATTGTTTAGTTACAGGTTTTGGTGATGATGATTTGATTGTTGGCAAGACACAACATGCTTAACTTACCAGTTTACAGTATATTCTATTATTTACATCATTGTATCAAAGAATCAAAGAATCAAAGAATCAATTTCATTTATTCAGTTTAGGCACATAAAGAGCACATATGAATGTCAAAATTTTACAATTTTATGTCAAGCACTATTATAAAAATACTAAATTAATTACATAAATAACCATTTGAAAATGATTATTTCGCTGGTTCGGTAAGTTGGTTCTCCTGAGAAGATACCAGCAAGAAACTCAGGTAGAATATCCATTTTCTTTTTTAATAATGTTTTGTTTACTTTGTGTTACAATTTGTATTGTACGAGTGGCTAACAACAGCAGATTAGGGTGACCATGCATTTTTATCATTAAGATATTCGTCTACATTATAATAGCCTTTCTTCATCAAACGTTTTTTCACTACTATTTTAAACTTAATAAGAGAGGCATGTCAACCAAATCCTGCGGAATTTTATTAAATATTTTTATACATTTGCCTACAAACGAATTACCAACTTTATGAAGTCTAATTTTTGTCATTGCCAATTTATTTTTATTTCTTGTATTAAAATTATGGTTATCGGAATTTTTTTTTAATAGATCTATGTTCTTCCGTACATATAAGATGTTGTCGTAAACATATTGAGAAGCAACTGTTAAAATATTAATTTCTTTAAATAATTCTTTCAGCGAGTCACGGGGTCCGAGTCTATAGATTGCTCGTATAGCTCGTTTCTGTAATATGAATATTGTCTCAATATCGGCAGCTGAGCCCCACAGCAGCAGACCATATGACATAACGCTATGAAAGTAGCTAAAATAAACTAATCGTGCCGTTTTTTCGTCAGTCAGAGACCTTATCTTTCTAACCGCATAGGCAGCTGAGCTAAGTCTTCCTGCCAAGGCTGTGATATGAAGACCCCATTGTAGTTTACTATCTAGAGTTATCCCAAGAAAAACTGTGGTATTGACTATTTGAACTAATTCATTATTCATAGTAATATGAGTATCCACCTGTCTAACATTGGGCATAGTAAATTTTACACATTTTGTTTTCTTCGCATTGAGCAGCAAGTTGTTACTTGTGAACCAATGCAATATTTCCGAAAGGGTATTATTTACATCGTCAAGTGCTACTTTTTGTCTATCACTTTTAAAAATTAATGATGTGTCATCAGCAAATAATACTATCTCACAAAGATTTTTAGTGAAATAAGGAAGATCGTTTACGTATATTAAGAATAAAAGGGGTCCTAATTTCGAGCCCTGGGGTACTCCCATGACTAATGAGGCGCCAGAAGAGTCGGTGCCATTAATGTTTACTTTTTGTACTCTACCAGTGAGGTAAGACTCGAGTAAGCCAAGTGAGCTGTTCGAAACACCATAATAACCTAATTTTAGTAGCAAAGTCCCATGATCAACACAATCAAAAGCTTTTGATAGATCACAAAATATACCAATAGCATCCTGCTTTTCCTCCCAAGCATCAAATATATGTTTCACAAGTGCAACTCCTGCATCCGTTGTGTTCCTGCCTTTAGTGAAACCAAACTGTTTGTTATGAAGTAACTTATTGTCTGTAAAATGTGAAAGCAATTGATTAAATATTATTTTTTCAAAAATTTTACTGAGGGATGGGAGTATGGAAATAGGTCGAAAATTTGAAGGATCACTTTTGTCTCCTGCTTTAAATAAAGGATTGATTTTACTGTACTTCATAAGATGAGGAAACTGATTTTCATCGATACATTTATTGAATATGAATGCAAGGTGAGGTGCTATAGCGGGCACTATTGATTTTATTATATTAGTTGAAATGCCCCAAAGATCCTCGGTATTTTTTATATTTAGTTGTTTAAAAGTTTTAAGTATAGTGACAGAGTCAATATACTGAAAATCAAAGTTAATTCTACATTTATCAACACTAGATTTAAGAAGAGAATTGGCTACGTTTTTTGACGAATTTAACTTATTTGTAGTGGTGATTGGAACATTTGTGAAGAAAGATTCAAATGCATTGGCCACTTCAGAATCAGTTTTAATATGTTTATCATCTATTTTTAACTCGAAGGATCGATCACGTGACTTTGCTTTACAAGTTTCTTTGTTAATAACATTCCATATTGCCTTCGTTTTATTATCAGATTTTTCAATTTTAGCCCGTATATAATTAGATTTAGCTGTTGAACATACTTTTTTGAATAGTTTGGAGTACTTTTTAATCTGTTCAATTACTTGTGGCTCATTAGTAGATGCCTTTGTCTCGTATAATTCATATAATTTCCTTCTACTTTTATAGATTCCAGGCGTAGCCCAATCACTAAATTTTATTTTAAATTGATTTACATTTATTGTTTTTTTAGTGAAAATGTTATCACATTCGTATTTGATTACTCCGAACAAATCTCCGTAATGATCATTCGGGTGTTTATCATTATTCAACTCCAAAAGAGGTACTTTATTCTTAATGTTTTCTTTAAATTTTTCTAATCTATAAGTTGTGATTGGTCTACAAACAATATTTTTTGATAATGGAACATGTTGGAACTTAAATCTAGCTAACTGACCTGCATGATCTGAATTTACAAAATGTATTATAGATTTCTCATCTACATCGCTGTTAGAAAAAATATTATCTAAGCAGGTAGCTGATGTGGCTGTGGTGCGTGTTGGTTCACAAAAAAGATTTTGTAAGTTAAAAGATTTAAAAAGGTTGAGGAACCTTAGCGCGTTCTGAGAGTTTTCTAAAATATTAATATTAAAATCGCCACATACAACTATAGTCTTCTTACATTTACATACCTTTTTTAAGGCTTCCTCCATAATGGACTCAAACAGGTAGTAATCTCCAGAAGGAGGTCTATAGACGCTAATAATAATATATTGTTCTAGCTCTGCACATGATAGTTCAATATTTCGCTCACTTGTGAGTGCTACTACGTCTTTTCGGTCTTTTGATTTTAATTTGTCATTAATTAAAATGAGAGACCCACCTCTTATAGCGGAATCTCTAGTAAACGCACTAATGATTTTATAATTATCAATATTAACTAAGAGTTCATGTTTTTTTAACCAGTGTTCAGTTAAACAAAGTACATGGATACGTTTTTCATTTAAAAATAATTCTAGTTCTAACTCTTTGCCAGAAAAGCCTTCAATATTTTGATGAATTATATTCATGAACATAGACTTTTCCTTTGTCCTTAAATTTAATTTGCTAGGGATTTCCTCTATTGTCCTACAACTAAGTTTAAATTATTGTCACCCTTTTCAGGAACAGATGTCACAAGACAAACATTGTCACTTTTCTGCTCAATAAAAGCAGATTGTTTAGCCAAGTTTTTGGCTGAATAACTAATAAAATATGATAGCGAAGATGCTATCTGTCTCCTAAAATATCTATTCAAATAGAATTTATCTTCCGTCAATAACAATTTATTTTCTAAATACATGTTAATGTCAATCAGATGGAATTTATTTGGATTATGAAATGTCAATGTATGTATTGTTTGATTTAGCTTATATCTAAGATTGTTTTCGGCCTGTGACAAGCCACGGCTATAAGGAAGTGTGAATAAAATAATGTTTTTAACATCTAATAAGCTCAGTAATTCTAAACAGTTTACAATTGCATTTCTGTCTGCATTTCCCCTATCTCCCACCAAAATTAAAAGTGTACAGTTGCTGTTTAAATTACAATTTTTAATTTTTTTTATAATGTTACAGTAAGTTAATCCCGGCATACAATAGTTAGTAACATTTTGTTCTAAATATGAACTAAGTAACTGGCCCATTGATTTCCCTAATTCATCACAAAACATCACTATTTCAGATTTAATCATATTTCGTTTGGTGAAGGAACTACTGGGTTTCTTGTTTGACTCAAGTGAAGGGCTTATGTTTGAAGTCAGCGAGGACTTACAGACCGGCTCAGGACTAATTAAATGGTTGTTTGATGTCAATGTGGAATTTGAACTCATAAGCTTCTTCATGGCCAGAATGTATTCCTGATACTCACTTTTAACATTACAATACCTGTCAGTCATTATGTCTAGTGAATTTTTTAAATTATTAATTTCTGATTCTAACTTTAAAATATTGTTATTATGATCAGAGATATTATTTTCAATTAATAATGAATACATGTCAAGTTCATCGCCTAGTTGCCTTCTCTCATTAATATACTTGACTTTTTTGTACATACTTTTTTGTCTTTTAATAAGTTTTTGTGTTTTTCTTATGTATTTATTAATTTTCACATATTTCTTAATTTTGTTTCTACTGCACTCAACTATGCCCATCTTGTGATTGGAACAATGAGCTGTTAAGGTATCATCCTTTGTTAAATCTATAGTAATAGTGGGTTCTAAGCTGGGTTCAGTAGCAACAAGGCTGGGCACACTACCAACTAACTCCTCAAACAAGTTATGGGTATGGGATACTATGGTGTCACGTTTCTCAGCCTCAAGGTGGGAAATGAGGTGGTGGGCTTCGTGCAGTTCCTGTTCCAAGACTGACATGCGCTTGAGACCCTGTTCATACTCGTCACTACACTCTCTGAACCCAGTCACAATATTTTGTAATCTGTATTGTACTGTATTTTGTGTTCTGTGTATTGTGTAATCAATAGAAATAGAATAGAGATCCAACAATGGAATTGCGTGGAAATCAAATCCTGAAAGTTAATTGTAAAGAGTTGAAAATATGTAAGTAGTTGACATGAAAACGGAATGCACTATTTATCATGAATATCTAATCAAAGATATCGTTTGAAGTTTGTGTATTTCTTCAAGATATTACAATAAATTTGTGTGTGTCTCTCTATTATAAATCTGTGTTTTCCATTCCATTAACAAAATATTTCCAAAGATAGCTTCAGGCAGGTGTTTGGTTGTGAACTTAAGAAGTAACGGATTTGTATGATACGTTATGATTTTGGGGGGTTTTTTTTTTTTAATTCCGCTCTAGCGTCTGTTGCCGGGCGTAACCAGAGTACAAGCAGAACGTATTTCCAGTGGCGCCCGGCGGACTTTGACCACCTCTGTGGTCTCTGCGGGGGTTTAGGTTGGGATGAGAATCCCGCGTCGTTGGGGTAGGGTTTTATCCCGCGTCAGTGAGTGAATCTGGTTGCGTGCTATGGGGCAAAGGCCCCGCAGCACGCAACCCTTCTAGCCTGCTTCTGTAAGGACGGTGGGTGGCGATCCCGCCGTCCTCAGGCCCCGATCATGGAGGTCGATGGTCTTGGGCGTAGATGAGTCTGCGGCGCCCTCGCCGCTGACTACGGGACTCGGCGGGAAGGGTACGCTCCCTCACGATTTTGAGCTGAAAATAGTTCGGTACAGGATGATTAGGTGACAAGCGAGCAGGTATAACAAATAGGTCACTGATCCTTAAAATATATCAGACCTCTATACCTATATTTCTTAAATGTTAATAATGCATGTCAAAATTTAACCTAACCAGATGTTATTTCCAGATTATAAACTTACGATATTATTCAAAGAGGAAAAATGTAGAGGTTGCCAAGTAATTTGGCATGGGACATGGGCGTGCACCGCAGTAGTATTACAGTTTAGTAGATGTAGGCTTGTTAAAAATTGTTTTATTTAAAAGCTAGCGTACGCCCGCGGCTTCATCCGCTTGACAAATGATATATGCAAAAACCTTCCTCGTGAACCACTCTATCCATTGGTGAAAACCGATCAAATCCGTTGAGTAGTTTTAAAGATCTAAGCATACATACGGACGGAAGTGACTTTGTTTTATAATATGTAGTGATAATTATGACATTTCAAGTATCGAAATAAATAAAGTAGTAGGTTATAGTGTAAGTTCGATTCAAATTCCGTGGAGTAATTTCTTGTAGTCAAAAAGTAAAGTATCGTAAGCATCGTCAATTCAGAATAGTTATAGGTATCTATGATGTGTTCATTTTCAAACAATTTAGTTCAACAGTTTATGCGTGATTTTACTTAATAATAAACACCCATTCTCGTTTACGCTTTGTATTTGCATAAAAAAAATATCCATTTGTTTGTGACCTTTTATATCAATCTATTTGGGATTAGGTACGTACCTATGCATCATAAACTGTAAAGATTTAATTAGTCACTGAGTGTGTTATAAAAAGTATGAAGTGTCATTTATTCTCAACGCATTTTATTATCAACATTTACAATTTGTATAAGTCGGAGTAATATTTTATGTGAGAAAAATTATATTTACTTAAACTGGCAATTCTGAAAGTTGAAATGGAAGTAGCGGCTATTTCCATTACTATTATTGAAAAATAGTCGTTACTGTGAGTGGCGTGAAGTACCATAAAAGTAGGGGCGTTGAATTTGGCTGGGACTCATCGAATGATGTTACATAATTGATTTTTTCCGTTTGCCACGCTACGTTGTGTGCTGTATGAATAATAAGTGTCTTAATAGAATTTCCCCTTACACCGCCTCTGGTAAGAGTAAATGTTTTAAATATGAAGAATTTGATAAATAGTTACATATAAAACCGATAATTTTTAATGTTATTTAAGTAAAAATAATATTATGAGCCAGTTCAAACAAGTGAGGAACAGTGTAATAAGGGCACGTTGTAGTATGTCAGAATATGTAGTGACTAAGATAGAAAAACGGATGGTTCGGGCACGTAGAGAGAATGGATGAAAGAAAATGGATGAAACAGATACATAAGGTAGGCGTGGATGGCCAGGTTGTCAAAGGTCAACCAAGGCAAACTAAATCGAAGCTGTTTTGACAAAAGGCCAGATCAAGAGTACCCGTAAACGGAGAGCGCGCCTGAGAATTGTTATGAAAGTGGAAGAAGTGAAAGAAGTATCCCAGGATCGTAACAAGTGGAATTCCATAGTGTCTGCCTACCCCAATGGGAAAGAGGCGTGACTGTATATTTCAAAGAACACAAAAATTATTCATTTAAATGTTTTTTTTTGGCGTAATAAAATTTTAATCAGAATTACAATATACAAAATATAAATAATTATAGACTCAAAATATTTACATTACAAAATATCGTTTAAAAAATCCTCCGCCTCATTGCCGACTGGGAAGGTTCCCAGAATGCTGGCTGTGTTTGCCACGTTGGATGGCGATAAAATAGCTTTGGGCCAGAAAATAGCCAGCCTTCTGGTCTTGAGAAGCATCGATTAGGCGTTTAGCTATATCTTTATAAAGGCGGCGAGCACTCGGACCCCATGACCCCAGTGTCTCAACCCCAAACGGCTCAAATATGTAATCACCTGCTAGGTTAGCATATTTACGCCGTTTAAGGCCTTCAGCCGATGCAGCAGCAGCGCCGGCACATCCGGATGTGCTTGGAAGGTGTGAAGGTGCTAAGGTGTCAACGCATGTAGCGTCCCACACCAAAGGCCTTCCCATCTTCCACGATAGCAACGACATACCGTCCGGTCTCTTTCCATCGCTTCGTGCTAAACCATTTGGTTCACGTACGGCCGGAAGATCTGCGGTGGAAAGAGCCCTAGAGAATTATGTCGTTTAGAATAGCGTGCCGAGGTATATGACCTGCGCTGCTGCTACAAGAAAGGCCATGGTGTCCCAGATTATCGACGGCTACTCCACAGGTGCAATGATGCGGGGATACACAAGGTGTACCCAGCCGATGGCAAGTGGCAATGCGGAAGGTTGTGTCGTCCAACATTGTACCGATGTTGGGCGATGGGAGCGCCTGGATCCATAACCCCGACTTCCATTCTCCAACAGCTAGTAGGCGTGCACACTCTGAAATATTGACAGAAGTGTCAATTAGTGTATTAATTCTCAATTTACAGAGCGGCGAATCCCACAGTCGCTGTGAGCCTAGGCGTGAGGGCAGGTCAGTGTCGGGGCAAGACATCCTCCAAGCATTTATGGCATCGGTCTTGCATCGCACCTCGGAATCAATCAGTGTATTTGACAAAACTTTCCTGACTAATTCTTCGGTGCAATGGACCGACGACAGAAATGCTGGCAGACTGACATCTGTGACTCTACGAATACCTAGCCCGCCCAAGCGAACTGGAAGAGACGCGCGTCCAAACCCAGGCCCGGTCATTAATATTTACATTTAAAATTTTACACAAAGAATTTTGTATTAAGTTGTCTAGTCTGCCCAAAATTTCTAAATTTTTCCAAAATTGTCCTGAACATGTGTAAATTTGGGTACAAAAAGACAAAAACGAAGAATAGTAAAAGCTGAATGAATGCTGATATTACATAGACTATCAATAACCTGATCAAAATTTTGAATTTTTTCCTCGATAAAAGTGGAAAGCCATCTTCTAAAATTGGGGACCCTAGGAGGCGAAAAGAAGTTTTGTCCAATACTTTTATGTTGGGGGCCAAACTGTTGAATTTGGAGATTGTTGTTAATTTATCTGTGTTTTCAAATATAAAAATCTCACATTTATTCGGGTTCAGTTCTTAGCCAATTGACTGAAACTCGTTCTTTATTAGGGCTAAATCTTGTAAAACTGTCTCTACTTTTCCCCCTAAAGTCCCGTCATCCATTCATTTAAATGTGTTAGTTGGGTTTTTTTGTACTTAGACATTTCGCTCAAATATTTCTGTATTAAAGTATACTTTACACTCCGAAGAGTAGTCAAATTAATATTATAATTTGCTGTAGTAATGTATTTTAGACACTATCCAATGTCCACTTTGCCCTGTTCTATCCCTCTTGAGTTCTTGACACAATAAATTTTGAACAAGCAACAACAGACTCAATTTGTAAAATTTGACAGGTGATAAAAACTTTCAGAGGGTTGTCATCTTTGAACAACTATTATTACTGCTCGAGGGCATTTTATTTTTACTTAAGCTAAAGTTGACAAACCTTTTAGAAGTGACTTAGGAGCACTTTGTAGCTCAATAACGTGACTCCATTCAACGTAAAAAGTGGTTTCACTATGCACCTTCTATCGCGAGTCCCCTACAGCATTGTTTCTCGCTTGAAAGGCTTTAAGTCGCTTTTATTATACGTTTTAAGTATATAGGTACTTATTTTAAGTAACTACTTACTACTTTTAAACGTCAGGCCAAACAAGGTAAATAATTACGCGTTTAAGTCCTGAAATCGTTAATTAAGTATAATAATTCGATTAATTTATAAAATAAATCGCGATTTACCACACGAAGATTCGTGTGATAAATCAATTGAAATTTGTGTGATATAGGAACCTAGAATAAACCCTAAACGACTGTTTCTTACTCGACATAATAATTATAATAGTTACAAACCATACACATAGTAATGAATCCTCACCAAAAAATGGGTTAAAGGAGGATGCGGAAAGGTGCATACAGTCTTAGTAATAATATTATAAAAAAATACCTATCTAACCCTATCTCACTATAATATTACTATTAAGTATATATATATATATATACTGTGCTTTGCAGAATAGATTATTTGAAAAGTAACTCACCTAAAAGACTAATTAAAAAAATTAACATTCAATGATATTATATATACAATGTTACCTACTTTGTAAAGACAATTATATTAAAAATATTGTAAAATATAGGCATTTTATTCATCCGTATTCGACTTTTGTGTAGCATGAGCGTTTACCACGAGACCTAAAACTTTCGGTTAATAATTTGAAAGAGCTCGCGTTTAAACTATGAAGATTTATTATAACTATAAATAATCTTAACACAGTACCTATACTGTTAAAATCATCTTATTATATGTACACTTTGTGAGGAAACCTGGATAATATTAGAACGATCATCATCCAAAAATTAATGATATGATCCAAAGTCTTGAACTCAAAGGCCCAAAGTTCAATGTACAAATAATCCAGCCAAGTGCGAGTTGAACTCGTGCACGAGGGGTTCCGTTCCATCTTTAAAGGACACTGTCGAACTTGTATGGAGGTTTGGGTCAATCATGTACAGCTACAAATTTGGCAAATATGATACAGATATTGTAGTTTATATTACTAGCGACCGAAATAGTAACATATTTTTGTGTACAGAATGCTATGTACACATTTTTAAACATGAACCTTTAGTCAATTTGGATAAAGAAAAAAAAAACAATTTTATCGATTATTTCTTTAATAATCGTATTCATTTGTGAGTAAAATGTTATTCAGGAATGCAGCAGGCCTGTTTATATATTTATATTCTTGGTGCCCTGTCCAGCTCAAATACCACACGAGTCTCAACTTCTGAGACACCAATAATAAAAGTAATAATATAATATAAGTACTAAATCATCAGACATTCCGTCAATATTGTTATTGACGTAGACGTTTGAGTCATTTGACGTTTATATTGGATTTGTTTCAACTTTTAATATGAAAAAGAATAGGGTTGATCCGCCATTTTCACATCACATTCACATTTTTCATTTTTAACGTTTTTATTTGTTGACTTATGTACTTGATATACGAAGACTGGACATTGGCAAGTTGCCATAAGCAGAAGCCATAAAAAAGAATTGAATAGAACTTTTAATATAGTTGCCATATACAAACATCACAGAGCTGATTAAAAATTATATCGATTTAAAATGTCAATACTACTACCCCCATTATATTCATCATTTAACAATTACTTTTAAAAAAATAACAATAATAACTGATTTATGCCTCAGTATTGGACAATAAACCATTTAAATATGAAATCTAGTCAAGAATAAAATGAGTTTACATTATTTTTTTCTTAAATGTAATTGATTGCTGGCAACAATTTGGCTTCACGGAAAACGGATCAAACTTTGGACAATCTGTTTAAATCAAAAATTACTTATTAAAATAAAGAGATGTCCACACACCAGTAAAAAAAAAAATAGAAGTAGGTAGATAGCGTAAGCGGGATTCTATGACTAAAATATATATTATTCGTATTTACATTGAAATGAAACCCAAGTTTGTGGTTGAAATTAACTTGAGAGAACGGTAATGAGTATTCTTGATGCGCTTGCCAGAACTAATTGGCTAGCGTAGATGCCGCTGGAATAAATAAAATTCCATTTGAGCGCCACTCCATGCAACTTTAGTGTTGAGTAAATATGGCTGCAGTGCATTTATACCTACTATTTTAAGTTCGTACGTTCGGGTGGTTCGGATGTACAAACTTATAGGGTACAAAGTTTCTACAGCCGAATATGTTATACAGGATGTTTGGTACATTGTTTGCCAAATTAAAATGGCTGATAGAATAAGTCATTAGCTATCTATTACTACTACTAGTACTAATTAGCACTCTTTAAACTATTTTAACGTATTTGAAATACTTATCGATTACTATGACTCTTTTTTTTTAAACCCCAAAATTCGGCATCAACACTTAGATAATAGAAAGAAAATCTTAGGTAACGGCTTGTTCACAGTAAGGCAATGCGACGTCTCATCGCTAAAATCTAGGAACTCCCACAACGCATCGCAAGAATTTGCGAGTTGATTCGAGTCGTTCATTCCGGCGATGTTACGCCACACTTGACTATCGTGGAAGGCAAACGCTTCGCCACGGGCGGTGCCGTGCGAATTCGTATCGCAGTAATTCGCATTGCTGTTTTTGGCGGTGCGAACTCACATCGCCACAATTCGCTTAATGTGTACGTGCTATAAGTCCTGGTAATTTCGTTTTATTTTGAAGCTTACTTTTGGGCGTCTTTATAAAATTATTTACAATGAATAGGTACCAACTTTTGTTTTTATTGACAGAACAAAATTAGGGAAAATTAAAGTTAAATTCAACTTTACGCTAGACTCAATAAAAAAATAAACAAAAGGGATTGAGTTGTTTCATTCACTGATTTTAATTCTTTAGTTTATCCTCTTTCTATTGGTATGGAATATGTTATGAAGTTTCTATTAGTTTCGTTCACTGATTCAATAAAGCTTCCAAATTTTTGTGGTAAACATCGTTCAGGATTAATACTTTAACTTTTTGTTAAAAGCATGCGGGGTGGTAACTCGTGGTAGCCAGTTCATTAGTTCGCCATTTCAATTTGGCAAACGATGTAAGAAACATTCTATTTTAAAGCTTTTCAATAATGTGGATTACTTTCATACTTATTATCATTATTATAATAAGACTATATTGATCAAGGTATCTTTGAGGTATTAAAAGGCATTCTAACCAACTGTCAACCACGCAAAGGCTCTCTTTTTTTTTTGTTTTTTTTTAATTCCGCGGCCGTTCTAACGTCCGTTGCCGGGCGTCTCTGGTTACAAGCAGGTATTTCCAGTGGCGCCCGGCGGACTTTGACCACCTCTGTGGTCTCTGCGGGACGATAAGGCTCTGGCATGGTTCACTATCCATTTGCATAAAAAAAATAATCATAAAATATTTTGGCATATGGTAATTTAGACTAATGATATTTATGCATCATTTTTTTATCCATAACAAATATATTTTTCTTAATCATAAATAAAATTAGCATAATCATATTTAAGCATAAATAACAAATATAAGCATAGCTTTATAAAGGCATAAACGTATCAAACTATAATGAATACAGTCATAATCATCTTACGCAGAATAAGTAAATATGTAAAACTAGCAACCCTTAGCGCAAACTGCGCAAGTAATAATTTTTTTTTTTACTTTTTGTCAAATTTCTAATCTTATCGCACCACTTGAGACCACGACCTTTCCAACGGTGTGCCACACTTGACTGTGCGACTCTTAGTTTAGGAGGAGAAGCGGCTTCACTGGCGTATTATATATTTAGATAATTAAAAAATAATAACCTAAACCTACTTTGACACTATATAATATAGGACATACTGGTTAAAGTAACTTTTTTATTTTTCATTCATTTCATTAATTTATACCTATTCATTTTTAGTAATATATACTATTAGGCGACTGTACACTAGGGTAAAAGCCGGATAGATGCCGCAGTGGGATAGGTGCCTCATTTTCGAAAAAACATACTTCCCAAACTCGCAACTATGAATTAATAGTATAATTAGGAGCCGCAGTCACACGGTGGGGACGTATTTCGCTAGTGTGTGTAAACATCTCCGCAGCGAACTACAGGAACACGTAAAAAATTTAAAGGTTAGTTTTTGCCGTTGTGTAACTTTATAAGTAGTAATAAATTATGTTATATTTTCTATTACGTCAGTATACTGGTTCATTAAGTGTGCATCTAAGTATAAAAAGTTGCTCTTTTCATTCTAATTTATTTAAAAATATTTGAGCATCTATACCTATGACAAAGGATAGTTGCCCTAAATTTCCGAGGTATAGATGCCCTTAGGGGCATCTGGATAGACCTGTACACTTTTCAGAAATTATGGCTCAAAATGTGGAAAATGAAAGTTTCTAATAGGGATTTAAAATGTCTCTAATGTTATTCCAATTTTTTATATATTTGATTATGCATGTTAATTCTTGACAATTAAAATTTTATAATAACATTTAAAAATTAATAATTTTGTTAGCTTCTCAGGACCAGAGAAGGCTGGCTATTTTCTGGCTCAAAGAATAAATATTACCATCCGTGGCATACGTGGCAACACAGTCAGCATTCTGGAAACCTTCCCAGTCGGTATTCGAGGATTTTTTAATCGATATTTTGTAATGTAAATATTTTTAGTATATAATAGTAGGTATATTGTAATTTTTATTGTAAATAACAAATAGTTTTGTTGAATCAGTTATTTAATATTTTAAATAATAAGTATAATTGTCTTTGATTTTGAATATTTTATAATAGAAATTAAGAAAACATTATTGTAAATTATTCTTTAAAACTGAATAACTTAAAAAAAATGTATTTCGTTATTCTATCCCATATTTCTTGAAAGCATTTGCAGTTTAGGAGTAAAATTGGTTGCGTTTTTCGTTTACACAGTACATAAGGCATCTATCCCGCACTGCGGCCATCTATCCTTCATAGCATTTTCATGGTGGGGCAACTATCCATACACTGGGGCATCTATCCTCGAAAAAAGGGTTCCTCTAAAAGCTGAATTCTGCCAAATCTGTATTTGGTAGGTCAAAAAAAAAGAATAGTAATTCAACATATACAAATTGTTTATAAAAAAGTAACATTTTTAGAATTAGGAGGCAATTTCAAAAAGTAGGGCATCTATCCCGCTTTTACCCTATGCCTAAAAACATTGTGCAAATTATAAATATGCATAAATATATTAGACCTAAATATAATTATTCCACAGTACATATGCTGCTAAAAATCAATTATGACCAAGTATAATTATACCAAAAAAAGTATGCCAAATTCATTGTGCTAAAACATTTTAGAATTACATATATTATGTTAACGAAAGGTATCCCCTCTGGCATAAATGAAAGACTCACGCCTATTTTATGTGGGGAAAAAAAGTGGCCGTATAATAAACCTCAGCCTACTCGTAATGTTTCAGAGAAACAGGTGTGATAAATACTAGTTATATGTAAATTTAACTAATATTTTAAAGCAACAAATGTACGGAAACTGTTTGAATGTCAACAGCTATGAAAGATTCAGAAATTATATTATAATTATGTAAGACTAACAAAGAATAATACAACTCTTTGTTTCAATAACGTAGAATTATGTATTTTTTAATTTGGGATAAAGATATGACAAACACCAGATAATAAGACATCTTAACAGTAACAAGATTGAGTTCAGTAATTTTTTCATTTTGTAACGAGCTTTTGTATCACCTTCACAAATGTTTTTAATGTTTGTACAAAATTTGATGATCCTACTAATATTATAAACGCGAAAGTTTGTGAGTATGTAAGTATGTATGGATGGATGGATGTTTGTTACTCTTTCACGTAAAAACTACTGAATGGATTTTAATGAAACTTTACAATAATATAGCTTATACATCAGAATAACACATAGGCTACAATTTATAAAGATATTCTGTGAATTGTTCAAAATATGACGCGGCGCGACGGGAACGGGAAAAAATCCAAATTGTCACGCGGACGAATTCGCGGGCGACCACTAGTATAAAATAAGGCCGGTGTAATTTCAAACTCATTTCTCTCTTTTTAAACAACTATACAATTAAATACTAAACAAACTGATGCTTCGGCTCTGCGCTCAATCTTAGGCGACAAGTGTAAATCGTTTTGACCAAATTTGGCATGCTGGTCGACCACGGAGGAATAATCACCGAAAATGTCCTGGAAATCATCGAAAAATCCATGTCCACGCACGTGTTGCCATGGAAACACGTGCGTCAACAATGAAAATAGTTTTTTTTTACGTTTGATTAATTAATTTAAGTATTCGATTCTGATTCTGATATGTAATAAAAACATTTGCTCCGCTCAACATTTGCAATTAGCAGCATGCATTGCATACCTAGTTAATTTACTCGTTCAGTATTATGTCCTCACAGCGGGTCCATATTGGCTCACCTAAAGTTATTTACCTGAAATTGTTCTCCCTAATGATTTGTACTCCGAACGATCACTCTTCCTAAAAATTTTCAACCTAAAGTTTTCATTCATACTATTTGTAGTGCTACCGGCGATGTTCATAACACTCATGTTTCCGAAAATTGTAATTCATAATATCATTAAATATATTTAAACTCCTGCTGTTTTTTATCATAACGCTTTTATCCCTAAACATAATTAGGACCGATTCGGTTCTGGTACTTCGCCGGCCGGCACGCTCGCTTCGCTCGCTCGGCTCGTGCGTTGTGGTCACAGTTCTAACCTAACCTAAACCAAAGAAATCTAAACAAAATGGATATGACTTTGAATAATAGTGTAAAAGATGGTTATATTGAAAAAATATAGGAAAACAAATAAAAGTACATATAATAGATGTTTATTGCTACTGACATTATGAAGTTGAATGCTTCGAAATTATGAACATTAGAGACAGAGTAGTAAGGAATTATGATTGTTAGGATGAAAAATGTGAGGAAGAACATTTTCGGCTTTCCAATTATCGGAGTTGAAAATTTAGGGGAACTTTGGCGCACCCCCTCAAAGCATTTTGGGTGTGTACGTGTGTGTAGTTTAATTCCTCGTGTAGACATTTTGTGTCTATAGTTTTCAGTAACGATAAAATACCTAACGATACCTAACGATAAAATACTACCTATGTGCATAATGAACGTCAATAAAATGCGCTAAAATTGTTATATTTCTATTGCTTCTCTTAGCTAATAGAAAATGAAAAAACCATGGTGGCAAGTAACAAACTTTTAATAAAGTTCAGAACAATCCCGTTGTTCTATAGCGGCTTTAAAGCTTCATTATTGTTCCAAGGAAGTCGGTTTATTATTTCTCCATCTTCTCATAATTCTTCTTTGTATGATTTTGCTTACTGAATGAGCGTGCGAAGCGTTTACAAAATTTCGACACGATAATGGACAGTTTTGCTTTTGCCTGTCTATATGTATAGTTCCGGGTTAGGCGCCACATTATTTATCTGTTCTCTAAAAAAATTGTCATAGGTGCTTATTAATTTAAAAATGTTTTCATTGTAAACATTTTTTGATTAGGAGGAAATAGGATGTACTGTGGTAAAAAGGCCAAACAATGTTTTTAACGTCACCACCACTTTTTTTTAAATTCCGCTGCCGCTCCCACTGTCATTGTCTTGCCGAGCACCTCTGGTGAGCACAGTGAGTATCGCTATTTGGCGGGGTCCAAATGATACTCACTTGCACGCAGTGTACCTACCGACAGACGGATGCGGCTCTGGCAAATATAACCAAAGTAATCTTGAATAAAGAACGCTCGCTACCGTAAGACCAACTTATAATATAGTGGCTGACGCAATGTGGACGTAATAAATACCTTTTTAAACGAATTTTGGGGTTAAATAATATAATTTCTGTGTGTAATTTTCAGAATCTTTAAAGAAAAGTAGGTTAACATTTAGACAAACTTAAGTTTGGTTTTAGTGCTGGTAAAAAATGAGAGAAAAATTTCATTGATAACCAGTCTAATGTATTACTGTTAAAGTTGCAGTTTCATAATAATCTTTTACCTCTGATTCAAGGAATATTCCGTATCTATATAGAGTATCTAACAAAGATTACTCAATGCCAACCAACTGTTGAGAAACTTTTACTGGTATTTTGTATTCTGTTCAGCAAACTTTTATTAAAGTAGATAAAATATATTTCATTTCTTATGGAATTGCTTCCCTGTGGAAGAAATTATAAAGTAGAAATATCTATTGTAATATTTTAATATTGCCCTATAGAAATTAAACACATAAAATCACGCATATGTCTGCAAAGGGGTAGGTAGAAGCATAATATAATGCATAACACATTTGTGAGTGTGGGTGGAAAGTATTTTTAGTCCTATGTAATAGGGATATGCCTTTTGCCACTAATTGGGTAGGTCGGGGCCAGAGCTTGTAATGTATTCCGCATAAGTAATGAGATATTGTATTCCGCATAAGTTTTCAAATAAATAAATAGGTAATACTTACTATTTCAAGAGTACTTTTAAGTTTTTCTTCTTTTTAAAAACGTGGCTGCATCTTTCATCGATGATTTTGCCAATGTCAAAGTAATGCTTGGTTTTTGCCGCAAAGAAGAACTAGTTATTCTGAACTAGTTCGCGGTGCGGGACAAGGAAATGTTTGGGTCTGGATTTTTGCCCAGCGCCACAGGTAACCTAAAAGGCTACCAGCCACTCGCTCGATAAAAATCAGTACTACTTTTAAGTTACTTTTAACCAACGAATAATGTGAAATCATTGATGATGATGCGATAACGTTTCAAATGACCTACGGTCATCACCCGCCCACACCTGCTCAAAGTGTACCTAACACTTTGAGCAGGTTTTAATGTTTTGTTCAATCCCGTAAGTACTTAATTATACTTACCGTGCCATTATGAAAACAGAAGATTTTCAAATTTTTTCAGATATCAAACAGACCTTAGCTTTCAATTTCTTTAGTATGCATTTCATTTCAAACACTGGCCAGTTCTCCCAGGACATATACAAATTTCCAACAAGTTTTGCTCTTTTCAAGTCTGGTGACAATTTTGAATTTTAAATGAGTATTGTGAACAAGTTTATATTCGATACATAGAGTGCTCCAACTAGCCATGCATCTGTCTTCGTATTATAGTAATAAAAATATACTTGGTGTTTTTACGAGAGAAAAATTTACTTGTTAAGATAATATTGTTAAAATAATAAATCTTCATTACATTACACTCAAGCTGTTCTCATATTTTCAGGCACGATGGTTTTATTACTTTTACTGCTTGTGGTAAGCGGGTGTGCAACAAATTTGCCGGATAAAAGTAGAAAGAAAAAAATATAAACGGGTAAAAGGTAAAAGAAGAAACTAGGTAAAATATTGCACCTTAAAGTAGCTCTTGGTTCTTTTCCAGTGTCGGAAATTATATTTTATTTATGTTTTTGCGTTAGTTGAATCCCATTAAAATAGATACCTTTATATACCTACATATTACCGATACTGTAACTACTTTGGAAGTGTACGGATCCCACCAAGTTCTTAACCAACCTCATCTGCAAGAGGTAGGGACTGATGGAGAGGATCTGGCTCACATAAAAAAATGCGGTTAGAGTCCAGTAGGCTCGTCCTATTATATGTCTATTGAACTTAGGAAACCTTGACTTTGACTTATAGGTTAATTTATTTTATTAAATTATTTCCTTTCTTGAAAGATTTTTCAACGTCATGCATAATTTAAGCGATATTAAATGCAATTAAAAAAAATCGTTCAATTTTAGATACACTGGAACAATGATTTCACAGGGGTATAAAATTACTTTAAACCAGTTGCAATCAGGGCAATCAGGGGTTGTTACAGAGGAAAACCTCGTAAAGCTATACTAATGATACCTTGAAGAGACGGGTTGTGTTGCAGCGCAAATGATCTAACGGGACTACATACAAGACTTCAGTGAGAACTACCTTTGTATATCGCCAGTGTGATTAAATTTTTACTTTTCTCTTCCAAATTCCGATTTAAAAGTTTCCGAAAAAAAATATTATAATTAATAAATGCTAAGGAAATGCAGTGGGTTCGAGTCCTGCCGATGTCATTTCTGTTTTTGTGATTAATTTATAATTTCTATCGAAATATTTCAGTATTATCTCAAATTATTCCTCTAGGTTTATATTCATTTACTATATAGGTTTTATCAACAAAATACTCTCAGAGTAAAACAGTAAATTCTCGTATACACGGGTCTTTTGTGAAGATTAATATTCTTTTTATGATCCAAGGAATGTTATCAAAATACTTTTCCATGACCGTATTTTTTCACAAATTGGATTATGACGGACTCCACTTCTCTGTTTAATATTTACTTATTTATTTACGCTTGAGGGCAGGAAATTGTGCAATACTTTTATAACTTGTGACATAAAATATATGTAGGTACTTATAAAAATATAAGCAAATATTTCTTACGCAACCTTACAAAATAGTCATAGATTAATATCATTCGTACGGTCGCAACTTCTCATCCATTTGTTGACCGAAGTAATTTAATATTTGTGGTAGATGGTTCTGAAGAGCTCTAAGAAGTATCTAATATTTGGATAGCAATTTCTGTGGTCTTTACAGCTCAGTTGGTAAGAACATTCTTGTCAACTGGTGCCTAGAATTCGTTTTGATATTGTAGAAAGATTTATCACTAGTGTACGTACACGGTAATCCAAAACCTAAGCGTGAATTTTATCACAAACTTTTTTATAGTCTGTTGAATGCCATACAAACTCTTGTCTGTTTGGTGTAGTCGTTTGAACGACATTTCACCGGATCCCAGGCCATCTGCAGACTGCAACCAACCAGCACCCGTTGTCCCACTTATAATCGTCGCTTCACTGACTCTTAGGTCATATTACAGGTATTAGTTATAGGTTAGATAGTTACATCTATCGAATAATAATTTTGCCTTTTGGAACGAAGTTCCTAAATGCGGCTGTTGTGACAATTTAGTAGAAATTGTCATGTTACAAATTACCGTAGGAATGCTGTGTATGTGTGTGTGCGTGTGTGTGTTCGTGCGTGTATGTATCGAGCACACGGGGGTTCCTTGACCGGACCATTTTTATATTTTATTTTCTTAAATATTTGTGTTTAGCGCGAATGTATGTATGTAAGTTTGTATGTATGTTTCTTCGTTCCCCTCTACAGACCTAACGGCTCTATAGATTTCGACGAATGGGGTTTCAAATTAAAGGTATTTATCTCTAGTGTCATTGGGTACATAAAATGTGAAAAATAGTATATCCTGGCTTTTTGGCGTAAATTTAATTTCCCGACTGCACTTATCTATATTTATATATATTATATATTTATCTATAAGCAGGCGGGACTCCAATAATATCTGTTCAAATCTAAATACAAAGTGAATCCCGCCTGCTTATAGGTAAATATCTGGATAAGTGCAGTCGGGTTTTTTATTGCTTATTTATTATTTTTTATTTATTATATCGTGCATTTTTAACAAACCTACTTAAGTACCATCATCACTTCATCACTTGATGGAACTGATATACAAAACAGGATCAATACTATGACGTATGAGTACCTATACATCACAATCCAAGGCAGTGTTCTATCGATCACGCGTTACGAACACCCTAGTAATCTCGGTAAGAGCGGTCTGAGTGGGTAGCCGCTTTGAGATTCAGCTAACTAATATGATAATCGTGAAAGTTTGTAGGGATGTGTGACTACTGAATTGATTTCCATAAAACAATGCATGCCATAAAATAAATATCTACACACATTGGTTAATTTTATCCCGGTTATCTACCTAAATATTAATAAGTAGGATTCAATTTATAAAATTAATAACATTTTAATTGACTAAATGTGTAAGCATATATGGTAATTACATAAAAAAATCAAATATTTAAATGTTGGTCAGGTATTTTGTTCCGGATAATCTCGTAAACATGTGGCTTTCTCTGGCAGATAGTTAATATTATAAAGGGTAACTTAGGCTTATAAGGGGTTCGTCGTCACGTCTTACCACCAGGCGGGCGGCGGCGTCAATTTGGCGAACCCAATATAAAAAAAGGCTACTTTTTATTCTGGGAATGTTAAGGAAATTGGGAACTAGAAAACTATTTCATGCGAATGAAGTGGGGGTCTGCCCCCCCCCCCACTTCGTTCGCATGAAATAGTTTGGGGGAGTGGGGGGGTTGGGTCATCAGCATTAAAAATAAAAAAGACTCCCCCTGTATTACTGGGAATAAAGAAAACCTGTCCATTATATGGGTGTATAATAAGCCAAAGGCTACAGATGTCGATAACCTTTTAGCCGGTATCATTAAACTATTTTATATAGTCTATTTTAAATATCTTTGTGTAACTCCAGTCTATTTTAGACATCAATAGATGCAATCCATTCAAGTGGAAATTGTTTCCACTTCAGCTCATTTCATACAAATCTCGGCATAGACCCATTATGGGCTTTCTAAATTAATATAAGCTTACATTCCAAAGTAAAGTTTATCTGTGAAAGTGATAGAATAGAATAAAAGTTAGGTACAATTGTGCTGAATATTGTCCTGACACTATTAAGCCCAGAGAAGGAAATGTTATAAGATAAATGAATTCATAGTAGCTATATCGATTTTATCTTGTAATCATGATGTTTTATGATTAAAGTTAATATTGTTTTGAGTTAATGTTTATTTCGGACATTTGGGGATATGAATACCCTATAGAAAGAAAGTAATATCTATAAGTATGTATAAGACAAGGAAGAATCGAAAATTGGTTCCTTTCAGTTTTCATATCATACATCGATAACATAGAGGCAGTCGTACTCAAGTAACAAAGTTAATTAGAAATGGAGACACCATACAATTTTTGCCTTTGTCCCCGAATGAATTCGCTGGTTAGAGATTATTTAAAGAATAGTTCATGAATACCAAGTGAAGGAGTTGGTAGGATGCCAATAGTAGTGAAGGCTTATTATAGTAAATTTCTAGCTGTATTGTCAGTGGCACGTCTCGTATCGGATTGAGTTAGAGCAGCTGAGGTACAATGGACTACTGGGACATGTCACGTTGCACACGTGCCTTGACAATCGTATGATTAGGATCGCATGCCGTCTCGTTTTACGCACACCAGTGTACCACCCTATACCATGCTACATGGAGAGAAAGTACCTTAAATATTGTAAATAAGCAATTTGAACTTGAAAAATGAGATTTTATTTTATTTATAAAAAACAATTTTATCTGCTTTCATAGATTTTTGAAAAATCACCTGTGTGAACTGGACACCGACACCGATTAAAAGGCTTCATGGGAAGAATTATTTATTTCTAAGAAACTTAGCATCTTAAATAAAAGGAAGGCCATGAAATATTACAAAGTACTTTTAATCTCTCATGCTCTGAAAGTGGGTCATTACTTATCTAATATGCGGGTTGAAAGTTTTACATTTCGGCCCTAGGACGGAAAAGTAAAAAAAAATCATCAGCATATCTTGAGGCGATGGCATAAAACGTAAATAGCACAAACAATAATTATTTGGACAGTTATACCTTAAAATACTGAGTATTTTAGTATTGACTTTTAGTAGAGACTCCGACCAAACCTGACTAAATCGACCGCCGTAACGCGTCAAATCATAAAAAATACTCTATAAGTGTAAGAAAATAACTAAAGTAATTAAAAAAACTGAAGACCATTTTGTATGGAAATATATAACTAATGACAAGACGGTATGACCAAAAGACTTGCCTGCCCTGAAAAAAGTGCGAATGAAAAACAAAAATAAAAAAAAGGCGAAAAGTACACAGTACTTGATACGTGATCAATCTCTATTGTTATATTTGTTTTATTTGACTTTTATTTGCTTTCCTCGTATTCGAAATGAAAAGTAGAGTGTTTAACTCGGGTGAAAACACCAATTTCTGCCTCGAACTATCTAAAATATCTCGTCAGAAATAGGATGCTTTCATCCTTTGGTTAACAATCTACTTTAATCTACTTAATCTATTCCCTGCGTGGTCTTGGGTCACCATGTATATAGCTACTGTTTAATATAGATATCAAATGAAATGAAGCAATGTTCGCCGATAATAAATTGTATTCGACGAAATAAAATGAGATGACAGTCTAGTTGATTGCTATTTGGCAACAATAATTTTGGACTTCCTCCACAATACTTCCTCTGCCTACATTTTCGAAGAAACTGGCGTGATATTATTTGTCGGTAGATGATGCCACTTATTCAACCGTTAGCAATAGTATTCAACTATTGCAAAACTCATCCCGATTATTACGAAACTTTATTTCCACCTGTACCTACACAATACCTATTGTTTAAAATCAAAACGAAGTTTAAATTAAACCACGAGCTACTACTGAAACAACAGGAGTGAAATCGGATGTGACATGTTCAGTAAACCGGGTCAATCACTCATAGCACATGCACGAACATGAGTGAATGGAGTATCAGGATTCATATTTAGCGTATTTTACTATCCATGGAGTATTATAATTTTACGTTTCATAGGAAGTTTTTAATTTGGAGGAGTTGGAATTTGAGATTAGAGGGGCTCGTGGTCTAGTGGTAACCGACAAGTTAACACATTGCAAAGGTTAAGCAACATCGAGTCAGGCCGGTCTTAGGATGGGTAACCATTTCTTAAGACACTGAGACCCCTCCGTGCCTCGGAGAGCACGTTAAGCCGTCGGTCCCGGTTGTCATACAAACATCTATGGCAGTCGTTAGGGGTAGTTGGAGCCCTAAATCAAAAATCCGACCTGTCTAACTACAGAACTTCGATGTCGCCCATGGGTTGTGGAGGTCAGATGGCAGTTGCTTCACGGAAAATATCGATGTTCAGCCGAATCGCAGTTAGACTGGAAAGCCGACCCCAACTTTAGTTGGGAAAAGGCTCGGTGAATGATGAGGAAGTTTTTAATTTATAAACAAGCGTCGGCACTCTTCGTGAGGGTTGGTTTTAATTTCATTTCATTTAAATGTTCACACAGTTAATACAATAAAGGTAATAGGATACAGAGAGATCTCTTCTAGTGGGCCTGTGAGAGAAGATATGGTTGCAAACAGGTGCTGATGTGTGTCATATTTCGTTGTTTCATATTTTTAGGTAACAAAGATATTAAAAATCTCACACGTGCTAATTCACGAAAATGGTTCCAGTATACATAAATAATATTTTTATTTGCACTGTTAACGATCAAAGGTACCAACTAATCAAAACCCATCGCTCAAGTATAAATATTACAAGCTGTGCCGGCAAACTTCGTACCGCATTCATTTTTCTAATGTTCCGCATAACTTTTTTTTTCTTCCATAAGATCCTTCTCCTGATAATTACGAACACAACAAAAAAATAATAAGTGAAATCGGTCCAGCCGTTCACGCGTGAACGTGATGGCGTGACCAAGGGAAATAGGGATTTATTTTTATATATAAGTAGAGATAATGATTAACGTATAGGTTTCAGATACGATGAAAATGATGTGACGTTGTGTGATAATGTCCAAAAAAATATTAAAATTAAAAAATATATGAGTCAAGAATCCTTCATAGTACCAGAAATATTAATAAGAAATATTCTGAAATACATGCAGTATAAATAATTCCCGTTGGGTTAATAAAGAGGAGTTCATAACAAGGGATTTTGGGTAGACCCGACAAAATCATTACGCCGTGTTTGTTGGGTTTGCGGCTGCAATTCTACGTTATTAGCACACAGATGAATGTTGCAGTATACCCTCGGAATATAAATCTGTACTCGTCGCTCACCCACGAGATGTAATGAGATTGTTTAGCCGTTGGTTAATACGAAACAAGTGTGGGTTGCCACTTTCTGTTTATTTACGTTTTTGGAGATCACATTCATCATATAACATTGTATTTTGATATATTATGTATGTGTGATGAATATTTCTTTGCCTATGTCCTTATGACCTTCTCATTTACAGTTTTTCCCCAAAGTTATAAATAAATAAATAAATATAAATATATTTAGCTTATGTATACCTACCCTAAACTAACTTTAACCAGGCATATGTCACTCGCCTAACAATCGCAAAAAATACGTGACATCATCGACAACTTGAAGTTGTAAGTCAGTAAGGGTTGTCTCTTGTTTGTGATACGGCATTGACCATAGAGTTGATATTGAGGCATTAACGTCATAAATATTGGTCAAATTATGCTGGTACTTTCCTGACAACCTAACGTTCGAATTATGTTCTCTGTAAACAAAAGAATGTGCTTTAATTAACGTCGGAGTGCAAGTTCTATATGTAAGTACTATTCCCTATTCTGAGCTATAGCTATCAATAAACTCAGGCTAAAATACATAATAGGTTCTTACATAGGAGGAACAAGAGACTTGGCATCCCGGTCCCGAACTTCAGGATTTTTTTTTTTTTACTTTTATTTGGAATTATTTATACCTACCTACTCTAACTTTTTCCGAGACGCCCAGGACTTTAATTGGCTTTGCCATAGCTGGCACGTAAGATTTCGTTGCCTTTAATCAACATTTTATCGCAAGGCAACGGGTTTCAATTTTTTTTTCAAAATTACTTTAATGCTGCTACTTTTTATTAAATTCATTCGGCCATTTTGGACATAAACCATTATATGTGTGCCCGGTGACGGCAATTGGCTTACCCCCTATTACGTGGGACTAAAATACTGGCAAATTGGGGGTATGTATGCACCTCTGCCTACCCCTTCGGGACATAGGGGTGATATGTGTGTGTGTGTGTGTGTGTGTGTGTATACTCAAAGAATCAATCAATTGTATAATGTATTTAGTAATAAAATGGGAGTACGAGTGGTCTGCCTACTTCTTTAGTTTCGCAAACAGGCGCGATTCGCTAACTTAAGGAGAGTTTTGCCTACTTCTATGGTTAGCAAACAAGCGCGGTTCGCCAACTTAAATTCGCCCACATTTTACCAATGGTAGATATTAGTGAACAATGCTATTCGTATACAATTGCGTTTAATAGAAAATTACGTACAATTAACAACAAAAATGAGAATATAACTTTATTATTTATATTATTTTCAAAGCCTAATACAAGAAAGCCGTTTTAGGCATTGCTCAAGCGTGATGTTATATTGTAGGAAGTCTTCAACTATACACATTATTCGTTAGTCCTTTTCGTCTACACATTTTTTACAATTTTTATTTTCCTTATATATTCCGGCTCTGTTTAAATCGAAAATACTATTGATAGCCTCACTACGAAGAACAGCAATGAACTCAATAAGAATGGTTCTCACTTTAAAGTGCCAACCTTCCAAACTATTAATTGTACGGTTTCGCTCTCCGTAACAACTGATAACAGTAATATTTATGGAAGTTATCCATTGGGCCTCGAAATATTGGCTGAAACTTTCAATTCCACTAGGGGAATATCTTTGGATATGATTCCAAGCCTCGGGAATAATATTTACAGGAAGATGTGCGAGTGCAACACACTTTGAAATATATCTCGTTTCACAAATTTTTAACAAGCGCGCTTTTTTCCAAAGTGCTTGACTAAAATGAAAAAAAAAACAGCCTGTATTGTGACTGTCGGGAACACATCACGAATGGCATTGATGGCAGCGATTTCAAAATCGGTTTTAAATATCACCGGTTACAATTGAAGTATTTTAGCTTTTATTAGTGTAAAGAGTCTTGAATATGTTTGCTGTGTCTTGTTTGAAAGAAGTGCAAAAAATATTGGTAATAAATTTGTCGATGTATTACTACTATTTATGATAATACTAATAAATAAAATAAAAATAAAATAACGTTTATTATCTTTGAAATTTTTAGAAAATTATTTAGATTTTTCAAAAGTTGGTGTGACTCTACCGAGGGTTCCAAAATGCAACGAGACTGAGAAGAGCCCTCAAGAAACTCAGTTCGGCTTTTTTCCAAAATATTTCATCTTAAATCTAATACAGAGTTATTTAGAAATGAGCAATTCGTGTTACAACCAGGCAGCCTTGTCATCTAAGAAATCATTAATACTATAATAAGCTTTATGGCACAATTTACGTTTTTTTAGTTTTTTAAATTTATTAACAGATAAATTTGCTATTTCGGTTGTCAATGTATTGTACATTCGAATAAAGTTCCCCGCAAAAGAATTACTCACTTTATGAAGCCTAAATTTAGGAACAGCCAGTTTATCCTTATTTCTTAAGTTTAGATTATGATTATCACTATTTTTCACAAATTTACTTTTGTTCTTGTGGGTATACAATAAAATTTCATAAATATACTGTGAATACACTGTAAGGATGTTAATATGCTTAAACTTATCTCTTAATGACTCCTGAGACCCCATTCCATAGATAGTCCGGACTGCCCTCTTCTGCAACACAAAGATGCATTCAATATCGGCAGCGTTACCCCACAGTAGTATGCCATATGTCATGATACTGTGGAAGTAGCTGAAGTAGACAAGACGCGCCGTTTTAATGTCTGTAAGTTGTCGGATCTTTTTGACAGCATAGGCTGCTGAACTAAGCCTGGCCGAAATTTTCCCGATATGAGGCCCCCATTGCAATTTGGAGTCTAACGTTATGCCCAGAAAGACAGTGTCATCGACCAATTCTATTATATCATCCCTAACCTTAACACTGGTTTTAACAAGTCTTAAGGTACTTAATCTTACACATTTAGTTTTATTTTCATTTAATAATAAATTATTAGCACAAAACCAGTGGACTATCCTAGAGAGGGCAATGTTTACATTTAAATATTAAAGAAGTGTCATCAGCAAACAAAACTACCTCGTGGTCGTCTCTTATGAGGTGAGGGAGATCATTAATATATACTAGAAAAAGAAAAGGTCCCAAAATTGAACCCTGCGGTACCCCCATTGCTACAGAAGAACCAGGTGACTGTTTACCATTGATCACTACTTTCTGGACCCTATCACTTAAGTAAGAATTGACGAAATTCAAGGCCGTCCCCCGGATTCCGTAATGATCAAGTTTCTTAATTAAAGTCTGGTGCTGAACGCAATCGAAGGCCTTAGATAAGTCACAGAATACACCATAAGCATCATATGACTCATCCCAGGCCCTGTATATACACTCTAATAATTTAATTCCGGCATCAGTGGTGGACCGACCACGAGTGAAACCGAATTGTTTTGTATGTAATAGTTTATTAACGTTAAAGTGATTTTGCATTTGATTAAGCATAATTTTTTCAAAAATTTTACTAAATGTAGGTAGTACAGAAATGGGACGGAAATTGGACGGATCTGAAGTACTACTCGATTTAAACAGGGGAATTAATTTACTAGATTTCATTAAATCAGGGAACACACCACTATCAACACAATTATTAAATATTATTACTAGTTCAGGAGCAACCATTTCAACAAAAGAATTTACTAAATACACAGAGATGCCCCAGAGGTCAGCTGTTTTCTTGATATTTAAAGATTTAAAAGTTTTTAAGATGGTGTTTATGTTAACTTTACTGAATTTAAATATAACGTTACAACAAGGAACGTTTGCTTTTAACAAAGATTCTGCAATGGGGGTTGAAGAGCCTAGGGTTTTTGTCAAATCTACAGGAATTCGGGAGAAAAAATTTTCAAATTCGTTAGCGATCTCGAAGTCTGATCTTGTTATTTTACCATTTATATTAAGTTTAAAATTATTATCATTTAATTTTTGTTGACCTCTTTCCGCGTTTATAATTTTCCAAGTAGATTTAACTTTGTCTGCACTATTGAGAATTTTATCACTTATATATTTTGATTTAGCTGCTAAACAATCTGCTTTAAACTTTTTTGAATAAGTTTTAACATAATCTAGAAATTCAACTGATCTATTAAGCTGTCTTTCTGAGTATAGTTCATAAAGTTTTTGTCTACTTTTGTGTATACCCTCAGTGGCCCATTCACTGAAAGTAGGACTATCACTAATCATGACCTCCTTAGACTTGAATATGGAGTTGAACTCGTTGTAAAAAGAATCAAAAAATAATTTATACATTACATTTGGATGTAAGCCAGTGTCTAAGAATGGAATTTTATTGCAAAGTCCAACCCTCATACGTTCCAAGCGGTCACCAGTTATTGGTCTACATAATATTTTACGTTTTATAACTTTTTCTTTAGTGATTTTAAAAGATGCTATTTGCCCACAATGGTCTGAATCTAGCTTTTTTATAATACTTTTACTTTCTGGCAACATATCGCTGTATATATTATCCAGGCAAGTGGCTATTGTAGCACAATATCTAGTAGGCTCCAAAAATAAGTTTTTAAGATTGTGTGATTTAAATAAATTTAAAAAATTATACCTCATAGGCGTATTAACAAGTAAATCGACATTAAAATCACCACAAACTATTAGGTACTTATTAGTTTTTCCAAGTTTACATAGAACTTTGTCAATAAGTTCCTCAAATTCGCAAAAGGGCGAGGTTCCAGGTTTATACACGCATACTACTATGAATTGCTCCATTTCCACGCAAGACAGTTCGACTTTACACTCTAGAGAAAGAGACACGATATCTTTCCGTTCTTTAAATTTAAGTTTTTTATTTAATAAAATCAAAGATCCCCACCGTACTGTGGTCACCCTGCAGAATGCACTACCAACCCGGTGATTACTAAAATTGAACATGAGCTCATTCGACTTACGCATATGTTCTGTAATACAAAAAATATCAATATTATCTGAATTCATTAACAGTTCCAACTCTAACTGTTTGCCATGTGTTAAACAACCAATATTTTGATGCCCTATGTTGATATAATTTACATTTTTTGATTTGGTTTGATTTGGAGGGCATTTTTTAACATAATTAATATTTGTAACTAAATTTAATTCAATTAATTGACTATGTCTGCTAAAGGGTAATATTGCCTCTGTTGTCGTAGAACTTAATTTAAATTACTTGGAACAGATTCCAGTCTTAACACTAAATCTACATTGCTCAATAAAAGCAGTTTTGTCAGCCACGTTCTTGGCTGATGTGTAAAAATAATTGAATAGCAAACTTGCTATTTGTCTCTTATAATGCTTTGGTAGAAAATACCTACCTTTGTTTACATAAACAATATGTTTGTTATCGTTAAACTTACTGTCAGAAGTTGACAAATTGTATTTATATACAGTTCTCTTAAAAACAGAATTAAAGTCAATTACATGGAATTTATTATTATATTGGCTAGTTAAATTGAGTTGTAAATTTATCTTATATCTAAGAGAATTTTCCACGTCTGGCACACCTTTTATATATGGTAATGTAAACATTACTACATGTTCAACATTTAAGTTTTGCATTTTGTCAAAGTATAGGGATAGTTCAATTTTGTTAATTTTACCCCTGTTTGAGCAGAAAATAATTATTTTACTGTTTGAGTCAAAATTATATTCTAATATCTTTTGCATAATTTCATTTAAAGATGCACCTGGATAACAGTTATTAACAATTGAATAACAATTTGAATTAAATTGTTGTATCAGAAAAGAACCAAAATCAGTTCCAATATCATCACTAAATAAAATTAGTTTAGTATAACCAGTATGACTATTACTTTTTACACTGTCACACAATTCATACACTAATGAAGTAGAAGGAGAGCAAGTTGTAAGGGAAGCCTGGTGCTCCAAAGATTGAGGAGGACTTGTGTAGTTGATGTTGCACGAGTGGTTATTTATAAATGTATTAAGGCGCTCAGTATTATAATTAGATGTTTTGAGTACCTTATCTATACTTGATGAACACTTATTAAAGTCTTTTAGAGACCATTCATATTTTTTAGTTACATACTCTAATTCAAATTGCATTTTTTTTATTTGTGACTCTAAGCGTTGTGTGTCAGTGTAGGTAATATTTTAAATGACTTTGTTTAAGTTCTAACATAGATAATTTAGCTTGTTCTCTTAATTTTAAACTAGAGCTAACATTTTTACACTTTTTGATTAAGATTCTATGATATTTTAATTGTTTCTTTGATTTTAAAATGAATTTCTTTATTTTTAGGTATTTTTTTAGTTTATTCCTGCTGCAAAAATAAACTGGCTTGTCCAGTTGGTATGAACTGTCATTGGTAAGATCTATAGTAGACAAGTCCAGGTTTGGAACTGTTGCAGAAGGAACAAACTGCGGAGTACCACTCATTAGCTCGTTATAAAGGTTATCCGTTTGTTGGACTACGACTTGCTCGGCAGCTGACTCCAGGTGTAAGATGTGCCCCTGGGCATCCCGTAGCTCCTGTTCCAGCAAGGTAGTCCTCCTCAAGGTCCCTTCATACTCGTCACTGCACTCTTGAAACCTATCTACTATTGATTGAAGGTGGTTCCGCTGCATTACAATTTCATCATAACTAATATGAAGCCTAGCTAGTTCAGATTTTAGTTTTTTACTATCGTCTAAAGCACCTATCAACAAGTTTTCATTTTCTTCTCTTTCTTTTTCTAATTGTAAACAGAGCTCTGTTTTAGATTTAAGTTCCTGTAACACCAGCTGAAGTTTGGGCTCCTCCTGCTGGCGGGATAAGGCTCTACGGCTACGGGTATTCATATTCTCGACAAATAAGTGCAATTAAACGCAATTTAGAAAATACAAGTAGGTAGTTCGAGGTTATGTTAGGTACCGGTAAATTAAAATCAAAACTTTTCTGTACATACGAAAATAGATCGCCTGTTTTCAATGTTGAGTATATGAATAAACACGTATAATAAAATAATTTTACCTATTATAGGAGAAACATTATGTATTTACGTAAAATAACATTGAACAATACGGTCAGCTGATTCGTCACTTTTTAGCTTATTTTTACACTAATATACACAAAATTCTTTGAAATGATTATTTTTGCATTACTATTGTGATGATATTGGAGTTATCTGATGTAATTTGTATTTATTTCACTAATAAATTTATAGGAGCTAAAATTTTACGACTGTTCAATAGTGTTGCCAGTCGCAGAAACTATATACTAACTATATACTACTATACTAATTAATATTATTTATGATATATTTTTAAAATCTCCGTGAATTGAATAAAGCTGTACAAACGGATTCGGCACAGATTTAAATGTTCCATCGCTAAAAAATGTGGTTAAATTTGGTAACTCCGCTTCCCACTCTCGCAACAAGAAAACAAAAATCCTATTATCATCTTCAGAGTCGTCAATAAGCAAAACGTCCTTAATAAGAAGATCCGGTAGTTTAACATCTTTTAAACTATTGAATGTCGTTTTAGCTACATTCAAGGCTTTATACCACAAATATGCAAATATGTTGCTTCTCGCGATTTATGCTTAACTTATCGCATCCTAAAGTAAAACTAACTGTACAAGAGCGATTTGTACATCGCCATTTACTCGAACCGTTTAAATTACGCTTTGACAAAATGGAACGGTGTCCAGCGCAGTTGCTTTTACAAATGTAATATCTGGAGGCGAATCACTTGACCCGGCAGAATCCATATTGTCTAAAACATTACAATACAATTGACAATACCTAATGACAAATACACATAAGTCACTTTTCCTCTATGACCTACATAAATAGTTTCTAATTTTGCTTGTAATTGTACATCATGACAGTCAACACATTGCGCTGTTCACAAATATCGACCATTGGTAAAATGCATTAGTGGGCGAATTTAAGTTGGCGAACCGCGCTTGTTTGCTAACCATAGAAGTAGGCAAAACTCTCCTAAAGTTGGCGAATCGCGTCTGTTTGCGAAACTAAAGAAGTAGGCAAACCACTCGTACTCCTACATTGGTGGGGTAACCTGGTGAATGCTCCCATAAATGATAAAACATCAAGTTCATTTTTCATCTGTCACACACAATTCGATTAATCTTGCGACAGCTTTAAAAATAAAGCATTAATAAGTTTTCAGGTTGAGAGCGTGAAGTTGTGTGGTGTGACATTGATGTATTGCGTTGTACTTGCGCGGATGGGGGTTAACGACGCTCATTAATATGAAGGGTATGTGTCATTATACTTTAAAATTAATAACGTCACGTTTTTAAATTAATCGTGTCCTTACAAACCGCAAAGGTTGTTCGCAAATTTCGCGCGAATTGGTCGCCAAAGCGTCTTGCGAATGAAACAAAATTATAGCAATGTAGGTAAAGCATAATGTAGCAAGTCTAGCCATGGCACGGGCAACTGTGACCGGCGAGGCCACCGGTGGAATTTGCCGAGCGAATCGCGAAGGTGAGTTGCGGCGCAACGAGCGAATATGTTGTATGAAACAGTACGGAGCATGCCACGGGGACTGGCGAAATTCGCGGCGAATAGTCACGTCATCAAATGAGTTTAGTTTATGATAATGACATTTCACTCGCGGGCTTCCTTACTAGTCACGGCGGCGAACGTGAGTGTACCGTGGCATTCAAATTAGACGCGCAAATTTCCGCTGCCATCGCCAACCCACACCGCAGAAACACAAGCAGTGAACGGTATTCGCTGAAAATGAATGTACATAACAATTTTTCTAAAAATAGAGATAGGTGCCCTACCATTGGTTAAGTTTCGAGTGGAAAACTATTATAATTAAAATACCTACGTTTACTGTCCAAACATTTCAACTTCAACAAATATACAGCATATTTGTAGTTTTAAGTGATTATATTGTATAAAAAATACAAAAAAAAAATGTCAATAAAACTGCCCTTACAATAAAGACTTAGATTTGTAGCAAGTTCCACACACCAGCGAGTGAACTCAATTATCCACAGTGAGTGCCATAAATATTGTGTCCGAACGCCAACATGGCAATTACTGTCGGCACTCATCCGCAAAACGATGTTAATAGCTCTCTGATTCGAACATTAAACACCATTGAACAGTATCTTTTTATTATTTCAGGTGAATCAGGCTCTTAGAATAAAACGGTTTCTGGCTGCTTAACATCACCGTTCTCTCTTATCGTTATTGCCTGGAGTTGGAAGCTCGGTACCATTTTCATAAGATATAATGACGCAGGAAAATGTTCCGGATACTCATAATCACTCTCCAAGCACATTTCTATATGGGTTTTACTTTATGGTACCTGAGGATAAAGGTGATGATAATGAAAAGGAATATGTAGAAACTTGGGTTAGTTGGCATGTTTTATTTTACAATGTACTATATTTTTTATAATTTGTACTGTCACTAGTAACGTGTAATAGGCAAGCGGCAAACCCCCGAAAAAGTGCGTAGAAATAAAAATGACTGACCAATCACTAAAAATGTACTTTTTGTAGACCTTGGACCAAAAGCAGTCAATTGGTAAGAAAACAAAATTTGCGCGGGTGGGCTATTAATTGTTATAAACAAATTAATTTGTTAACTGATAAAAAGTTGGTTTTTATATTGGAAAATGATTTCTAAGGGTAAAACAGGCAAAATAAGACACTTTTACTCTTGTGGTTTTTTCGAAAAAATGCGTTATAAACAAGTTACAACCATTTTAAAGCGCAAAAATGGTCAAAATCAATTTTTTTTATCTCGACGAGTTTTGATCGAATTCAAAAAAATCCTACGGCATAATACTTCTCAGATCTTAAGCTTGAACTGACTATTTTTCAAAATGAGAAAATATACATTGTTCACATCGTAAAATAGCGTAGCGTTTTTCCGAGTTAAGATACACTATTATACGCATGTAGAGTCGCGTCGACTCGTATAAAGCTCGTGCAATTTGACAGGATTCAAACGGGCAATCAATAAGGAACTCCATATTCCAAAACAAAATGTACAAACTTGTATAGGCGCATTCACATTTTCAGTGATTGGTCAGTCATTTTAGTTTTTCAGGGGGTTTGACGCTTGCTTATAACTAGATTCGAGATTGGATAATACTAACCAATTTTGAATCTAGTTTGCAAAGCACATAACTCAACAGTAGTGTATTTTCTTGGAGTAGGTGCTAGGTAAAGCTACGCTGCTGTAAACAGTGCGCGGCTTCATATTGAGCGAAGCGTTTTTTTTTTTTATTGTATTTAAATTGAATATTTGAGCTTCGTCACGACCTTAATTGAAATCAGCTATTAATTTAGGTGAAAAAAATTTAATTATCGGTCATGAGGTTGCTGAGAAACGAACATCCGAACATTTTACATTTAACCTGCTCCATGGGAGCTCCGCTCGCCTTCGGCTCGCTTCGCTCAATAAGTTTTTAGAGTAGCTACGATTTTTAATATGTACCGTATCAAGGAAGGTCAAGCCAAGCATGGATTTACTGTTTCATCTATATGAGCAATTGCGGTAGTAGGATAATGCTAAGGAAATAATCCTAAGCGGATGTGCCTAGTTGCACTTTAGAAAGGTTCAAATTTATATTGAAAAGCAATGTAAATGAGTTTAATAATTCAATGCGGCTGAAATTCTAAAAGGCTGCAAAGATAATAGTTATTGCTTTTGTTGTCAGTTTCTAAGCAGTCTACTCCAAGATCTCTCACAATCCGCTTATGACTCTATGTTATTGCTTTAGAATAAAATGGTAGCAATGCTTTCTTGGACTAATACAATTACATGATTCTGGTCGCGTCTTCTTCTTGACCTCCAGCCGCTTCTTCCTACCTCTAGTTTTTTTATACATTTTGCCTTCATATTAATGCCAACGCCAAATTTATTATTTATTAACTTAAAGCAATATTATTAGTGTTTTGATTCGTACTTTAACAACTATGTTCCAAGTTCCCGATGTACAAGATTCCAAAAAGACACAGTTGTTGAGTCCGGTCCATTGCTGACATAAACATACGAATCAGAGGGTTGTTTAACATCGTATTGCGGGTAAGTACCGACGTTAATTGCCATGTCGGCATGTGGACACAAAATTTATGGCACATCCTGGTGGATAATTGAGTCTATCTAGTTCCTATACGGTATTCGCAATCAAATAAGTAATTCGCACCCAAAGCACCCAAAGGCACAAAGTTTGTTATCAAGATACATCTCAATCTGAGTATAGAGGCATGATGTTTTCTCTTCTCTAAATAGGTCTCTCATTCTTTCTCTACAAACTGATATCATATAAAAAATACAGGACAAATATGACACAGAGATAAAAAGAGACCTGCAGATATTTAACTCCGTTTTAATTCCGATCATAGGTAAGTACCCATGGAGATTGTAAACTAAAATAAATATAATACTAATACTAGCAGGTGATTACATATTTGAGCCGTTTGGGGTTGAGAAACTGTGGTCATGGGGTCCGAGTGCTCGCCGCCTTTATAGAGACATTACTAAACGCTTAATCGATGCTTCTCAGGACCAGAAGGCTGGCTATTTTCTGGCCCAAAGAATAAGTATCGCCATCCAACGTGGCAACACAGCCAGCATTCTGGGAACCTTCCCAGTCGGCAATGACGCGGAGGATTTTTTAAACGATATTTTGTAATGTAAATATTTTTAGTATATAATTATGTATATTGTAATTCTTATTGTCAATAAATACTAATAAATATATAACTGTTTATAATGGACCAAGTATAGGATATAGGGACTACTATAAGTGTCAACCTAAAAATGACTTCAGAGGTATAAAGATATAGGCAAGCGGCAAACCCCCTGAAAAACTAAAGTGACAACGATGTGAAAAATGTATATTTTCTCATTTTGAAAATAGTCAGTTAAAGCTTAAGATCTGATAAGTATTCTGCCGCAGGATTTCTTTGAATTCGATCAAATCTCTGCGAGATAAAAAATGTTGAATGTGACCATTTTTGCGCTTTAAAATGGTTGTAACTTCTTTAAAACGCATTTTTTCGAAAAAGTCACAAAGTAAAAAGTGTTCTATTTTGCCCGTTTTACCCTTAGAAATCATTTTCCAATATAAAAACCAACTTTTTATAAGTTAACAAATTAATTTGTTTATAACAATTAATAGCCCAACCGCACAAATTTTGTTTTCTTACCAATCGACGCCTTTTGGTCCAAGGTTTACAAAAAGTACAAATTTGTATTGGGGAAATTACATTTTCACTGATTGGTCAGCCATTTTCATTTCTAAGCACTTTTTCGGGGGTTTGCCGCTTGTCTAATAGCATGTTAAAAAAAATTATAATACGGAGAAACGTTGAATTTTCAGGGCACTTACTTAAATAAGAAAAGCATTTACAAAAACTTTTTAAAAGAGGTCGTTTGTGAATCTTGGGATACCTTTCGTTAACATAATATATGTAATCCTAAAATGTTTTGGCACAATGAATTTGGCATACTTTTTTTGGCATAATTATACTTTGTCATAATTGATTTTTAGCAGTATATGTACTGTGGAATAATTATATTTAGGTCTAATATATTTATGCATAGTTATAATTTGCACAATGTTTTTAGGCATAGTGTACAGTCGCCTAATAGTATATATTACTAAAATTGAATAGGTATAAATTAATGAAATGAATGAAAAATAAAAAAGTTACTTTAACCAGTATTTCCTATATTATATAGTGTCAAAGTAGGTTTAGGTGCGGCGGCCGCCTTTTAATAATTTTACGTAGTTACTTATTCTGCGTAAGATGATTATGACAATATTCATTATAGTTTGATACGTTTATGCCTTTATAAAGCTATGCTTTTTTTTTTTTTTTTTTAATTCCGCGGCTCAAGGCCGCGGCCGCTCTAACGTCCGTTGCCGGGCGTCCCTGGTTACTAGCAGAGGGTATGTCCAGTGGCGCCCAGCGGACTTTGACCACCCCTGTGGTCTCTGCGGGTGTTTGGTCGGGACGAGAATCCCGCGTCATTGGGGTCGGGTTTTATCCCGCGTCAGTGAGTGAATCTGGTTGCGTGCTATGGGGCAAAGGCCCCGCAGCACGCAACCCTTCTAGCCTGCTTCTGTAAGGACGGTGGGTGGCGATCCCGCCGTCCTCAGGCCCCGATCATGGAGGACGATAGTCTTGGGCGTAGTCGCGTAGTCTGGGGCGGCCTGGCCGCCGACTACGGAACTCGGCGGGGAGGGTACGCTCCCTCTCCCTCCCGGCCGCCTCCTTCGCGAGCATGACTTGCTCGCAGAAGGACACGGCCGCGTTCCACCTACTCCCGCTGGATACCATGGCTTGAAGCATGGTCCCCAGCGAGAGGGTATCCACGCCCAGACCCACTACGAGGTCCCGGCGCTGACTCGCCCACGCTGAGCACTCCACCAACGTGTGGAGTGCGGTGTCGTCGTCGAAAACCTCGCAGTGTTGACACCGGGGTGTGACCTCACGATGCATGCGAAACAGATAGCTACCGAAGCATCCATGCCCGGCAACCATCTGCGTCGCACGGTACGTGAGGTCACCATGCTGCCTCTGCAGCCAATCGTCCATGATCGGTCTCACCGCCGCGATGAAGATGGCACCCCCCTTGGGTTGCTCAAGTCGCACCCTCCATGACTCCATGAGATCCTGGCGGAGTTGGGACCGCTGGTCCTCGATTTCTCGAGACGCAGGCCTGTGGTCCCGCCCCAGCGCCTCCTTGCGCCATTGGAACAATGACGCAAGGGCTCTCGCTTCCAGGTCCCATGGAGGGATCCCGGCTAGGAGACATGCAGCCTCTCCGGAGATCGTGCGGTACCCCCGTACGGTTCTGACGGCCAAGGTTCTAAGTGGTATAAAGCTATGCTTATAAATTTTATGCTTAAATATGATTATGCTAATTTTATTTATGATTAAGACAAATATGCTAAATTTGGTATGGATAAAAAAATTATGCATAAATATCATTAGTCTAAATTACCATATGCCAAAATATTTTATGGTTATTTTTTTTATGCAAATGGATAGTGAACCGTGAGTCTTATATAGGTACATTAGGCATGTTTTTAAATTGAAAGTGATTTACATAAAATACATGTACATCTGTTACTCCGTACTCGCAGTAAGCGGGTGCATTTGACATGCGATTTATGATTTTAATAAAACTTCACAGAGTAGGCGATAACGTTTACGAATATTAAATTATATTATTTCAGAAACAGACACAAGCTGTTAAGATCTTACTTATTATTATTTGGCTTGGAACAGCGATGTTACCTACGAGAAAATATATCTTCCTAACACAAAATCATATAACCAACTTTATATGACGCTTCATAAGAGGGTCGTCCAGATCTTAGATGCTCAAACTAACATAAAGAAATCTTTGGACCAACGAAAAAACAGGTGTGAAACGGTGTGTGTCTGCTAAACAACTTCATGAGTTATTTACTACAACAACACAAAATGATGTCTTTATCCCTCTATGGATCAGAGGCGTAATTTTTGCCTACTTTTCGTCAGTTGCTTTGGGTATTGTACCAAAGCCTCGTCTATATATCAGCAAATGCACTACCTAAATACCAACAGTCTGCCAATTTGCTGACAAACTTGACCCTGTTTACGGATGAATTTTATTTTAATTTGAAATTTTAGCTATTGGCAAAACTGGATGACCAATTATTTTTTTCAATATATTTTTAATTGCAGAATACAGAATAGATAGTACTACGTAGGTATCCACTAATCCTTACCTCACCATCTATTTTATATTTTGTAAATAATAAGATCAATGTGTTTTTGTTGTTTGCAGCTTTGAATTAGGGACCATTGTTCGTAATTTGTAAATGCCATTGTAACAAAAATGTACATGTATTTTTTGGCTATAACCAGCACATTATAAAACTGTATTGAACATAATTGTATTTCACTTGTTTTATACGAATAAATGCTTACTTACTTACTTACTTATCTTACCTACAATCTGAAGAGCTCTTCAACCTGATCCCACCCTCTCCTTTCCGATCCCGAACAACGCGTGCCGGGCAGAGATGTCACTCTCAGACTTTGGAAACCGTCTTCGCGAGAACCGAGCGTTTTAAACGTTCGTTTCCCTGCCGAACGATGGTGGCTTGGAACGCCCTGCCTGCGCACATGTTTCTGCCCACATATAACCCTGGGTTCTTTAAGCGAAGCGTGAAGAGGCTCATTACTAGGTCGTCAAGTTGAGGGCCACTTTCTATAGTATTTCTGTGTACTATGAGAGTCGCCCACAATCGCCAGACGTCGCCACAGCTTACCATCAGGTGGGTGGCGTCAATTTGTCGACCTAAGTATAAAAAAAAACTGCAGTCCGGACAAGTACGTGAAGTTAATATTTTATTATTGTGACGATTTCTCATTATTATATTCAGATACTTTAGTTAGAGTTTTAACTCCGCTTTAGGTTTTTAATGAGTATAAAAGTACACCAGACTTAATAGAGTCAGAGAGAAACTTTCAAGGTAACCTCTTACTTTGGTTGATCTTTTAAGTAATGACTTCATTAAAAATTAATCTGAACGTGCTCAGAAACGGTAATATTGTTGAAGTTCTGAAAAAAGATAATCACAAACTTATAATGTAAGACAAGTTTATACGATAGCGAAACATGAATAGCATTTTCCAAGAGATCTATACTTAAGCTCTCATTTTTTTTTTAGTTTTTAAGGTATGAGACCAACTCTTCACTGGGTGGGACCAACATTTTACCCATTAAGAAAGAAAGAAAATCGTGATCTTCTGTGTTAAATCGAACTCACGGGAGCCTAGTGCATTGTTCTTTCTGGTGCATACCAGAGACACCCGGCAACGGACGTAGGAGCGCCGGCAGCTTTGGGTCACGGAATTAAAAAAACAAAAAGTGCATTGTTCTGGTAAGAAATATTGTGGATTGATTATAAATACTTAAATAGCTAATGTCTGTGGGTCTCCAATGTTCCCAAGGGTAGGTCCATATATACGAGTACATGATGAAAAGTAAAGCTATTTATTGGAAATTTTCATAATAATTAATATACGTAGGTCTGTACTTACCTAGTTGTTTTTATCCAAAAAAACACATTCACAAATGTAAACTTTTACCATAGTATACTATATTATTGGCATTAACAAATCAATGTTTGTACTGATCATACAAGTACCACCTGTAGTTATAGGTAAGTACTGCTAATAAAATTCTATACTGCTATTTTTTCTAAAGCGCTCTGCCCAGCAATTAGCGTCAATTGGCTGATGACTATGATGAAAATACTTTTACTAAAGCATAATATAATTAGATTGCACACCCATTATGCCATTGTCAGAAGAGGTTTCCAGTTAGGAATTAATCACGTGAGATGGAAGTTATTAATTATACAACTTTGGGCTTGACACGCTGGAAAGACGTAGCATATTTCGAATGACACACTCAGCTCATTTGCAATGTTTACTCTATTGCGCATTACGTGACATAAAATATAGTTGGCACGTAGTGTTACTTGTTTACAAGTAGATAAACTGTAATTATATCTATGCTAATTTGAACTAGCACTTATTAACACTTATTTGAATAAGTCATGCCTTGTCCCAAATATCAATTAATAACAATTTTTTGCCGTTATATAGATAACTAGTGGACGACCGCAGCTTCTCCCGCTTCACAAATTAAATACACAAAAACCTTTCCCGAGAACCAAACTATCCATAGGTGAAAATCGCATCAAAATCCGTTGCGTAGTTTTAAATATCTATGCATACATTCACGGAAGCGACTTTGTTTTATAATATGTAGTGATCAGAAAAACTTCGTGCGCGAGTCCGTCTCACACTTGACCTTAAATGCTCAAATCAATTCGCTTATTAGATACAAAGAGCAAATCTATTTGTTGAATAGTGCTGGTTTGTATAGAGATTAATAGAGCAATTATTTATACTTTATGCACTTGCTGCTTGAGTAAACAACCCCGGCTTAATAATTGAGTTTGTGTATCGTACACGGTTAAGTGCTCTGCAAATGTATGTTGAACAGAGTTCGGATGCAACAACTGTGCAAATCGGTATGGGTATCCAGTAGGACTATAGCAGTTCTAGAAGGTTATATAAATTGACATCGTATGGTTATATAAATAGTCAGAGCATTCCCCTTGTTAGGGAAAGGCCGATGACATGTCAGTTATTGTGATAAATTTATAATTTCTATCTAAATATTTACGAATAGTAGAAGCAAACTCCTCATTCCTTTCAAATACAGAAATATGGTGTTTATAAAATTCAGGTCCAAATTGTTACTGGGAAACGAATTCTTCAGTTTCAAGTTTCAGTATAATTATATACACAATCCTGATACAAATCACACAAACCCGATTTAATTGTTTCTATTTACTTTGATATTTGGTCAATATCGACGAACTGGAAACTTAATAATAATATGACAAAATGAAATTTCACATCACTGAATACAAAGCGGCTCTATGATCAATAATTTATCTTCGAAACTTTACCGAATTACATTAAAAGATATGACGTTGAAAAAATTTTATTATGAAAACATGTTGCGCCGACCCCAAATAATTGGGATAAGGGTAGTCAGATGATGATGTGACGTTGAAAAAACGACCGAAGTACAGTTACAAAATGTAATGCTAATACCTACGAGTACATACGAGTACAATCAGGCAAGTGGTATGCAGAGGTGTATTATACAGTTTTCGTCATTAACTTTTACGGTCCCAAGTATATCGCTGCTAATCCGATGCAAAAATCCGACCGGTCTAACTACAGAACTTCGATATCGCCCATGGGTAGTAGAGGTCAGATTGGATAGCAGTCGCTTCACGGAAAATATTGAAATTCAGCCGAACCGCAGTTAGACTGGAAAGCTGACCCAAACTGCATTGGAAAAAGGCTCAGTTGATGTGTGTATATTGTCATTAACCAGCTCATAATGTCCTATTACGTGGGATCAACAATAATTGACGAAATGTAAGAGTAATCTACCCCTATCTACCCTTTCAGGGATAAAGACGTGATTTTGTGTTGATTTTTTTCTGTCGAATGTCTTAAAATTTTTCTAAATCCTTCACAATATAAATTACCATCAGTGAAATAATAACAGTAACGTAGATATTTTATTTCATGATAATCCGAGCCAGTCGCTGTCTTTAGACATTTACTATCCCATTTGTCTTCTTTGAGGGTCCTCGACAATTTAGTTCAGTTTTCGCTTCAACAAATATTGCTCGAAGCAGAAAAATCCAAGTGTTCTGAATTGATTCATACGGTCTTGGTTAGCGAGTAGTGATTTGTAAGCAATTTATACTTTGTTTTCCCTCTCTATAACTATTATATATTTACTAGCTGACCCGGCAAACGTTGTTTTGCTTTAGGGGTGGACTACCCTTAACATTTAGGGGGATGAAAAATAGATGTTGTCCGATTCTCAGACCTACCCAATATGCAAACAAAATTTCATGAGAATCGGTCAAGCCGTTTCGGAGGAGTATGGCAACGAAAACTGTGACACGAGAATTTTATATATTAGATTTTTGGTTCATATTTTATTTTGGAGATTTTTTATGTGTGTATTTAGACAGATACTCGTATCTATTAAAAATTATACCTTCTTTTTTTTCGATATTGTTTGTCGACTTGACGTATCTTTTGGGGTTATTCCCATTTGTCACCGCCTTGATTGTCCCCACTAGCGATAAAGGGGTGACGAATGGGAATGATCAAAAAAGAAAAAATCCCATTTGTCCCCAGTGGTGATTATTCCGAAAAAAAATTATTTAGACGCCCGCGATTGGAGCAGTAGTAGAGCTAAACTGAATAGTGATGTGAATTAATTTTTGTTGAATAAATTGAAATTCAATGACTTTATAATACAAAAGATTTATAAACGACAAACATAAGGCTTTTTGCATGATGTATGGAAGGTATTATATACCTATATATATTTTACTGACAATATATTATAGTAGGTATACTACAGCCTAAAATAAAAATGTTTCATTAGTGCAACTTCAAGTAAGGGCGTATTCTTACTGGAGTCAAAATTAAAATAGTTAACAACTTCTGTACATACCCTTTAAATATTATTATATAAAATAGTACCTATGTACGTTCTGGTCCTACCCTTATAGCTAATATATTAGATACTTATATAATGTGTATTGTAGTTATTTTCTGATATATCTATCACAGAATAAGAATAAGAAATAAGAACACAATATTTAATTTACAATAATTTTTATTTTAGTATCACAAATGAGTATATTCACAATAATTGTCGTTTTATCATATTCTAAACTTACTGGTAATAAAATAATTATGTTACTTATACAGGCTTTTAAATTTATATAATAGCATTAATTTTTCGCAGAATTAAAAGGACAACAAAACGTCGACAATTGTTTCGCCTCTAAACGAGGCATTATCAAGACTGTCTCAGAGAGAACAGCAGTTCTGACGGAAGGCTTTTCACAAGCGCGCATTATTTGTACCTATTTTGATGTCGATGACCGAAGCAGCTGATTTTAGCTAGTGTTGTTGAAACAAGTGTGTATTTTATTCGGTAATAATGTTTTTTTTTATGAACTTTTTTTCTTCTCTGGCGGTCGCCACATATCGAAACGGGTTCTGGCCGACCAGCTGACTGGCCTGACTTCGGGTTGATATAACCCTTACGTAACACCCGGTATAGTTTTTTTTTCACATATATCTATCACAGATATGTATCACAGATTAATCAACACAAATGAGCATATTAATAATAATTGTGGTTTTATAATATTCTGAACTTACAGGTACTCTGTAACTTATATAGTTACTTTCTAAACATAGCTATCACAGATTAATCTTTTTATTATAATTCTTATTGTAATTCCTATTGTAAATAAAAGTGTTTATTATTAGTATATAACTAGTAGAATGATGTAAATATTTTTAGTATATAATTATGTATATTCTAATTTTTACTGTAAATAAATATTGTTTATTACTTATAATAATTCCTTATTTTTTAAACATATCTATCACAGATTAATCAGTCTAATATTTACAATAATTCTTATTTTGTACCGATCAACATATTATTTACAATAATTACTACCTACACTTTTTTATTTATGTTTTAATTCCTTATTATATAAAACAATAATTCCTTATTGTTTAATATACTAAGGCTTTATAATATTCTAAACCGTAGTCATTTAAAAAAATATCTATTACAGATTAATCAGTCTATTATTTACAATAATTACTACCTACTCTTTTTTATTCGTTTTTATGCATTCTTATTTTTTTTTTTTAGAAACTATAAGGCGTTAGTAGCATATAGGTGAGCGAAGAAAGCGGTGCCAATTATGACTCATCCTTATCGTTGAGTTAGCCACGCCCCTTTACCAAGTAACCCGATCGTAGGCGCATTCACTTCAGACAGCATGAACGCATCTCTTACAAAACTTACAAATAAATGCTTCACCAATTCATACACAACATAAGTAAGAATAACAAATAATTCATAAATTGTTATTATATCAATATATTATAAAATATAAATAAAAAGTTTGCTGTATTCTTTAATCCAGTATGAATACGCAGAGACGATAAAGCGGGCCAAGACGGCGGCCCGCGAGGAGCTCCTGGAGACCCTGCAGCAGAACCCATGGGGGCGCCCGTACCTACAGGTCAGGGAGAAACTCCGACCTAGGGCGCCCCCACTGACCCAGAGTCTCCAGCCACAGCAGCTGGAGCGGGTCATGGGCTCCCTGTTTCCGACGAGCGCGGAGGAGCACGTCCCTCCGCGCATGGCTCCGTCTCTGCCCGATGCGGATAGCACCAGCGAGGACGACGTACCCGAAGTCAGGGTGGGGGAGCTAGGTGCGGCAGTACTCCGGCTTAAACGCCGGAAAATCACTGCCCCCGGACCCGACGGCATTCCTGGCCGTGCATGGGTCCTGGCCCTCGAAGAACTCGGGCCTCGACTGATGGGGCTCTTTAGCGCATGCCTCGAAAGGGGCCAGTTTCCCAAGGTGTGGAGGACGGGGAAACTGGTCCTGATCCGTAAGGCGGGGCGGCCGGTGGACTCACCGTCCGGATACCGGCCGATCGTGTTGGTCGACGAGGGGTGTAAGCTCTTTGAGCGAATTATCGCGGAACGCCTCGCCGAGCATCTCACGAGTGTGGGGCCAGACCTGGCGGATAACCAACCTGTGGAACATCGGCTACGACTGGGTGCTGCGGGGTGCGTTGCCTAGGGGCTAGTGGACACCCTCTCGCTGGGGACCATGCTTCAAGCCATGGTATCCAGCGGGAGTAGGTGGAACGCGGCCGTGTCCTTCTGCGAGCAAGTCATACTCGTGAAGGAGGCGGCCGGGAGGGAGAGGGTGCGTACCCTCCCCGCCGAGTTCCGTAGTCGGCGGCCAGGCCGCCCCAGACTACGCGACTACGCCCAAGACTATCGTCCTCCATGATCGGGGCCTGAGGATGGCGGGATCGCCACCCACCGTCCTTACAGGAGCAGACTAGAAGGGTTGCGTGCTGCGGGGCCTTTGCCCCATAGCACGCAACCAGATTCACTCACTGACGCGGGATAAAACCCGACCCCAATGACGCGGGATTCTCGTCCCGACCAAACACCCGCAGAGACCACAGAGGTGGTCAAAGTCCGCCGAGCGCCACTGGACATACCCTCTGCTAGTAACCAGAGACGCCCGGCAACGGACGTTAGAGCGTCCGCGGCCTTAGGCCGCGGAATTAAAAGAAAAAAAAGTATGAATACGCATTTACTTTGCAGTTGCACTAATGTATCACAAGAACATGTGCCACATCAGTACATGGCACATGTACATGTCTACAGGTACACCAAGGTGAATATGGTTAATCGAAAATTATTAATAATTACTTGTCATTATTAACAAGTACCGAAATTCGTGGTAAAATAAAGTTTTTAATTTTTTTTTGTAATACTATGTTAATTGATCATAGAAATAAACTGAACCATAACCTCACATTTAATATATTAGGGAAGTTACGGAACCTATACGAGTCAGTTCATAGTATAGATAGATATATAATACGATTTATAAAAATACAAATAACTCCTAAGCAACCAAGCAAAAGTTGGGACAAATGGGAATGGAAAAAAAAAACTATTCCCATTTGTCCCCGGCGGTGATAAATGGGAAAAAAAATCCCATTTATCAACGCCGGGGACAATCAAGGCGGGGACAAATGGGAATAACTCATCTTTTGGAGCTTCGGTAATACTTTTGTGTACTTTACTTACTTTCTAACAACTATGTTACTTTAGTGTATAAATTCCGTTAATTATTTTGTTTGTTAATAAGTATATATTATATTCCATAGCACTTACACCCACATCTTTTGTCTTAGTACTTACCTATATAGATTTGGTACTACGTTTATTATTATAATCCATCATTTTCTGAAACTATTTTTTCGATTCAAATAACAAATTAAACTGTAACACCAAAAAAGCCCTTTGTATAAGAAAATAGTTTTATGTTCACCCATAAATAAAATAACAGACGTAAATAAATATGTATTCCGAGTGTATTGCTTTAGACCTTCAAGATATCTGATCAAACTTTACGAGACGGACAGCGCGTCCTGTCATCCTATGCAAATTTTATCGTCTTTCTGAACAAACAATATCGCGCATTCCTCGCTTCTACACATTCTATTTATTATTCACTTACTCGGCAACATATTAAAAATGTTGTTTAAGTGTATCCTCACTGGACATTGCTTACTGTTTCAACTTGATTTAATTTTATTCAGTACTTTAGTAAAAGTAATTGGAAGTGCAACACTTCAAATTACTTTTGGGTTTATTGCTTCCCTATCTATTCGTTACCTTATCACACCTATATCTTTGAGTAATTTGATATAAACCTAATTACTCAGGGATTTCCTAGTGGTTTTGTTGGTCCCAGGTAATAGAGGGCGCCAAATGCAGTATCTGGCACCATGTAGGTACAATAAACGTTCTGTTTTTCGAAAGAAAATGCCAACAGTCAACACATTTTTACATACATAAATCTTTGCGGTCGGAGCACTTATATCAATGATTTTAAATACAATGGATTTCGGATCATCGCTCAAAAGTGTCCGAACTAAAAGAGAAACAATCGCGCGCCAGTCTTGATTTTGACAACTGAACGACAACACGTTGCACAATGCCGTACTGTATTGTAAAAACGTGTAAAAACTACGAAAAAAAAGCAAATTGAAGACGGTGTATCATATTTTCAGTAAATAAGCTTTTGTTTTATTATTTGCAATTTATTATTTCACTTAAAATACAGTATTTCGTCGATAATAAATTAAAAGACAAAAGTAAATATTGCAATCCAGTCCAATACCGAAGTACCTATCTGTCTCTTTCGAACTCATCCCAAGCTCAGTGAAAAGAAAGAGACCATTTCATTTTCACTGAATAATGTACTAACAAAATGACCATTCAGATTTATTCGGATTACCGATAGCGATAAAACTATTTGGAACAAAGATTATAGTGGAGACGCCTTGGCTCTTTATGATTTTTTTTTCGTTATATGAACCAACATCTATTTCAGTTTTCCTCGGGATCCAGTACACTGTGCACAATGGAAAAATATTATTGCCCTAGCACGGCGAGAAGAATATTTTGATCCAAAAAATAACAATCTTGTTTGTTCGGCTCATTTTATGGACATAACAAAAAGAGGTCCGATCTTTATGAAACTTGTACAAGAATCCCTTGATTGAATGGAGGAGATAAGCCCAAAAATGTTTTTAATTTTCACAGGGTATCATTGTTTTGTCATAAATATAATTACACATGTCATTTTATTTCGTGTATGTACTGTTATTTTCTTTTTATTTGGATTCTCGGTAATGTATTCCCACGGGAATCGGGGCCGAGATAACTATATCTCGCGGGCGGAGTCACGGTGATCAGCTAGTAGCCAATAATTTCGTATCCCAAAAATTAACCATAAGATAAAAATAAATTAATGATGCGCAGTTTTAGCAACTAATGCAGTCACTTGAAACACGGCTATCTTGTAGTAGACGTAGCGACATAGCGTTATGAAAATAGTAATGAAAGCGGAAGAACTTTGACACCCGCAAGAAGTTTGGCATTTATAATATTATAATTAGTTAAATTCATTAATTCCCTTTTTGTTATTCATACACTACAGTTACTTATTATGAAACTGACTCGAAAAAAAAAATCTTTGTCAGTCGTTAATTAGTTTTTCAGCTTATTTCGTCTAACATAAACAAGTAATTACAATTTATAAGATTATGGAATTTATTATAGTCTTACATTAATTATTACGCCTACGTAGGTACATATCATGGAATCCTTAAAAGACTTTAACAAAATAAACCTACTCCATTGTTTCTATGTTCACGTAGTTCAAGTATACGCTGCATAAGGTGAATTAGTCAGGCGGACAGATAGAAGCTACGTAATGCGATAAATTAGTGCAAACAAAAGTGAACACTATTCCGTTGAATCAAGGTTTAAATTTTAATATGAAATTTGTTTATATCTATGTATGCCTATGTATAATGTATAGGTCGACTCGGGACATTATTTTCTTGCGATTTGTTCTAGATCCTATGTCCGTTGTATTATAAGGTCTTTGACTTATATATACATCTTAGATAGGTGCTAATCTGTACTTCTATACTACTATTATAAAGAGGAAAGATTTGTATTTTTGTGTGTATGTTTGTAATGAATAAACTCAAAAACTACTGTGCCGATTTCAAAAATTCTTTACCATTGGAAAGCTACATTCACCTTGAGTAACATAGGCTACTTTTATCCCGGTAATGTGTTCCATGGTTCCCATGAACCGCGAACGAGTAAACTAAATCACGCGGGCGGAGCTGCGGCGATTAGCTAGTATTATTTAAAGGAAAGATTTGGTTTTAGTTCATTGGATAGGCTCCGTAACTACTGAACTGATTTAGAAAATTCTTACACTGATATGTAGCTACACTATCCCAGAATGGCATAGGCTATTTTTTATCTCGGTTATGTGTTCCCGTGGGAATTGGGAGGGAAAAAACTAAACCACGCGGGCAGAACGGCGGTAATCAGATAGTGAGAATGTATAAGTAGGATCAGTTGTGTTCTTGGACAGAATATAGACGAAGGAGTCCCTTGTTTGTCTGTCAACATAAATATTGAAAATCCATTACCAACCACCGTTCAAGCACAAAACAGTCGATATTAAAAATAACAAAGAAATCGGGTCGCTCCAAGTTTATGTCAAGGAGAATTTTCTTTCTTCTTTTATTAATTGTACAGGAATCATCATCATAGCATAGTATAAAAAAATGTAGCTTCCGTTCCCTATGTAAGGATGTACTTACCTATGTCACAGAATAGGGAACAGTACTACAGACATATAATGTGATACTCACTTATGTAGTACCTACATAATACTCGTAATATAATATAATAATAATGTCTTTTTATTTCCAATTCTCTTAAAAAATAGGTTACATTGTTACTAAGTGTTTAGATATAATAAAAAAATATAAAAAAATAGTATTAAAATAGTACTACGAGTATTAGTGAATGTTAGTAATTTAGGTACTTATGAATATTGTTAGTCTTGCTCTTGCGAGATTTGGATCCCTGTTTGGGTAAAGGCCTTCTCCCTTTTATGCCATGAATCCCTATCAGCCCCAGCTACTATCCGGCTTTTGCCGGCTATTTGGACTATATCATCAGTCCACCGTTTAACTGGTCTGCCTACATTTCTTTTACCGGCTGGTCCTTTCCACTGGGTGGTCTGTATTGTCTTTTGTCTTTCAGACGTGATATATGACTGTAACGGATCTCTACTCACACGAGTAGATCCGTATGATAAATTTATGTCTGCAACGCTAATTCTTCTTGAAGAAGACCTTCAAATTGGAAACATAAAATAAAGAATAATAAGATTCGATTGTTTTAATTCCCCTTAAAAAAATATCATTCTTAATTGAATAAATCTCATTTTGATATGATAAAAATTATTTATAACTGCCATCTGCTGGCAATTAACAATTACATTTAAAAATCAATGTCGGATACACTATATTCTCTAAGCAAATAGTACTTAGTTCATCCTATTATCACTAGATGGCGCTAGTTATAAATTTTAAATGAATCAATTTATTAAATTTTAATAATTTACTTATTTTCAGCATGTCTAGTTATTAAACGTAAGTATAAGTAAGACACAGTACCTTAGGGGTGATTGGTTCATTAGTTGTCACTTTATAGCCAATGTAGAAGTAGAATTCATAAATCTGGAAAGGCATATATTAGTTTAGGAAGGGAATTAGGGTTTATGTTGGATTTCAAATTATTGATAGATTGGCAATGATTGATGTTAGAATATTGATTGTGCCAGTACCTACGACTACCATTCAAAATATAACATTAAAATTCCAATTAATAATAAAGTTATGGTCAAACATATGAAAGTATTGAATAGAAAAGACAGTCAATTTAGTCAAACTTAGACCCTAGGTATAATTTTGAATACAAGTTATGATTGATGTATGTATCTATTAAATAAGCAAATACATATTATGTATTATGTAAATTCAATTAGAATGCCAAGTACAAATTAAGTTATGTAATAGAAACATTGAATCCCAAACATTCAAAATTCAGGATAAGTAAGCTATAAAAATATCTTAAAAATTCACATTTAACCAAAAGAATATGCTAAAAATGAGATAAATTCTACTCCTATAAGTTCATGAGGTATCACTGTTAGTTATAAACATGAGTTTGCTTAAGAATTGATAAATTCACATTATACTTAAAAATATTGGTCCAGTAACATAGCGAAAATTCAATCTGTTAAAGCTATGCTAATGCCTGTAATTATTATGAAGTACTAACATATCTGAGGAATGTAGACTACATATAAACTAGAATATAGCAGGGAAGTAGGAAATATTAGGAGTTTAGTGGTAGAAAATAAAGATTAATTTACCAAAATTTTAACAATTCATTACAATTGTTTCTTCAAATTTGAGGTGTCCCCTGATGAAGAGTGACAAGTTCTTATAAGTAGAAGCTATGTAGATATCAGAATAATAGGTAGAAGCCAGATAAACATTAATTTAGATAGAAAATTCAGATTACCAAAATTAATAACTTCAATACAGATTAAAATGTTACAATATTGTATTGTTAGAATACATCATAGAGCCTTATATTCTTAGAAGTGGTTGAAATACATATCAGTTAGGTTTATATCAAGTTATTATTATTAGAAATAATATACATGTATGAATGAAATTTCTTGGCACTAAATTTAGATAAATAGTATATTAATTGATATAACGTTGGACTTTTCACAATTCTTTAGAGACCGTACTAGAATATTCCAAAAACACTTATTCATAAATATTAATTTTATTAGAGAAAGATAATGAGATATTCTAAACCACTTATTATATTTATTAATTTTATTTAGAATTTAGGTACATTTGAATGGGTTCTGTATGTTTAGATTACATAATTAAGATTTAAAGTTAGTTAATGGTTATTGGAATTGTTGGAAGTGGGAAAGAGTGTAGATCGGTGTTGCTAGGTTATAGAATGGGTTTTACGGGAAAAGAACGAATGATACGGATATGGGAGGTGGTTTAGGAAAAGGTTATAAAAACGAGAGTGCGGGATTCTCGTCCTCTTTTCTCTGCGAATTATCATCAGTATCGGAACTCTTTGATTTTCGGAATTTCGTCGGTAACGTAGCTCTTTTCTCTGCGAATTATCATCAGTATCGGAACTCTTTGATTTTCGGAATTTCGTCGGTAACGTAGCTCTTTGATTTTCGGAATTTCGTCGGTAACGTAGCTCTTTTCTCTGCGAATTATCATCAGTATCGGAACTCTTTGATTTTCGGAATTTCGTCGGTAACGTAGCTCTTTGATCTCCTGGTTTTCAATAGTAACGTAACTCTGCTCGTCCTCTTTGATTTTCGGAATTTTGTCGGTAACGTAGCTCTCTTTTCCTTTCGCATTTTCGACGGTATAACAAGCTCTTTTCTTTTCGCAATTTCGATAGTATCGGAACTCTGCTTGTCCTCTGAGTGGTCGGTATCACCTAGTGCGCGTTTCGACCGTCGACATGTGAGTATCTTAGGTACCTGCACAATACACCTACCCCTACAATTATTTATTATATATATGTATTTATTTTATTATACGCCTTTGTTTAGAGTCCTGGCCAGATTCTATTCAGAGGGATACACACACATTTTACTCAAGCATTTATCGCTTCTAAGACTTCTGGGGATAGAAATGAATAGATATTTTATATCTATTGCATTTGGGAAAGAGATTGAGTCTGGTCTCTTGGCGATAAGTGTACGACAGTACATACTAGTCCGCGCTATGAGACTAGCACTAATTTAAGTGATTCAAGATGCAGCTGCAGAGCAACGAGGAGTCGAGGAAGACGTCATTTTGAGGTCAGATCTTTTCATTCTATTAAAATCGTTGTGAATTATTTTATCCAAATACCCTCCATGTATTTACCAATGTCATGAAGTTTACCCACATATTTTTGATAATTTAGAAATTGGTCACACCGTATGGACAACGAACTGACGAATGATTTCTAGAGTTTTAGCGTGTAATCTGATGAATATGGTAAAATTTATGGTAAAATTTGTCTAAGGGCTCGGAATGCGTACATGAACGATAAAGTAAGGATAAATTCATGATTCAGTGTAATTGTCGTAAGATAAGTGTCCATTTTGTTCAGATTGAGGATGTATAGGTGCGATAAATCCAGTGTAGTTTATAGACATCCAGCGTTATTTAAATGTTCTATATTGTCCTGGCGTACAACATTCTAGGTACATTCTAGTTAAATGACTGTAACAGCATAATCGAATCTCCAGTGTCAATTCTAATTAGTTCTGTTAGTGCGTGTAGTAATGACTAAATAATCACTACTTAGCCAATTTTAACGAGATAATTTTGATGAAATCGTCTTGAACCGAAGTAGGAAGCGTGGTAGGAACTACCCGTAAATAATGGTCATATCATACTTACTACCTACTACATATCAACCTACCTACCTACCTAATTAATGAATATTGTGAATCGAAAAGTTGTCCAAAATTGAATATATTTACAATACTGATTCTAATATCTTTATTGTATATTACCTACATACATATTATATTTCATACCGTTGCTTGACCACCCTGAACTAACCAGCGAATAACTTGAGGTGTATGAACAGAGTCATAAACCATTAGGAGGATTGATCTGAATTACATATACACTTTAGTGTACCACATTCGCTATATCATTCCTGTAATGATTGGTAATCCTCGTCCGTAATCAGAAGCACCTAGGTGAGGTTGAAACAAATTATGTTAGCATACTTGAGTGTGTCTATATTCGCCAAATCTTTCATGCAAGGATTGGTAAAACCAGTCCATTGTCGGAGCTATGCCTAGGATGGCATAAACTAAATTAATTTATATTAGTAACCTTTACTGTGTGATACCTAATTATATATTTGGTGAATCATGGTAATAGGTGAGGTAACTTGGTTCATAAGCCTGTGGGAATTCCTTCTTGAATTCATCTCGCATACCTTTATTATTGAAACCGCTAATGGAATGATAGTATCAGAATAATACTACCCCCCATGTGTTTATTATAGGAATTTCCAATTTTGTAAGATTTTGGATAACGGATGGTTTGAGATGGAAGCATTTTAATCTTGGGTTAAATTGTTTCCTGGTATGCTGAACAAGCTTCAGTTGATATACATGAAGATGTAGCTGTATTTGCTCATCTCAGAAATCGATTAAATCTTGGTCTACTAAGCGTTTGGCGCTTGCATATTTTCAAGGTTATAACATACCTGGGTATCCTCCAGTCTACTCGGAGCTATGTCTCACCAGAGGAGATTGGAATTTATAAGAGAAACCTAAGTAGTTCTAACAGCCTGGTTCGTTTAGAACTCCGATATCCAAGTCAGACTAGCTTGATATTACTTGGCACAGCAATGGAATATTGAGTGAACTCCTACCCAACTTACCCACTCCTTATAGTACTTATTCTGATCTATCTGTAGAATGTAAATAACAGTTACATAATACATTTTCAAGAAGGCTATTCTACATAGGTGAAGGTAATTATTCAATAAATACTCTACAATAAATATGGTTGTTTTATTATACCTACTTTTCCCATTGTGGTCAAGCAAATGTATAAACTATAATCATAAAATCCATACTTACTTATCCCTTCATCCTATATTAATCCTATTCGGGTTACCAGAAGCTAATTCTTAAATACTTGTATCTATCTGCTAAAATAGTTCAGAATGGATTTATGTTACATTAATGATAACTATCTTGATGTATATCTGAGTGTTTGTGGTACGGACATTCATATGATTACAACTTCAACCACTTTGCTGGCATGGTTGCAACTTGGCTTACCGATGGTCCGGACTCTCTTGGCCTAAGGGCAAGACGAGATAGACTGTATCGTGTATTGCTGATTGTATTTCATGGGCAGCCCTTGTGAATTTGAGCACTGCTCCGGACTCACTGGATTTCTTTGACTGGACCAGATTGAGATAGAGTTGATGTATCATTGGATCAGGGTTTCTACGGTAGATGTATCCTCGGATCTTCTACAATTCGTCATTTTATAATTCATGAGACTGTTTGTATGAACATGATCTCAGATATACCAATAAGCTTTGGAGGTTCTTGCCAAGCATAACTCCTAGCTGAACTATTATGGCTATCACTGGGTATACTTACCTATTGATAATATTAACATCAATTTTGTGGATCTGGAACTCGTTCTAATCCCTTCGTGATCAGCTGTTCAAGCTGCTTCATCATCCAAAAATATCTTCACGAGAGAATATGGTGTATGGATTGATTCTCAGTCAGCCTCTGCGTGGCTGGGGCAGTGAAGGCTATTTCCAACCCCACATTGATACCTAATTACCTACAGTCCATTACCCCTCCTAATTATCATGACCATTCGGTAAACATTTAATTATTGCAACTAGTCTGTATGTTACATCCCTAAGTTCTATAATAACCACAATAAATTCAATATCTTATTATAAATAAATAGGTACTCACTTGTTGTTAAAACTTTAATAATTTATTACAGTAATCCAGAATAATATTATCAATATTAATGTCACTTTTAGGTTATGTACACGATTGACACTAAAATACCTTTCATCTATTACTGATAGGACAATCTGAGTTACTAGAACAACTTGTCTAGGTTTAGGAAATTAAAAGCACTAGTTAGGTCTAACAAATAATTTAGAATCACTATAAGATATTAACTTCACTTATTTAGGGTTGAAATTAGAAGCACTATTTAGGTCTTACATTATAGTTCTGAGCGCATAATCACAAAAAAGAATCCGGTTTGCTATGACACAACGTAGAGTCCTACCACTAATCACTAGACGATCGATCACTTTGGCCAATCTTCAGTAAAAGTTCATATTAGAAGTACATTATAGGTATTCTAAATGGAACTATATAGTTGATATACTATCATCTTATCAGATAGACTAGTATAATCATTTTAGACGATTATAATGCAGCTGTCCATGTATTTCAGATTCTCCGTCCAGAATGAAAAAAAAAAAATATAATCCATGTTCAATTTATTCTAGATATAATTCCTTCCATATTCTAGGTTTTCCTTCTTCTTAGTCTTTCTTTCTTTCTGTATTTATTTATAGTCCTTTCCTTTCTTTCTTCCCTCTTAGTTTATAGATATATATATTAGTTAGTTAGATAGTTATATTTAGTTATATATGTAAGATAGTTTTAGTAATGATAGGAGGGGTTTTTACATGACTGGCCCATTTCCATTTTAGTTTTAGAGCTTGTGAAAGTGCATAGCTAAATTTCGATTTACGTCTGATAAAATTGCTTCTTATTTTGTATATTTTTCGGATTTTAAGGATACTTCTTTCCATTGTACCTACATAGGTGTTGTTTAGTACCTACAATAGTATACATAATTCGATATGTAACGTCTAATACTAATCAGATTTTATGTCAATACAACTCAACTGTTCTTATTCTACATGGGGCACACTAAAAGTTTTGCACTTCCAGCTAATCGAAACTATTTGAATTTAGAATGTTATATTTTTTTAAACGTTGCAACCTTCTTAGTAATAAAAAATAACAATTGGCGGAAAATCATTTGTCAATGGTTTTTTATCACACATCAAAGTTCTACGTATGCAACGAAAATAGAATTAAGTCGAAAAGATTTTAGAGCGATGATTTTTTATGATTTTAAAAGTTCTCTCTCTCCGCAAGACTGTGCCGCTCGTCTTCAAAATGCTTTTGGGAGAGAAGCACCTTGTTTGAGCACCGGGAGGCGATGGTTTGCTGAATTTGAGAGAGGTCGAGTTTCTTTACATGACGAATTTCGTGGAGGGCGGCCTTCCACTGCCGTCAACGAAAATAATGTGGCTACTGTTAAGCGGTTAAATGAACAAAACCCGCGGATTACCTATGAGACAATTTGAGGACTATTGGGGATTGGTATGAGTCAAATCCAGAAAATTTTACACGAAGAACTGACAGCGGAGCAGAAGCGGGCTCGCGTGGAATGGTGCTCACAGATGCTACTGAAGTACGACCTCGGACATTCTAATGCTGTTTATGACATTGTCACAGGAGACGAAACGTGGATTTATTGTTTTGAACCCGAAAAAAAAACAGCAATCTTGTGAATGGGTTTTTGATAATGAGAACAAGCCAACAAAAGTGAGGCAGGCGAGAAACGTTGCTAAAAAAATGATCGCTTTTTTTTTCTCAGCTACGGGTCCCATCTGTACAATTCCACTTGTAGATCAAAAGAATGTTAATGCCGAGTGGTATTCTACCATTTGTTTACACAGGGTGTTAGAAAAAGTTCACGAAAGACGACCCAAAAGCCGCGTTCTCCTACATCATGACAACCATTCTTCACACACGGCCAACAAAATAAAGTCATTTTTAGCTTCCGAAAAAGTACAACTCGTCACTCATCATGCGCATAACCCTACCTAGCACCCTGTGATTTCTGTATTTTCCCCAAAATCAAAGATTTGATGCGAGGTTTCACTTTTACCAACTCCGAAGAGGCAGTGATAGCGTTCAATCAGCACGTAGAAAACATGCCTTCAGATCTGTGGTCCTCCTGCTTTAAAAAATGGTTCGTTCGCATGAAAAAATTTTTAAAATGTAAAGGAGAGTATTTTGAAAAGCAATAAACATAATATTTTGGTTTTAACATGTTGTTTTTTTAAGTTACGCAAAACTTATAGTGTGACCTACGTATATGTATATAACAGAACGTTAAAAAAGAATAAGACAAGTTAAAACCTTATATAATATAGGTAAACATTTTAGTTTAACTAATTTATAATTATATCAGGAGCTATCGAATAGAATTTTCTATCGATATAAACGGTACAATTGGTGACTATCGCTTGGACTCATGGTAATTACCTTTTGTTCGGTGAACTTAGTTCATATTTCACTTTAAAAGACCTATGTCTACACTATATACTTTATTGACACTTTTTACACATTACTTTACCCACATTACTGATGATTCATCCATTTGGCTTCCGTCAATGAACAGTCGGCCGCAAATGACGTCCTTTTGAACTGGACGGATAAATTCAATACATTTCGAAACTTCCATTCAAATGAAACATATGTCTGACATTTTTAGAAGACGTTCACTCCAGACTAAAGTTATTATGTCAAATTCCTACATTATAGACACAAAGTCCAGTTTTAGCTTTTCACACGGAATGGAAGCTTTATTTCTGAAGGAGTATAATACAGACTTTCAATAGTCAAGTAGGTCCTATGTCCCGGGAGGCGATCCCATTGCCGTTTCCAAACACTTGAGGTATATTTGCATTGACTTGGCATATTCAATGCCCACTGATAGACTGACTATATTGTTTACAGTTACACTTGGTTTTTAGATTTCCTTAGTAAAAATCTAGGAACCCTTAAAGTTTCGTCATGTCCTGCCGTCCGTCCATTCTTGGCTTTCCGTCCAAACGGTCAGTACTAGAAATATGAAACTTTGCATGGATATGAATACTTCGAGAAATACTTCGTCAAAAAAGTCTTAAAATAAAATTCTGAAAAGTATATTTTTGCGGTACCTTCCCTACACGTAAAGTGGGGATGATATATGAAGAGCATGTGTGTGAAGAGCATGTTCCCCCCACCCTTCCCCTCCAAAATTTAAACGACTGACGTGAAGAACCTGCACAAATTCCCGATGGTAGCACATGTAATGAACTTTCAAGGTTCTACTGCACCATATTTCATAATATTATGCTAGCTAGTACTACTTTTGCTTTGTGCTAAATCATATTTCTATACTTCTATAGTAGGTAGGTATCTTATCTTCTATCTATACTTATAATAAATCTGTAGAAGTGAAAATTCTGTACATTGAAAATATCAAAAAGTAGGTTACGTCACCCGCTGTGGAGTTCACTAAGGGCGCTGCACACGGCTAAGATACTATAATATTTAAGTAAGATGTTCAAACTCTTCAAAATAATTGCATCATTCTCGCAAAAATAGAAGACATTAAAACGTCGACAAATGTTTCACCTCTAAACGAGGCATTCTCAAGACTGTCTCAGAGAGAACAGCCAGGTAACGCCTGATTCTGATCCTGATTGACGATCTGATATCCACTATAATATTTTATCTTAAGATACAATATCGCTCAACAGCTATACATAATAAATCAGTAACTGGTGATCAAGAAAGCTATAACACGCAGGCGGAGCTGCGGGCAACAGCTAGTATTAGTAGTAACACTGGCATCAAACTAACAGATTCTAACTAGAATATAATCCAACGGGTTTAGCTTTTTCCTTTGATGTTTTTGGGTTTTCAATGTTCGTATATACTAAAATGTCTAATAATATATTAAACACTAAGAATTTATCATTAATAAATTCATGGTAGATAAAGGTTGATTAATAAGTTAAGGAATCGGTCCGGTCTAATGAAATTCTTTCCGTCAAAATATTGTAGATATTTAATTAATAACGGGCATACCGTAAGTAGACATTTTCCAGATGAGTCATTGAGTAATGGACAATTTTGAGGTGTTTGGGTGACCAACGAGAAAACTTTGAATTCTTACCCTCGAAATTGGCGATTCTACTATTCCCCCAAAATGGGTGAACGACGTTGGACAATATTTGGTACTATTGAATTATCTCTCGTCAGGAAATGCAGACGCACTTAGACAATTATTAAACCATCAATGATAAGTTTATAGTTTAATTTGTAGTTTTGGTTATGACGAGGCTGATATCCATACTTAGGACAAAGACCTCTGCTTCCCGAGTGGGACCATTTCAATTTAGTCCCATTCCAGTAATTTAAAGTCGGTTTTTGTGTCAATTTTTGACGTGTTTTTCATAACTATTTGCGGTATCGGAAATAGTTTAAAATGCGCTACAGAAACATCGAAAATCCCATATATTTTTTTTGCATTTACCCACATACAAAAAAAAATCAATCCGAAAAGTAAATATACTAAATACAATCTCCGGTACCATTCAGCTGGCTGTTTATCACAACAGCTATCAGTGGGGGACAAAATTGATTGGTGCAGTTACAGCCCTCCGTCCATCGATCTAACTCTGATATCACCGGGAGATATTGGAACGCACCGTTGCAAACACTTGCAATATAGAAATTGATTATAAAAGTTTTTCTATGTATATTAAGGAGGTATATATTCACCCTATATTATTTATATTGTATCAGCTATCTAGTAATCATAGCAGACAATCTGCTTAGTTTGGGCTAAGTTAGTAATTAGAATAGATTTTTGGGCGTACTTTTATGCAACTAAGTATGCAATGTACATAATAAACTAAGCTCTTAACTATGTAGAGAATGTCTATGTATTAGTAACTACGGTAAGAGAACCTACATTCAAGCTAGTTGTCATTGACAAACATCATGTTTCAAATACTCTCTTAAGCAACTAAATTATTACTTACTCAAAACGCTCAAGATATTCTGCCCAAAGCGTTTGTTTTTTAATATTATGTAGTGTCTAACGACACCCATTCACAAATAGTGATAACGAATAAAAAGCTTCCCTTATTCAATCTTCGTTATGAAGAATCTAATGAACTGCTCTTCGTTTTTCTCGCTAAAACTCTAAAATGTCTGGTCCGATTAAGTTAATTTTGATCTTGAAATAAGTATTTTTGGAAGTTCAGAGAAAGTTTAAAAGGTGGGTAAGTAAGAAAAAATCGCAAGGCAATATTGAGGCACTACGAAGTTTACCAGGGTAGCAAGATGGCATCTTGTCCAGCTCACCCGCGTCTGGAACAGTAGTCTCTTGCTACTACTCACATCATTTTCTTTTATGTTTGACTTGCAAATTTGCAGGATGCTAACTTTGTCCATAATGTCAATGGCATGCTGAATGAACGTTAACAATGCTATGAGTGAGTACGAATTCATAGCGACAGTATTCGGCGGTGGCTATTGCCGCTCATCACATAAATTAAAAATGCCTTAACGCATGAGATTTGAGAAAGTAGTAAGTTTATGAAACTGCGCATAACTAGGTAGGTATTAGAACATTCGTAGAATGTAGGAACTCGCCAAGGCTCGTTTCTTTGAAACCTACTTGTGTCCTAAATGTTCTAATACCCTTTTTTGCAACAGGTTCGTAAACTCATTTTTCGATATAAATTGCAAATACGAACGATCTTTGGCTTAATCATTCATTTTTGATTTTGCAAACTCATTGCTTTAAATTGTAACCCTACTGTTGAAAAGATATAGGTACCTACTACCTATCTACTCGTACTTTTGTAAATTTAATCTTACGCGAGAAGAGTATACCAAATATATTATTTAAAATACATTATCTTGACTTTTGAACCATTGCGAAGATATTATAAATGATGTATCTTATAAGTTGAATTTCATTTACTGACATAAAATATTATATTGTGTTTATTATTTAGTATTCGGAGAAAACAGGTGCATTTGACACGTGATTTATGATTTTAATAAAATTCTACAGCGGAGGCAATAACATTTCTTTAATTCGTTCAGTAATTATGAAAATCCAGAATGAGCAGACATGTTCCGTTTTAATTAAATCCATTATGTAATGTAAACAAACTGCTGCGTTACAATACTCTGAGTTTCACCTTTTATTTAAATACTACCGGATGCCTGCGGCTCCAGCTGTGGGGTTTTATTTTTCAACTCCCACGCGAACAAATGTTGATAAAATATAGTCTAATATCTGCCCGAGGTGTGAAATAATCTCCGTATCAAGTTCCATCGGATTTTATCCGTGTATTTTTGACCAACAGTGTAAGCCACTTTGAGTATAACATGCATCTTCATCAATACTTATTATAAAACAGTCGCTTCCGTCCGTATGTATGCTTATATCTTTAAAACTACGCCACGGATGTTTATGCAGTTTTCACCAATGGGTAGAGTGGTTTTCGAGGAAGATTTTTTAGATCTAATTTGCCAAGCGGGCGAAGTCGCGAGCGTCCGCGTATATATATATATATATACTAGTATGCTTGAAATAAATAAATTTTAAATGAACTGTTCGATATCTAACTACTACTGCAGTAATTTATTTTATTTTATTTATCATTTATTTCAGGCTATATGAGAATAGTTACAGGATGTTATATTAACTTATTCTACGGCCCATAGATTTTATTCTAGGCCCTCAAACCTAAAAATACATATAAATATTACAAAACTGTATTAGTAAATAAATCTTAAAACTATATTAGTTAGTACATAAATACCCTATACATAAGAATATATATAAATATATCTTAACCTAATGGGCACGTAATGACGTCGACGTGTCACGGGTCGGGATTGCGCGTATCGGCAGGTGTCCTCTGAAGCGCCGGAACTACACCCTAGTCGGCCAGAAGTCGGGACTCATGACTGTGTCGACACGGTCTGTGGGGTCCCCACCACAAAAGAGTTGAAGCTCAGTAATGTTGGAATGTAAAAAAAAACTTCTACTCATAAAACTGTAAGCAGAATTAAAATTGGACGTGAAAATACGATTTCTAGAGAATATAATATACTTAACTAACAACACAAAAAACAGACACGAATTATTATTCGCGTCTGTTTTTAAAGAAAATAATGTTGGAATATTTTCTAACATTATTTTCTTTTAACATTTTCTAGCCAGCTTTTGTGTCACCTTCACAATGTTTTAACATACAAGAGTAGAAAAATAAAATAACATAAAGTTAGGCTCTTACTAACACGGCCTAATCCCAACCTTGACGATCCTGTTTCTCGCTTTTTATAACAATCTTACAAATGTAGGTACCTAATGAAATTTATACCTCCGCCTTCGGGAAGAACAATATGAGTAATGAAATATCAACAACGGGTGACTTGATGTACATTTTTGTGAATTGAATCCGAAAATAATATTTAAAATATACATAAGTATGTCTTTCTTCTTACGTGTATGCATTTCACCTCCGATTTCCCCCTCAGGGTGAGGGGGAAATCGGAGGTGAAATGCACACCCCCACTTTGCCAATACAAGAATTTTATTTATTTAATATATATAATAATTGGTAAATTTACAGACAACTGTCATCACATGATAAAAACATTTGAGGCAGATATACAAGTCCAGACAGTGATCCAAATTTAACATACACATCATGACAAAAGTAAACACAAAGTATAATTATTTCTCTTATTTAATTAAAATTTAAGAAAAACAAGGAAATTAAGTTAAACCTAAGGAAAAGCATTTATGATAGGTACGTGTGATATGACTTTCTTGTACTGGGAGAATGCACCGTGGAATACATCCACATCCTCCACCAGGTTCAATTCAGTAAATGTACGACACATCCTAACCAGAGGGTTATATAATGAGGTATTATTTTTGTAGGCTTTGATCAGAAACACTTTTGGACAGCGTGACCTGTGCCTTATGTTAATAGTAGGTGCAGTAAATAACAACGATGGGTTTACATAATAAATAGGCGCTGCGGTCGCTGCCGTGGTACTGCGCTGCAGCATGCAATTGAGCGAAGCGTAACTTTTTTTGAGGGTCCTAAATCAAAATTCGGTCTCGAACAAAACCTGCTCCTGAGAATGCTTGATTTTTGAGTAAAAAAAACATGAAAATTGGTTGGGTAGTTGTCGAGAAATAATTTCACATCAAGTTGCATTTGAGTCACCTGATAAGGAGCTCCGCTCGCTACGCTCGCTTCGCTCAATAATGAGGTAAAAACGAAATCTAGAGACGGGTTTGAACCGCATGCTTGTTCCCTATTCAGGAGGGACGTTCTACCAACTAACTAAGACACAACTAACCCAAGACTCTAATATATTACGACCATATTTAATGACTTCAAACGCCAAGCCGCTAAGACTTTTAGAATACGAGTATTTATGGCTAGCTGATCACCGTGGCTCTGCCCGTGTTATATTATCGTGTTCATTTCAGTTCATTCATTCATATTTAAAAAGTAGCCTATTTTACTTAGGAATAATGTAGCTTACATATCAGTCAAACAATTTTAAAAATCGGTTTAGTAGATAAATAAATAATAATAACAAATATTTTTGGATATTCTCACACAATGTCATCTAGCGCAAATTAAGCTAATATAAGCTTGTGTTATGGGATCTAGACAACTGATAAACATACTTAAATATTTCTAAATACATACATATTATACACAAACATTTGTGAAACACACAGATAACTTGATTCGACCCGGAATCGACCCTGAGACATCAGGATTCATGTTCCATTTTATCTTGATGAACTCATTTCATCTTGTCCAAGTAATGAGTTTATTACTTGGCTATTTCAACACAGTATACGATCTATCTATTCTAAGTCGAGCCTGCATTTCCCCTACCCCTAGCAATTATCCACTTGAATAAAACGTGTTCAGTGTTAAATTAACGATATCTTAGTGCTACGCGAACGTCTGATTAAGTGCTTAATTGTGACTCCGGATATTGTTAGTCCAGTGAACAAGAGATTTGCAGAGTTTCAAGAGATATTTTCCTCTTACTTAATCTTCGTACTTATCTTTTTGTACTGCACGAGTTTAACAAGGACTATTTAATCCAACCATGGAGATTTTCTGAAATTAAAGTGATATAGATATTTGTTTGACTTGAAGAAACCGAAGCTTAACATTTAGCATGTACAAATAGCGGCCTTATCACCAAGAGTGATCTCTTATAGTCAACCTTTCGATGGACAAAATTTAATATTTCTAGCACTAACTGTTTGGGAGGAAAGCCGAGGACGGACGGACGGACATGACGAAACTGGGTTCCGAGACTTTTACTACGGAACCCTAAAAAGCTTTGTGTACAACACATGTGTGTGTAAAACAAGTACATTATAGTCACAAACACTGCAGCTCACACGCACATACACATCTGTGTATCCCATACGGGTAGGTAGATATGCCCAAACTTCACAGAAGCTAGCCACGGTAGCCTGCTAAGGCTAAGGCGTTGATCTTTTCATTTCCATGTCGATAGTTAAATGTTCGATTCCCAGTCACAAGTGCTTTTAGCTTAATTACAAATAACTAACGGAGGCTGGCGTCCGCCCGCATGACAAATTACATAGGTACTAAAAACCTTCCTCGAGAACCACTCTTTCCATTGGTGAAAACTGTATCAAAATCCGTTTCGTAGTTTTAAAGATCTAAGCATACATACGAAACGGAGCGACTTTGTTTTGTACTATGTTATGATAACGGGAATGTTTGTAATTCGTATATCAAGCAGGTATTCTATTAATAAAAAAATCGCCATAATAACTAGGGTAGAATATGAAGTAAAAATATCACTGATAAATCTTCTAAAAGAGAATCCAATACCATTAAAGAAACGATTCGAGGGTTCGCACGAACCACCCTCAGGTAAAAACCAAATTGAATTTTCTATAAGTTAAATAGAACGCAACGGTATCTCCCGTAGATAAATCTCAACTATCCCATATCTAAAGAAAACAAAGTTTTCTTCAGTGTGTATGAAAATTGAATGTAAGTATTAGAAATCCACCGAGCCTCTTTCAAAAAATTAACTCTTCAACGCAACAAGATTATTTTAATTCAGTACTTCCTGAGACTAATGCGTTTAAGCAGACAAACTGACACTTTTTATCTTTATAATATTAGAGTAGATTTATTTACACCGCTTTAAACTACACGAGTACAGTTTTAAAGCAATTTTTTTTATATTGGGTTCGCCAAATTGACGCCGTCCGCCTGGTGGTACGTCGTGACGATGTCTAGCGATTGTGGACAACTCTCACAGCACACAATACTATAGAGAGTGGCCCTTAACTTGACGACCTACTGATGTGCATCTTCACGCTCCGCTTAAAGAACTCAGGGTTATATGTAGGTGGAAACACGTGCACAGGCAGGGCGTTCCAGGCCACTATCGTTGGGCAGAGAAACGAACGTATAAAACATTCAGTTCTCGCTAACATGCTATCCACTATGTGGGAGTGGCTTCTCTGCCCGGCACGCGTTGTTCGGGATTGGAAGGAAGAGGGTGAGATCAGGTTGAAGAGCTCTTCAGAACACTCGTCGTGGTAAATACGGTAGAATGCGGCCAAGGAAGCAATTTTTCGGCGCTGAGCTAGCGGCTCAAGGCTTCCTATTACCTCTGGACAATCTATAATAACAATAAGAATAGCGCGTCGCTGCATAGCGTGGCAAATAAGCAATAATTGCAGTGCAACACGAATTGAGCAATCTGGAGCAATTAAAGGAGCAATATGAAGCAAATATAAATTGATTCTTGTCGCTGTAAATTGCTTTACGTCATAATTTATTACATAGAGCTCTTTACAGCTGACATCATACTACGGTCCGTTTAGTTTAGTAGCGTCGACAAAATTTCGTAGACACCTGGCTACGATATGCTACGAAAATGCGAAATTCAATAATGTTGTTACACACGATTATCAAATCAAACCCAGTGAATGTAGATTGAAAAGCAAATAAGAGTGTGGAAAAATGCAAACCTGACTCGAATATTTACAATTTTTTGTGAACTATCCTACAGGGTATTTCATTGGAAATCCAGCTATCGTGAAATACATTTTACCATAGCTGTTGTATACCGTTGTTTGGTTATTCGAAACTATTAGTTTGACAGCTGAATAACTCGCATCCATTTTTACGGCTTTTGGTATTTTATAGCCGTTGGGTACGGTTTTAAATGTAATACAATTAATGTAAACCAAATTCAGTTGTGCTATATCGCTACACTGCATTGTGTTGTTTTAAAAAGTATATTTTATTGATTTTTTTACATAAATCTAGTGAATGATGATTACTGCAACTTCACGCTTGTAATACAAGAAGTATTAGTCATAAGTGACTATTGTGTAGAAAAGGGGGTATGGTAGCCTGCCGTTTGGCCGAAAAGATTTTGACAAAATTTCATTACCCAAACAAATTTTAGCAACCTTTTTTTATACCATTGCAATATTTTTAATGATTTTAGTACGCATATTTTTATTTGGTCAAATTTTTACTTGGCAAAATATTACCAAATATAATGTCATAATGGCATTTGGTCTTTAATCAAATGATTTATTACAGCAAACAATCTTCAGACAATAAATAAACGTTTGGTGAAATGATTTGTTAAGACAAAAATATTCATTGCAATTTGTTTTTACGACTAGTAGGTTACCCGGAACTCAATTGGAATTGGTTTTTTCCTAAGTAATAATTTGGCAAATGAAAATATGCGAATATTTTTTTGGGAAGTGAACATTTGTCAAATTCCTTTCGGTCAAACATGGGAGTCCCGGTATGGTAAAAATTTTTCAAGCCGGCCAAGTGCGAGACGGACTCGCGCACAAAGGGCTCCGTACTAAAACAGCAAAAAAATACTGTTGTTGTTAAGTATTTATTATATTATATTTTTTGAACTTTCTAACTATGAGATACAGCCCAAGATAGACGGACGGACATCGAAGTCTTAGTAATAGGGTTACCGTTTTATCCTGCGGTACCCTAAAAAGGGTACTTGCACTCTCATAGACCCTGCTAAATACAACACAAGCTCGTCTTAAAAGAGAGGATTATAATTATCCTATGTATAATTAAAGTCTTAAAATGCACTTACAGTTTTGTACTTAAATGAATCGAGTGAAACGATCGACTTCAATTAATCGAATATGTAGATTGAATGAAACAAGCAACTGATCTTTTTAACAATTTACAAAAATAACCTAACTATATTTTTAGATGTGTGAAATAATTTTACACAAATGAGATCAAGGCTATTGCAGTCGCAAATAACCAATTAATGGGATGGAAATCGAGATAAATGTACGTAATTAATTACTAGTTAGTTCCCAATGACTGCACTAAAATTTAACATGTCAGCTCTTCTATAAATAAAATAATTATTTGAGACTATTTCATTACCGTGGCTCCATCCACGTGATAAAGTTTTTATAACAATTACAATTACAAAATTATTTTTAATTTTTTTTTTATTTACTATTTTACAATAAAAATACAATTTACAATTATTATATGTTTTGATTGCATTTGAAAACCACTGAGGTTTGTAAAAAATGCAACCGAAAAAATGCAGAGATTAATGTAATATTAAGCGGAGTCGATAAATGACAAGTTACACAATAAATAGCTATAGTTAATAGTTTATTTAACAAATAAATAATGCGCATAATAAATAGCTAAACAGGCAACATAAGCATACAGTCCAAGATACATTTCTATCAAGAAGTGGGTAGGTACATCGAATTCCTAGGCGTACGAGCGCGGAATGGCAAAGTGCACTATTGCACTTTATACGAGTCAAGCAAGCATTGAGATTACTTACACAACATATCATACATGTTTTACAAGAAGAATCCCTTTAAATTATGTTTAAAATTTCTTTCCTTTAGATGTTCCTTAACATTTGAAGGTAGTTTATTAATTAAACGCGGTACAATATACCTACCGTGTTGTTCTCACACCGAACACGTTAACAGCGGCATTACAACATCGGCATATATTCTGGTTTCAGATTGTAGGTGTTTTGATATAGTTTAAACACATAGCTTAAAGCAGTCAGTGATAATGTAGCCTCAATATACTATTGAACAAATTTCATAATCGGTTCATTTGTTTCCGAGTTTATTCAATGCAAACAAACAATCAAATTTGTCCACTTTATAATATTAGTAGGTATAGCATAAGCAATGCCCGCGGCTCCGTTTGTATATTTTTAATCATCGTACATACTCGTACAATAATATATATGCTATCCGATTTTGATGAAACAGAACCTATAAGCTGTTCCAAGCTGAGCTGTGTCTGTGAAAATCACGAGCAAATCCGATCAGTAGTTTCTGAGAGTGGCATTTACAGACAGACAAAAATTTAAAAAACATCTTTTTCGTTTTAGTCAACTCTTCGTTTATTATATACTTTCGTTTTGAATATCAGATTTAGCCTTGATTTATCTACATCTGTTTCAAAAAAAGGTGATTACTTCAAGTTGTTTTTAGTGAGGTGTTTCCCCAACTAACAATTACCTTTTTACTGTCACTGAATAAATGCCCGCCGCATACCAACCACAATAGAATATATGCAAATAATAAAGCTTTCCCAGTTTTAGTGCTGTTTATTTATTAATTGTGTAAAAAAAACTTGAATATAAAGTAGCCTACAGTGGGTACCCAATCAGAGAAAACGTTCTACATATTCGTGAAATAATTTTTAAAACCGGTTCAACAGTTTAGTTTAACATATTTATTGCAAATAAGCAATCAAATCTTTACTCTTTATACTATTACTAGCGATTAAGCGATTAAGACAAAAACCTTCCGTGAGAACTATTCTATTCATTGGTGAAAACCGTATCAAAATCCGTTGCGTACTTTATAGATCTAAGCATACATAGGGAACGGAAGCGATTTTGTTCCATATATGTTATGATATTACAGTAGAAAAGTTATACGTTTACAAGTGAGTTTGTTTCATAAAGTATTAGTTTTAGTTATCTCTTTAGACGATGGAGGCTGAAAAATTAGGTCTGTCTTTATTCTCGAGCAAAACTAGAAAACTTATATTAGTATTTCCTAAAATGTTAACTCCACCAGCACACGTTACACGGTCGTCGTCCCTTGAACCCTTTATGAATAAAGTAATGGACCCATTATTGTCATCCTTGTTTATTTACATTTATTTTTACTATAGGTATTAGTAGGTATAGGTAAAAAGGTGTAAGCGGAGCTTTGCATTTGTGTGAGTGCAGTGTACGTGAACGTATATGTGACCTCTTTTACACACTGTACATACAGCTACAAAAAGAGTTTTTACTCTACTTTTCGTGGTCACTCACACAAATGCAAAGCTCCGCTTATCCCTCGCGAAATATACCTGCCTTGGTAGCAAGAAGAGTTTTACCTATCTAAATTCTAGTACAATACGTTAGGTTTTCTCGTTGCCAAATTCAGGACACAGAATTAACAGAACAAAAGGTGCAGAAACGTTTTGTTGATTTCGGAAATAGTATATTTTTATTTTATTTTCATTGAAATATGTTCGAAGGATTAATTATATCAACAATCTTCTTTCTGACAAGGGATTCTTTTATTATTACATTTTTAACTAATTAAATTAATGATGACTGATGCGGGACGAGTATGATAGTATAACGAGTGTGAATAGATTTTGTTTCGTCTGACTGTGCTGTATCTGTGAAAAAATAAGATAAAAGAACTCTTTATTGGACATTGTAAATAATATGGTAGAAAATAGAACACATGTCTTTGAAATTAACGTACAAACCGCGCAAAGTGTCTTATTGCTCAGGTGCGATCTCTTCCAGGCAACCTATAGATGGAAAGAGAAATACAAGATACAATGCAGGTGGTTTACAACATACAGCACTTAATTAATATATAAAAAGAATTAAAAGAGAGAGTGGGCAAATATATAATTACATAGTAACTCATACACACAGATTATTTAAACACGTGATTGAATAACAAACATATTTCCTGAACCTCCATTCTAGATTCACGAGTACAAGGGGCAGAGCTGAAAGCCTCTGTGCTAAAGTAATATACTAGTTACTTAGAGAACTAATGGAGTAATTATTCGTCTTGCCTACGTTTGCTTGAGATTAATGATCAGCGTCAGATGTATACGTGTACAGTACACAGTTTAGTACTCAAGTCCAGGTGCAAGATGTATTGTCATGTGTCAAGGATGTGGAGCAAATGGCTACTGAAATGATTAAATCTAGTTAGTGTTTTTATATGAGATAATACTTAGTCGCAGGTTACTTGCGTTTAATAAACGACTTAAGCTGCAAAATTTTATGTATTTCAAGATGATAATAACACAAAAATATCTAATACACTTTTATGAAATACAGTTCAACAACGCAATTAATTTCTATACTATATTTTTTAAAGAGGATAAAATTCATTAGTCGGTATTGCAGAGGTTTGAATGCAAGTTTGAGGTTAGAAAAAATAAATTCATTTTAAATCAAACTACATACATAATCTGTGGACTTTAGGCAACGAACAATGAACGGCAGTGGTCGACGTATAAAGCCCTGGCAAGATAATGGATATTGCTTTTCTTGCAAGTTTCTAAGCAGCCTACTTTGAAACCTCTCATAATCCGCTTATACGGCTTCTCGCAAGTACGTTATTGTGCTTTCGTGAAAACATTTCCTTGGGAGTATTGCAATTTCGTGCTTTCAGTTACTTCTGACGACGTGATACGGCGTTTCCGGTCGAGCGCCAAATACACAACATTGTCTTGAATTTCGAATACAAATCCGAGTACTTTCTCTTAAAAATCAGTGATTATTTATGATGTGATTTTCAAAATATAGTAAAATGGGTAACCTTTGTATACCAAGTTTAGTCTTTGAATGCTTATTTTGCAAAGTGGTATTGAGATTTTCTTTACGAAAGATGTGTGTAGTGTATTTGGCAGGTGTCACAGAGACCACATAGTAACTAACGAGTTGCCTCTATTATCCGCAGTGAGCGCCATAAATTTTGTGACCACACGCCGACACGGCAATTACTGTCGGCGCTCATCCGCAAAACGATGTTTATAGTCCTCTGATTCATTCATTTAATACTGTTCTATTATAGCTTTTGTTTCAAGAGGGACTGGGTAACATGTCATATTGTAATGGCGTCATCCATCTGTACCGATTACCGAGGCCGGGCGAGCGTGACTTGGGTTTCATCTGGTGGAAACTTTATATAGTGTATAGGTACACGTTCAAATATATTTTTGGTTTTGGTCTGATCACCAAATACATAATACCTAGGTAAACTCGAAAAATTCAAATACTAATCACAAACTATGACTGCTGGAGTGGGCGGTAGTGCATCCGCTTTCGACGTCGAAGTCTCGGGTTCGATTCCCGGTCAGGTCAAACTTTGTGTGATGACATACATGTGTGCCGAAGTCTGGGTGTTTCCTATGTATAATATTTATGTATTTACAAAAAAAAGGCATATTAGTATTTATATCAGTTTATCTAGTACTAGTCAGTTTGAGACTAGATGACGTGTGAAGTGTCCTAACATATTATTGTATTATTATAATGAACAAATTGAACAAGGAATCATTAACCTTAAATTTTAGAAAGTAATAATAAAGTTTACACTTGAATTTCTTTTTCCTCAATCATGTACCTTCGGTAAGCAGCCAAAAGGGTTTTAAAAAATTATATGTATATTCATATAGTTCCTAGTTCAACATTGTGATCTTCAGTTGCTAAGGCGAAATCCTTGTAAAGCTTAAGTATAAGCATAAACTATTATCTAATCTTTGTTATAAACCTTGCGATAATCAGGGACAATGAATACTGTCGTATAAGCTTTGCGGGCGAAGAGTAATCTCTAGTAGACACAGGGTTGGGATCCCAGGATTAGGAAAACCCGCCGGGTCTAGCCAACCGTTCGCTCAGATAATGAGAGAGATGGACTTAATGTAACATTAGCAAGTTAACTCTTACGAGTGTGCACAGTACAGTAGTATAATAATAACCATTAGATGAATGAGACCTACAGTCATCTCCATTGTATTAAAGACAAGGGACAGATTATGGGGCGGGGCCCCAAGAGATTAGACTTAGTCCTCGCCGTCCGCCCTGGACCCCAACTTGACCACGGTAACGCAGTGGCAAGTTGGGTGACCGAACGTCGACATCGAGAACTTGAGTGGCTAACACAGAGAGAAACTGCTTATTATGAATAAGCCTGAAGAGACCCCCGGTCCTGACACTGCCCTTCCCCGGGCAGTCTCAGCCGACGACTTACTGCATTATTCCCGGAACTTGATTATGCCTATCGATTTGGGGGCTCGCGTCGCGCCGCCTAGTTGCAGCGCGACGTCGACGCCCCAAGGAAATGTTGCTGCTGGGACTGACGATGGGTCAGCTCCCAGTAGTGTGAGGGGTAAGGGCCCTTCTTCGAAGAAGAGGACCCTCGAGAAGGGGGGGCCGCCGCGCGACCGGAGCACTAGTTGCTCTGGGTGGGGGTCCCTCCTCTCCAGCGATTCGGAGGAGGAGGTGCCGGTGAAGAAGGTGCGCACGCGTCTCGACGCCTACAGAAAGCGCCCGCCAACACCACCCCCGTCATCTGTGCCGTCCCTGCGCAGTCGCAGGGATATCGGTGTGCCGCAAGCGTGGGAGATAATGAGTATTCTCTCCCGCATGAACGCGGCCATGCGGGGGAGTAAAAACATGTCGGGGAGGAAGAAGATTATGGCTTCACTGGTGGATGAAGCCCAATCCTCCCTCGACAAGCTCCTCGAGCGGAGCGTCACAAAGGAGGAGGCGAAGCTCCGTAAGCAGGTTGCGAGCCTGGAGGTGGAGCTCACTGCCTCCCGAAAGGAGATGGAAGATTTCCGTCGGGAGGTCGCTGAGTTGACCAAAGCGGTCAAGGCACCTCCAGGTCCCATGCCGCCTCCTCCTCTGATGGCTGGACCAGCGCCGAAGACGGCGCCTAGGACCGCACCCACCATGGCGCCCGGCTCGCCGCCGAAGCCTGTACCGACTACGGTGCAGGTCCTGACGGCGATCGAGAGGCGCCTCGCGGTCCTGGAGGACCGGGCGTACCGCTCTCCGCTAGCGCGTCCCGCGTTTTCATACGAGGCGGCTGTTGGCGGTGCTCCCGCTCTGGGTCCAAGCGGCACACCCACTGTCCGCCGCCTTGCTCCGCCCCCGTCCGCTACAGCGAACCGGATGCCGGCCGAGACCGCGGCCCAGGCGCGGAAGGCCAAGGGGCGCGGTAAGAAGAGTGGCACCCCTGCCGCCTCGTCTTCCTCTAACGTCGCTCCCGTTGCTTCCTTACATCCCTCCAGACGGGAGGGATGGGAAGTAGTGGGAGCCAAGAAGAAGAAGACGAAGGCTGCCAAGAAAGCGGCCAAAGCCGCCGCGGCGAAGGCGCCGAAGAGGCCCCGCCCTCTTCGCTCCACCGCCGTCGTCCTGACGGTGACGACGGTAGGTGTGGAGAAAGGGGTGGGGTACGCCGACGTACTGAGGACCGTGAAGTCCTCAGTCAACCTCTCGGCCCTCGAAATACAAGGGGGGCTCCGGTGCAAGACGACACGCACCGGGGCTCGCCTCCTCGAGGTCTCTGGCGCCTCCAGCGGCCCTAAAGCTGACGCCCTAGCGGCTCAGCTTAAGGTCGCGCTGGATGAAGAAGCCGTCCGCTTCACCAGACCCACCAAATGCGCCGCATTGCGCATCATGGGTCTGGATGACGCGGCCACGACGGAGGAAGTTGTCTCCGCCGTCGTGGAGGCGGGCAGCCGCCCGCCTCCAGCCTTCACCTGGTCACGGGGTGACCAGGTGACGATTGGCTGCAGAGGCAGCATGGTGACCTCACGTACCGTGCGACACAGATCGTTGCCGGGCATGAATGCTTCGGTAGCTATCTGTTTCGCATGCATCGTGAGGTCACACCCCGGTGTCAACACTGTCATGCTCGCGAAGGAGGCGGCCGGGAGGGAGAGGGAGCGTACCCTCCCCGCCGAGTTCCGTAGTCGGCGGCCAGGCCGCCCCAGACTACGCGACTACGCCCAAGACTATCGTCCTCCATGATCGGGGCCTGAGGACGGCGGGATCGCCACCCACCGTCCTTACAGAAGCAGGCTAGAAGGGTTGCGTGCTGCGGGGCCTTTGCCCCATAGCACGCAACCAGATTTACTCACTGACGCGGGATAAAACCCGACTCCAATGACGCGGGATTCTCGTCCCGACCAAACACCCGCAGAGACCACAGAGGTGGTCAAAGTCCGCCGGGCGCCACTGGACATACCCTCTGCTAGTAACCAGAGACGCCCGGCAACGGACGTTAGAGCGGCCGCGGTCTTGGGCCGCGGAATGAAAAAAAAAAAATTTTTAATTATACACATGAAGTCCCCAATAAGCTATTTATTACCGTTTGATTAACGTCGCCTATGGTAATTGATACAGGTACTAAGAGGCCCAATCAACATCTCTATAGCCCAAATCCTCAGGCACGTGGTGCATCTGTTTTTTTTTATTCCGCGACCCCTACGTCCATTGCCGGGCGCTCCAGGTAAACACTCGGAAGAATCCCCTGTGGTGTGGTGCATCAAGGTGGTGGGCAAGGCTCTGGCCAATATTGTGCCCAGAAACGCTTCTGTTGACTCAACACGTGTTTGCATGAAGTCCATGTACATTAGTTAGGATGGGATGTCCAATAAATTTTTAAATGCCCAAGTTCAGCAGCCGTCCGGAAAATCAGTCAACTTGTTAGATTAGCTCACCAATGTACTGTGTCTTTATAATATACTAGTACGGTGTCATGCGCGGTGCTTCGCACCGCATCACGCCATAGGTTTTGACCTATAACTTTTGACCCCTTAGGGCTAGGTCAATTTTGTTGGCTTGCCTCCAGATCGACGGCTATCCATAGAGGGATCAACCATCATTGGAGCATAAGCAGTACTCGAGAGCTAAGGGAGACCTTCCCCATTTCTATATATAGATGTAGGTACCTACTTGATATCACTAAAGTATTTAGTGTGTAGTTCAATAATAAAGAATGAATTTTCAAGATAAAGTAGCAAATACATCAATGGAAAAAGTGCGGGAAGATGAGATTCTTATTATTATATTATTATAATGTACTGATTGAACGCGTAGAGAATTTCGTTATTTTAGGACTAAAAGTGAATAGCTAACAAAATAAATATTAAATTCAGTATATAGTCTTATTAATGATAATGAATATGTTACAAGAAAGATTACATCCTTGGGGAATCTTTAAAGGGGTGGAGTTGTTTAATATTCTAGTCAGATTCTCTTAGTTTCGGTGGAGTACTTTCGAGAGTCTCTAAAGCAACTCCCTAAACAGATTTACTTCCAACTTTATATTGTTGAAGGAATCACACATATACTGACGCATAATTAGCTTTACTCGTTCATGAATTAAGATTATTTAGATGTTTGAATGTCTTTCAGATATTTTAAACCACAATGTATCGTTACACTATTAATAATAAAAAAATACACTTGTTTTTTATTTACATTATTAGTTGTAGCATAAAATTTAATATTTTTTTATGAAAGTCAATCTTATTGTACATTATAATATTATTCATACACGACATCATCTAGCCCAAATTAAGCTAATATAGGTAAGCTTCTGTTATAGGATCTAGACCACTGATAAACATACTTATACATTTCTAAATACATACATATTAAACATAGAAAATACAAAAACTCCGAAACAAACATTTGTGGATCACACAAATAATTTGAAACGACCCGGAATCGAACCTGGGACCTTAGGGACGGCAGTCGCATCCTCATACCACTGCGCCACCGAGACAGGCGTCAATTGAAACTCATTAAAATAATTATGTATAAAGGTATTTCACCCACACGATTATAATTTTCTGTATAAAAACTAAATGCTTTCGGATAGTGTGATGTAGCACCAAACTAACAAATAAACATACTACACGTTTAATCTTTTACAGTAATTAAATAAATCTAACTACTTTGCAATATTCCGCCACATGCAAATTACCCAACCCTCGTATTTATTCATGCACAAGATCGCCCTCCAAACCCACTTAGGCCGAAAGAATAGAGAAATAATTTTGAAAATAGAATAAATATGAGAGTTGTGTTATCGTGCAAAAATTAATAAACAAAATTAGTTGGGGGCGAAACACGTGTCGGGGTTTTTTATTATTTTTTGTTGAGAGTTGGGTAATTTGCATGTGGCGCAATATTGCAAAGTAGTTAGATTTATTTAATTTAACTATGGACTTCCGAAAAGTAACGTCTGATAGTATTAACTTTTACAGTAATGTTGTAAAGAAATAAGGACAACGTAATATACTTGGTAGGTCAAACCTACGTGAAATTTATTTAAAGGAACATCTTCTACAAAACTATCAAAATAAGGTCGGTAGTAAATTTAGTATTTTGTGTTCTAACTATTGCTCGTGGGATGAGATAATCCAAGTTTCTGGTGTTGTGCCAGAACGTAGCCTGAGCATTGTCGGCGTATTGGCTCCCGGCCAGGGATAATGGGCTTTACACTGAATGGATTTGTGTACTGGGGTTAGCCTTGATCCCGAAAGGTATACTGATAACTAACGAATGAACGCTTTAAATTAACTTACCAATTTTATACATTGCACTTTAGATACTCTAAAAAAGAACAGTAAGTCATAGGTAGATGTTAAATTACATTACCATTACAAAACACATCTATGAATAAAATAGCAACAATTTTTCTTTTATGTATGTGTCTATATTTTTACTTGCCGTTATTATTTAAACGGGACTTGTTATAATATCTATTTGTTACTAACTTGTCATTTGCCTAAAATACGCATCCCGAACCATCCCGAATATATTTTTAGGTATGTAATAAGATGAGATATAAGATGTCGATCTAGTCTAGATACCTATTTCTCAACAGAGTAGTTAAATATATTAAATTTCTCCTTGATACAAACATAATAAATATAATAGTAATAATATAATAGTATGTATGCATTTAGAAATATGTAAGTATGTTTATCAATCGTCTAGATCCCATAGCACAAGCTTATATTAGCTTAATTTGGGGTAGATGACGTTGTGTGAGAATGTCCAAAAAAAAACAAAATATACTATATATTTAGAGGAAAACAGATATAAAAGACTGACTTGGAAAAGAAATACTTAGTATGTTTCATACAGCTTTGTGACTAGAAAGAAAAGTAACTAAAATAACGTTGAAGGACAAAACAAAAACTTATTATATTCGTAGTTCGCAGTTTGTGTAGGCGTGCAAATCTTTCTGATATTTCAAAAGATACGTGAGCTACATTATAAGTCTGCTTTCGAGACAGCACAAGCAAACATGTTTGTTTTGTCGATGATTTTCTATTTTGTTCGTCAGAAATCCTATATAAATAAGTGAATATGTAACATGATAAACAAACACACTTGTACATATTTTTATTATTTGTCTGTCTGTGTGTTCTACAGACAGACAAACAGATAGACAGACGAAACCAACATCGTTCAGTTTCAAAATAAAAAGAATAAAGACAGACAGACAGGCCGGCCACCTTTATCGGATTTCCACGAAACTTGGTATGTACAAGTTTGTCTTGATATATGTTTTTGTAAGCTTTTTTGGAATGGAGGAGAAATGGGGGGAAAAGCCCAAATAATGGTTTTCGACAAATAGTGGGCAGCCACTTGTAGCTTTTTGTTTCACAGCGCTCACACACGCAAGGATTTCAACCCACGACCTCCAATTCTAGTAGTTACCTCAGTTTCATTAACCAATCACGTCTTTTACGAGTACAAAGGGTATTTTACGGAATTTTCCATTGTTTTCCTTATTTCTACATTCTTATGAGACAAAACGATAACTTTGCTATAAAATCACATGTTATAAATATAACAGGATAGGGACCATCTATTCGCTCTTGAAACAAGGAACAACAGCCCAGAGAATAATTCAATTTACTTTTATGATCTGTACTGATCCATCTGTTATGTGGAGCTTCGTCACATCCAATCTACGCGTGAGATTGTTACCCTGCTTTTCGTAACTGATTACTTTTAAATCCCAATACCGGTTATAAAAACGCATGGATGTATAAGGTGAATTAAAGGTATCTTTTTAATTTTTTTTTTTTTTTTTTTTTTATTTGGTTCGCCAGATTGACGCCGCCCGCTTGGTGGTAAGTCGTGACGACGTCTAGCGATTGTGGGCCACTCTTACAGCACTCATTACTATTGAGAGTGGCCCTCAACTTGACGACCTACTGATGTGCCTCTTCACGCTCCGCTTAAAGAACCCAGGATTATATGTGGGAGGAAACACGTGCACAGGCAGGGCGTTCCAGGCCACTATCGTTCGGCAGAGAAACGAACGTTTAAAACGTTCGGTTCTCGCGAACATGCTATCCACTGTGTGGGGGTGGCATCTCTGCCCGGCACGAGTCGTTCGGGATCGGAAGGAAGAGGGTGGGATCAGATTGAAGAGCTCTTCAGAACACTCGCCGTGGTAAATACGGTAGAATGCGGCCAAGGAAGCTATTGTTCGGCGCTGAACTAGCGGCTCAAGGCTTCCCGTTACCTCCGGACAATCTATAATACGGATAGCCCGTCGCTGCATAGCGTCGAGAACGTCCAGCAGATACTTCGCGGAGCCGTCCCAGAGGTGAGAGCAGTATTCGACGCAGGGTCTAATCTGCGTCTTGTACAGCAGACACCTCTGGTCCGGTGTAAAGAATCTCTTTACCTTATTCAGTATTCCTAGTTTCCGCGAAGCTAGCCCTATACATCTTTCGATGTAGTTTTTATTATTGAGCTCTCGACGAACGTCTATGCCAAGGATATCAAGGTTGTCCTTCATTGGTAATAATGCATTCTGAAGAGAGGGTAGGGGAAGGAAAGGGGATTTCTTCGCAGTAAATGCACACGTCTGTGTTTTGCGGGCATTGAACTCGACCAGGTTCTCGGTACCCCATTGAGAGATACTGTCGAGGTTACGGTCGAGATCAGCCACGAGTCGTCGTCTCTCCTCCTCAATCTCAGATCGCCCCGCCGTCGGACGAACCGAGTAACTCCCGTGCAGTGTGCTGTCATCTGCATAGCAATGAATGTTCCCGAGGGATAGCATATCATTGATATGCAGAAGAAAGAGAGTTGGTGATAGTACGGACCCCTGCGGTACCCCAGCATTCACTTGCAAGAAGCGAGAAGCCTGGCCATCGCAGAGGACCCGCACTCGGCGCTCGTTTAAAAAGCTGGCAATCCAGCTGCACAGTTGAGGAGGTAGACCATATGCCGGAAGCTTGGAAAGGAGCGAAGCATGCCAGACCCTATCGAAGGCTTTGGCGATGTCCAGGCTAATAGCCAAGGACTCGCCGTGCCTTTCCATAGCCCCACCCCAGACATGCGTTACGAATGCCAGAAGATCACCCGTTGATCGCTTTGGCCTGAAGCCGTATTGTCGATCATTGATTAGCGAGTGATCCTCTAGGAATTGCATGAGCTGCTTATTTATAAGGAGCTCAAGCACCTTGCAAATGACTGAGGTGACAGCTATGGGTTGATAGTTGCCTGGATCGGACCGATCCCCTTTCTTGGGGATCGGTTGTACGTTCGCCTCCTTCCAGACCTCCGGCACGAGCCCTGAAGAGTATGACAGGCGGTACAGACGCGTTAATACTGGAGACAACTCAGCTGCACATTTTCGTAGCACCACCGCCGGAATGCCGTCAGGGCCACTGGCTTTCCGCGTGTCGAGTGACCGCAGCACTGCCCGTACATCACATTGCCTGATAACAATATCAGGCATAGTGTGGCCACAGTTGGCGATGGCGGGGGGCTGCAGGCCACGGTCGTCGACCCGGGAATTAGCCGCAAAGAGGTCTGCGAGCATATCCGCTTTCTCTTGGGCTTTGTGAGCCAGTGTTCCATCTGGGTAACGCAGCGGTGGCAGCGAGGGCTGACAAAAGTTAGATTGCACGGCTTTGGCCAGTTGCCAGAATCCACGGCTGCCCGTGGGATGGGAAGTGAGCTCCTGACCAAGCCGCGCGACGCGCTGGGCATCCGCTCTCTTAAAGGCCCTCTTACTCGACTTTTTTAATATCAGTCTTGGCCCTAATGTTAGTTATACCGTGACATTAGCTGACACAATTATTTGATTCGACCCGGAATCGAACCTGTCACTTCAGTGACGGCAGTCGTATACTCATACCACTGTGCCACCGAGGCAGTCTAGTAATAACTAGGTACCTACACCAAAACTGAAATAAGCTACTGAAGCTGCTATAATTATGTCGCTATAGCGAAGTGGCAGAGATACTATTTAATGGTAGTAACATCATTGTCAGGACATATGTTACATAAACACTAAATAGAAACTCCCTAGCCCCAATTTTTTTTTTAATTCCGCGAGACCGCGACCGCTCCCTTGTCCATTGCTGCGGGCGGGCGTCTCTGGTGACACTAGAAGGTATTTCCAGTGGCGCCCGGTGGACTTTACCTAGCTCCCTGTAGTCAATTTGTTGCATTGTACTTGCACTTTTGAACCTGGAATTACCATAACCACCCATATTTCTTTTACCGTCATCTAATTCAGCTGACATGCTAAAGTGACTCTTTAGATTTCATAGTCTTATCATTTAGACTGTTATTGATTACTGACGAAAAAAATCACTGTAACTGTTAATCCTTAGCTGCCTCGGTGGCGCAGTGGTATGAGTATGATTGTATGATGTATGTATAATTTACCTTGTTTGGCCTGACGTTTCGACCGAGTTACATCGGGCCGTGGTCACAGGCTGAGAGTCTGGACCGTCTAGACTCTCAGCCTGTGACCACAGAACGATGTAACTCGAAAGGTAAATTACGCGTTTAAGTTCCGAAATCGTTAATTTAGTATTTATTTATTATTATTATTCTACTTTCTCTTCAAATATGTCTTGAGTGCTCGTTAGGACGTGAAATCGGAAAATCCATCAAGCATGTTCTAATAAATTTTCCTTGTTCATGATAACATGAATCATAGCTTCGGATATAGGGTGTTTCTGACTTTGGTTTATAATAAATGGTTGACATGATGCGTTGTAAGCTACAACATTAGCACCCCTAGTTCGACACAATGTTTACACAGGGTGTTATTTTTCTTCGCTGGGCACCCCTGTTGCTAGTACCTACAATTTATGACGTGAGGAATCATTTTTCAACTTTTATAAGTAACTTGGATTTAGTATAGTATTATAAATTAGGAATAAGATATCTAAACTCCTCGAAAACATTATATTATAGTGAAATACCCACATACTAAATTGGTTTCTACAACGAAACGAAATTAAGCTTCCCGGTACTTACTCCTACCTACCACATTCTTAGTGCGTCTCCATAAATATATACGTAGCCACACAATACGAGACAAAATACTAAAATAATAGGTTACGCTGTCAGGCACATACTCAGGAATTGCCACGGAAAGTGTAATTAGCCGTAAATCTGTAAGATTTACTACTGTAATAAATTTTATACCAAGTACGAGTAAGTAATTCTATCCAATTAACCAAATAAATTATAGCTAATACCTACTTGTTACATGTTAACAAAATTGACAAACAATTGAGCCATTTTATATGTATTTGTAATTATAGCACTTTAATCAGTGCTTCAGGAGGGGGTCTAGTGGTAACCGACAATGTTAACACATTGCAAAGGTTAAGCAACATCGAGTCAGGCCGGTCTTAGGATGGGTGTCCATTTCTTAAGACACTGAGACCCCACCGTGCCTCGGAGAGCACGTTAAGCCGTCGGTCCCGGTTGTCATACTATCATCTATGGCAGTCGGTAAGGGTAGTTGGAGCCCTAAATCAAAAATCCGACCGGTCTAACTACAGAACTTCGATGTCGCCCATGGGTTGTGGAGGTCAGATGGCAGTCGCTTCACGCAAAATATCGATGTTCAGCCGAATCGCAGTTAAACTGGAAAGCCGACCCCAACTTTAGTTGGGAAAAGGCTCGGTGAATGATGAGTCAGTGCTTTAGGCATGGGGAAATTCTCCCGAGCGCGTGGAATAATATAATAAGAGTTCATAGTCTAAGAGTCCCAAGTACACTTAAAATGCAAGTACACTTAAACTGCAAACCTGCAACTTTTTTATTATTTTTAAATGGCTTGAAGATGTATTAGACAGTGAAGTAAAACACATAAAGTTGTGGAAAAGTGTATAAGTGCGTTTGGTCATTATGTATTAACGTACCTGCCATTTGACATATACCATACCTCTGGTACCATAAAGTTCCCGATTACAGGCATTAGAGTTAGGTCCTATTACGTGGGACCCCTACAGAGAGACAGGCATGTGTATGTATGTAACCTCGCCTCCACACAATTAGCCATTGGATGAGCAATCAAAGAATGAACCATGATTGCAACCACCATCATCGACGTATACGTTATTCCCTCGTCGCCAATCATGGACCATTGCAGACAATTATCCCCTCTACACAAACTTGATCGCATGTGTTCGCTTATCATGGCCAATTGTGTAGGTAGATGATCCATGGGTATATAGCATATAGAACCGTGGATACCAATTAAACCTTCTTTAAGTGAAGCTTGGTGTGATCTCATAAGAAAATGTTGCATCAGAGAGAAAACATTTTTATGTAGCTAAAATGAATCTTCATTAAACTGAGCCCGAACTATTCCAATATTTTAAACCAGACAGCTTTAACGTTCTTACCGCTTGTGGTAAGCGAGTGAGCTACAAATTTTCTGAACAATAATGTGAGGAAAAATATAATGCAAGTGCATTTTTTAATTTTTGGTTCACGACAAATACTTATATGTCATCTATCTCCTATAAACTACTATTAAACAACACCAGTCTTGTAACATATCTACTGATTGCAGTCAGTTACTTAATACTTTCACCCGGATATTAATTGTAATTGTACCCTACTTTGTTTTTTTTTGAGTCGGTGGCTCAAGGCCGCTTCCCCCATCGTCCATTGCCTGGCGCCTCGGTAACTCAGAAGAATCCCTCATGGCAAACTCCGGATACTCTGTCTAAAGTTAAAATCAACCTCCTAGTGCTTAATCTGCTTGTTTTCTTGGACTCATCAAAAACTTTGAAGTGACAAAATATTCTACTAAACTGATTGTAGTATATCACCTTGATGGAAGCTTAAGATATTCTCATTGTAATTATACGACGCGGCGAAGCGCCGATTTGAATGAGCTCAATTCAAACCTACTACACCCCAGAGCCCCACTGCATAAAGCTATCACAATCACACATGCACCCGCGTATGTACGCACTAGCAAGTATGTACCTAATACACCTACTCACATATTAAATTCAATAAATAAATACACTTTCACTGAACCTTTTTTACCGAAGGGGCAGGCAGGAATGTTTCATACGTTCACATTCCTTCGAACCACGTAATAAATTAGAGACCAGGCTTTGGCCGTTTACGAGAACTTTGTTTAAAGGTTTGAAACCGAAAGAAGAGAAACATCTGACAGCCTCATTTGTCTTTCAATTGGCATACCTACACGTGGCTTAGCAAAATATTAATATAGATATGACCATACCTACGCAGAGGTAAGTACATATCAACCATTTGGGACCAATATAAGTTTAAATCAAAGTGTATTACGAGTCCCTAGTACTCGTCTTTCGCTGGGTAATAAATGTGAATCACGTTTTTGCACTCTATTGGACAGTGCTCATTGAATGCAGTTGATGCATGGTAAGCACAATGCTTTCACTGAATTTATTCGCTATTGAATCACTGTGCCATTTTTCTCTATTTGAATGGATTTGCATAAAATTTCCATTTCCCAGTAGAATATACCGTTCGCTTCATGATGAGAAAATTACAATGTGCTGCATTAGCAAAAAGCCGCCCACGTCATACTCCAATCCAGCAGACAATTATATATTTGAGCCTTTAGTGTCTATTTGCGTTTGACCATTTAGTGCTAGACACTAAAGGGTCAAACGCAGGGCCGCAGCAAAGGGCTTTGAGGTCCAAATGCTCGGTATCACTTAAACGAATGGTCGTCGGCTTACAGGACTGGAATAGTGATTGCTAGCTCAAAGAATCAGAACATACGACGAATTTTAAATTATTATTATAGTTTCGTCATGTCCGTCCGTCCGTCCGTCCGTCCGTTCGTCCGTTCTCGGCATTCCTCCCAAACAGTTAGTGCTAGAAATATGAAACTGTGCATGTTTATGTATTTTTACTACGCCGACAAAGAACTAAAATAAAATTCTAGAAACTTTGAAGATAAACTATAACAGATGGTATACCTCTGTTAGATCAGAAGTTATAGAGGCTCTTATATGTCTCTACGAAACCCTATCTTGTGCGTGGCTCGACACGCACTTGGCTGGTTTATTCTTTTTAAACTTTAATGGTTTATGTAAAAACAGTAACACCATTTCTGCTGTCCAGTATTGATAAAAACTCTGGTGATGGTTGTGGATGACGGATAAATTTAACCCAGATTTTTATTCCGAAAATATGGTTAAAAATAACACGACTGTAGAAGTTGTCATTAAAATTGATCAAGGAAAGGTGGTTATTATAACATAACATAGCATCACGCCTTTTTTCCCCGAAGGGGTAGGCAGAGTTGTGCAAACACACCCACATCTCGCCAGCTATGTTAGGTCCCATGTAATAGGGGGCGAGCCTATTGCCATTTACCGGGCACAAGTAAATAATGCAATATAATATCAACCTACAGGAATACTGATACACTCATTAAAATTATACCTACGTCTCTTTAAATCTGAGGTCAATTCCTCATCACAGTCATCACAAATAAAATGCGGCAATCTTTTTTGACAATCGAGTTACACTTTCTCAAACCTAGTTTACCTTCTATTATTCATCCATATTTACGGAGTTATTGCATTTGTCTTGATCAGATATTGAATTGCCTTCCCGAGAAGAACGACCCTTTTCTTTATAAGATTTACTGACACACGGGATTTAGTAATGTTATAAAACTATCAATAAATTTCATTCTATTTTGAAAAGTTCGTAATTTATTTTGAATTGGGTCGTGAAATTTTTGCAGAAATTTACATGAAATATCTATGTCGGATTCAAAATACGTAAAACATAATCCCGAATATGTGTCAGCTCGGATTTAACGTGCATTGGTCTGATTGATATCCCCATGCGCACATATCGTCACACGGGTATGGTTACGATACAGAAACAGCAACGATTTTTCTTTCATTGGAGCTATGTTTCAAATATATGGGTTTCATTGACGGTTAACTAAAAATTAATTTCTTAAGAAGTATTACAAAAGTTCTCTGTAGTTGGCTTAAAAGAAGTGCTTTGAATGTTACGTCTTTGAGATAAACCGAAGTTAAAACCGTTCAAATCAAACAATATAGCAAACGCGGGTATTGCAAGCACGGAGCGGTGCAGAGTCTTCACTATACAAAGCACTGCCAAGATAATGGATATTGCTCTTGTGAGTTTCTAAGCAGCCTACTTCGAAATCTCTCTTAATCCGCTTAAGGCAACTTTCAAGTAGATACCCATTTACGTTATTGTACTTTAATGAAATATTTAAGTTATATTTGGTAAAGAAATAGGTCCCAAAGTTTTTCCCAAATAGGTAAAACTGTACCCTATTTGTTCCGAGGCTAACTACAATTTCTATTTGATTACGGAACAACAATAATCTAACGGAGCTGCGAAATTAAATTTTTGGCGGCAATCATTTGGATCTCGGTGTCGATCTCGCTGGTTGTCAAAAGTACTATTAGATTCCAATAGTACTTTTAGTGTCTGGTGGGATTGGCATTGAGACTCGAATAATTGTTGCCAACGCTTTCATGTTCCAGCTCCGCGTCACGACTTTTTAGACAATATACATTTTATTCCGATGTGGTAACCTTATTCATACGTTTCTTTTCACGTGCATGTGTAAATGCCTGAATATCCTATTTATATTTTCTTATTAGGTTTTATAAAAAAATATATCAATATCAATATATATTGACAAAGGTTATGAGTTAAAACTTGTTATTTTGAAGGTGTTAATAAAGATTTTGTAGCTATAATGACATTGCTGTGTTTGTCAGATGTCACAAAAGCCCCACAGTAACTAGAAAGTCGACTCAATTATCCTTAGTTCATCTCATAAATACTGTGGTCGCACCCCTATATACCAATTAACGTCAGTGTTTTGAAAATAATGTGTATGTTCTTCTGATTTGTACGTTTATCTCAGCCACATACGAAACCGATTAAATAGTATTGTAGCGCTTTAATCTTTTAATGTTAATTGAAAAGGTAGCAGTTAAAGACTATAGAGTAAAATGGTATACAGCTCTCTGCTTAACGTCAATAACTAGAGTTTTATTTAATTAATTTTACAGGATCGTTTTTCAGTAGTTGGATGTTAATCTAAGGGTGAGATTTATAGAGCGTGGTTGGACTTAGCTCAAGCTTAATAGCAACAAAATCTTAGCTAAGCATATGCTAAGTACAATCTTCGATTTGGAATTTATAGTCTGAATTGGCTTAGCTCAAGCTAAGTTCTAAACACATGGTTATAAGTGTAATTTTGCCATTTATATCTGATACTTCTGCAATAATAATAAAGAATATGATAAAGTATATTTGAAAACATTATTTTTATTAGATAAGTACAGTCATTTTAGTGTTTTTCATAAGTTTTGTGAACTTGGACTTGGATTAGCTTAAGCTAAGACAAAGACGAAGATAGCATTAGGTATAAGTCCCGATTTTGTCTCAAGTGTAAAGTAAATGACAAGTTAAGGCCAAGTACGCTTTATAAATCTCACCCTAAGACCAAGCATAATTGAAATATTTTCATAACGAAATCCAATTAAATCGTAAACAAATTTGACGATAACCAAATCGTCTTCCAGTTTACAGGAGCTCTAACCCTAACACAAATGTATTATCATGTAAGTCTCGTGAGCTCGAATGGTCCAGCGTATATCGTTGATAGGCCTGTGCCTAAGTCTTGTGTCTTGAGTCTGTACTCAAGACACAAGACTTATGAGAGCCGATTTGGCTAACCATTACTTTATAGGTAGGTAGGTATAGTGAGGAAGATATACTGCTATATTAGTTTGAATGTAAATACTAATAACGATAAAAGACTCTGAGCAAAGCCAGTAATAATGTGCTCTGATACAAATATATGTATATACATATTTACTTGTACGTATAAAAACAACCAAACTAGATTTATGAATTTTAATAAGTTACATTTCATTTCCAAGTATGTCTGTTATGTTAACATTGGGACCTTAACAATGAATATAATGACATGACTACACTCTTTGTTATTTATACTTGTTCTGAATCAAAAGCACGGTTCATATTCGTGAAGTTAGTTATGAGCAACAACTCTGGACCAACTTTGCCAGTTGATAATAAACAGAGACACGGAAAATTATTCACTAACTTTGTCCTGAGCATGAAATTTATGGCGCATTTACCACGAAATTTCTCAACAATGAACGACTCAGTTGGGTTTAAGCCTAATAATTTTATTTGCACTGCTTCAGAATTCAAATAAGTAACACCTGAAAATTTTCTAATAATTGTTCAATGAGACGATCTGAAAGTCTCCGATTCAAGCTTCCTTTTATTAGCTTAAATTTTATAATTTGATCTCTTCGTTTAATACGTAGTTATACTTCAAATATTTAGAATTATCAGTATGCTTGTAAGAGTTAAGTGGAGAAAATTGCCCCATACTTTGGCAGGTAGGCATTTGTGGCTACGATTACTTTTCAACTGACTTCCAAAAAAGGAGAAGGTTTTCAATTCGAATGTATGTTTTTTATATTTGTTTCCTCATATCTTTTGGACAGAGCGAACCGATTATGATTTTTTTAAATTAAATGCTACTATTTCCCAAGTGGTCCCATTTCAGTTTGGTCCCATTTCGGTAATTTGAAGTCGGTTGGTTGTTGTGTCAATTTTTGACGTGTATTTTTATCTATCGGTAAACTGTGTTCTGTAGCTTCCCCGACACTATCTACATGGGGCACACTAAAAGTTTTGCACTTCTAGCTAATCGGAACTATTTGAATTTCGAATGTTATATTTTTTAAACGTTGCAACCTTTTAGTAATAAAAAAAAACAATTGGCGGGAAATCATTTGTCAATTGTTTTTTATCACACATCAAAGTTCTGCGTATGCAACGAAAATGGAATTAAGTCGAAAAGATTTTAGAGCGATGATTTTTTATGATTTTACAAGTTCTCTCTCTCCGCAAGACTGTGCCGCTCGTCTTCAAAATGCTTTTGGGAGAGAAGTACCTTGTATGAGCACCGCGAGGCGATGGTTTACTGAATTTGAGAGAGGTCGAGTTTCTTTACATGACGAATTTCGTGAAGGGCGGCGTTCAACTGCCGCCAACGAAAATAATGTGACTACTGTTAAGCGGTTAATTGAAGAAAACCCGCGGATTACCTATGAGACAATTCGAGGACTATTGGGGATTGGTATGAGTCAAATCCAGAAAATTTTACACGAAGAATTGAAAGTTCGGAAACTTTGTTGTCGTTGGATCCCTCATGAACTGACAGCGGAGCAGAAGCGGGCTCACGTGGAATGGTGCTCACAGATGCTACTGAAGTATGACCACGGACATTCTAATGCTGTTTATGACATTGTCACAGGAGACAAAACGTGGATTTATTGTTTTGAACCCGAAAAAAAACAGCAGTTGGTAAAAAAATTATCGCGTTTTTTTTCTCAGCTACAGGTCCCATCTGTACAATTCCACTTGAAGATCAAAAGAGTATTAATGCCGAGTGGTATTCAACCATTTGTTTACCCAGGGTGTTAGAAAAACTTCGCGAAAGACGACCCAAAAGCCGCGTTCTTCTACATCACGACAACGCTTCTTCACACACTGCCAACAAAACAAAGTCATTTTTAGCTTCCGAAAAAGTACAGCTCGTCACCCATCCTGCGCATAGCCCCGACCTAGTAGCCTGTGATTTCTGAATTTTCCCCAAAATCAAAGCTTTGATGAGAGGTTTCACTTTTCCCAACTCCGAAGAGGCAGTGACAGCGTTCAAACAACACAAAGAAAACATGCCTTCAGATCTGTGGTCCTCCTGTTTTAAAAAATGGTTCGATCGCATAAAAATTATTTTAAAATTTAAGTATTTTGAAAAGCAATAAACATAATATTTTGGTTTTAACATGTTGTTTTTTTAAGTTACGCAAAACTATAGCGTTAGTAATTATTTATTTATTTTAAAATTAATTGATTTGAGCACTTACTTCCAAAAAAAATGTGTGTAATGATGACAGTCCAAACATTATTATTGGTTCCATTCCAACAATTATTTTGGTCCCATTCCGGTAATTTGAAGTCGGTTGTTGTGTCAATTTTTGACGTGTATTTTTATCTATCGGTAAACTGTCTTCTGTAGCTTCCCTGATACTATCTATGAATAAGAAAAACTATAATGTTAGTAGGTAATTATTTATTTATTTTAAAATTAGTTGATTTGAGCACTCTTCTTATTTTTTCTTTAAAAACGTGGCTCCATCGATGTTCATCGATGATTTCGCCAATGTCAAGGTAATGCTTGATGTGGGAAATCCCACACAGAAGAACTAATTACTTAACTAGTTCACGGTGCAATAAACGTTGTTCGGTATTGCAATTGAGCAGCTGGGAACCCGATTTTTGCGGAGCGCCAAAGGTAACCTAAAAAGCCACCAGCCACGCGCTCAGCAAAAATCGAACTCCATTTGAGTACTCACTTCCAAAATAAATGTGTGTCATGATGACAGTCCAAATATTATTAAACAAGCTATTTGTATCATTATTGTACCTTCGATAAACTTATAACGTACCTACATATATATGTCTAGATATATAGTTCATTAAAATAATCTTAGCGAAGAATGAAATATTAACTTTGCGTTTCAACCCAACTCAACTTCAACTCCTAAAGTTGAAGGAAACAAAGTTCTGTTTATACATTACTTAACTTATTCTTCCTCGCAAATGTTTGAATAATAAACATTTTTACCCAATTCAATAAAATTATATCTTTTATAATTTCGGTTTTTATTAGTTTGTAATTTTTAGATAGGTACAGAATTACTTACTTAGTAACCTGAATACACTCTTGTCTGTCAAATATGATTATGGTTTTGGGTTTTAAAAATAGTGGTTTAGCTACCCAAGTCACCTTTTTGTTGTACATACATACAATTCCAAATGCAAAAAAAATGAGCACCTTTTTAATTTTTTTTAACCATTTTAATTTAATCATGACAAGAATTTAAAAATACACGTCATAAATTGACACCGCAACCGACTTCAAACCACCGAAATGGGACCAAATAGTTGTCGGAATGGGACCAAATTGAAATAGGACCACTTGGAAAGTAGTAGCTTCCAATTAAAAAAAAACAAATTTCCAAATGGTCACCCAGTTCGAAGATATGAGGTAACAATTATAAAAAAAAACATACAGTCAATTGAGAACCTCCTCCTTTTTTAAAAGTCGGTTGAAAAGTGAAAGTGAATGAGTAAATGTCTGAATATGAAATAAGCCTTAATATGAGAACTAAAAGTTTTCTAACATCAAAAGCCAATTAAAACTTGATGAGCAACGGCGAATTTGAAAAAGCAATTGAAAGTTTTAAGTTCGGCTGCAAAGACATTTATGTTGGTTTAGAAAATATTAATATCATTCCTATAAGACCAATTGACGAAGGTAATAGGAAACGTATCCTTACACCTATTATTGTAACGTTATTCACACAATACACGTACACGGCGTACCATACTGACAAATCCAATTAACTTATAGACAGTTATGCAGCTAAACACGATATTTCTACCATCATTCTATTCCAAGGTATAACGACTATATTCCAATCAATAATATCTTAGGAATAAATAACTTTACCAATATAATCGTATAAAAGACAATTGAAATGGTTATATTAATTTAAGAGAGCCTATCAACATTATACAACTTAGGCATTTTGCGTACTAGACGTCGCAATGTCATGAGCCATCTCCGGGACCCCAAGTCAGTCTCGCCTGTTTACAAGACGGCGACAAGACGGTATATGGTTTTGTATCGAGTTTTCCTTCTCTAAACATACTTACATATATTTCTAAATACATAGAAAATACCCAAACTCCGAAACAAAAATTTTTGGGGATCACAAATATTTGATTCGAGCCGGGAATCGAACCCGGGACCTCAGAGACGGCAGTCGCATACACATACCACTGCGACACCGAGGTAGTTTTGCTACTCATAAAATCAAAATGTTATGAAGCAAAGTAATTTATGTTACGAATGACTATAGGTATATTACTATACTTAGATTATCTATACTTATAATAAATCTGTAGAAGTGAAAATTCTGTACATTGAAAATATCAAAAAAATAAATGGCAGGGGGTGTTACTACCTTCTGCGAGCAAGTCGTACTCGCGAAGGAGGCGGCCGAGTTTACTAGACCGACACCGAACTCTAAAATGTGATGATTAAAAACAATTTTTGTCTGTCTGTTTGTACAGGCATCACGCAAAAACTACCGGTTCGATTACGATGAAACTTGGTATAATTATTCTTTAATATCCTGGGCACCACGCTGGGTACTTTTTATCCTGGAAAAGTATATATATAATAAAAAACAAACTTAATTTTGCGATCCGATTCCTAGACCCGATTACTGTACCAACCGCAAATAATAAGTTTTTCGTAGGTTACGTCACCCGCAGTGGAGTTCACTAAGGGGCGCTGCTCACGGCTAAGATACTATAATATTTTATCTTAAGATACAATATCGCTCAACAGCTATACATAATAAATCAGTAACTGATGATCAAGAAAGCTATAACACGCAGGCGGAGCTACGGGCAACAGCTAGTTGATAATAAGCGGGTTTGGCATCGACTTGGCCAAGTCGTGAATAATTCATAGCGATACAATCAACATGTCCCAAAGCATTTACCTGTAATTCAGTGACAATGGTCTATTTAATGGTAGATAGTCGTAATGTGAATTGGTATTAATTTAGTGAAATTGTTATTGAAGATATTGTTACCTGGAGAATAAGGAACCTCTACTTTTATGTAAACGCTGACTTGTCACTTTTAAAATAATTAATAAACTCGTTAATAAGCTCGTGTTATGATATACATAGAAAACACCGAACTCCGAAACAAACATTTGTGGATCACACAAATATTTAGATTCGACCCGGGAATCGAACCCGAGAACTTGTAGTCGAAAGCTGATGCACTACCAAACACGCCACCGAAGCAGTTTAAAAGTTTTGTTAAGTGTTAAGTGCGTGTGCATCAGATTTTACTAATCACTTAACAATTGAAAGTAGAAAATGTCGCCCGCTCTAATCACTAATCAAAGTGTCAACAGAGCTTAGAATACTATGGATATTATTCATTTAATTGAACCAGAGTATACTCGTATAAAATCTACCTATAAAATCCGCGCAGTACAATTTTGTTTTCGTACCGAGGCAGTACCTACGTTTATCCGTACCATATCATTTGAAGGGAAAAAATTGAGTTAGACTTAAATTTAAATTAAATTAAATTTATTGTATAAATATAACCTCATCCGTTTCGTCTTATGCTTAATGGTTACATTTCAGACACTAAGTACACGCGAGAAAACTATTCTAAGTAGGCGTAGCTGCGGGCTGTACCTAGTTTCCTTATAATAAGGACTTACGGATCGTAGAATCCAGCATCAGCATTGTAACTAAACGTCTGTTCTCGACACAAAAGGAGGATTGTGTGATTGAGGCGATTAGTGATCATGTGTCTGGACTCAGCAGCTGAATACCCCTTATCTCACGCCGTCAGGCTTGTACTTCGTTTCGGCATAATTCCGATTTATATTTATATGTATAGGAATGGTTTTATATGATATTTGCTCAATTGTAACACCTATTGAAAATGGTTTAGTTTTTTAGTTTAACTCGAACTGCAGACAGCAGATAGTTAGTGATATGTAACATCTGTCCTGGCTTTTTGCCCATATTACGTGGGACCAACAAAATTAATGACAAATTGTGGGTGTGTAACACATCTCTGCCTACCTCTATGGGGATAGAGGCGTGATGTTTTTATGTCTAAGTCTTTTATTATAAGAACAAAAATTCAATGTTACATGGGGCACACTAAGTTTTGCACTTCTAGCTGAACGGAACTATTTGAATTTCGAATGTTGCAACCTTCTTAGTAACTAGGTATGCAATGCATTCTGCTATTGCAATCATTGAGCTGAGTTTGTCGATCTGGGTCGAACTCCTAAACGACTGGACCGATCTTTATGAATTCAGATATATGCACGCACGGTGATGGTCACTATGACCGTGCCAAATTTCAAAAAGATCGGTCCAGTCGTTTAGGAGGAGTTCGATCACGAACGAAATACACGAGTCGTCTAAGAAAGTGCTAAACTCCACTCAATAAAAAAAAAAATTGGCGGAAAATCATTTGTCAATTGTTTTGTATCACACATCAAAGTTCTACGTATGCAAAGAAAATGGAATTAAGTCGAAAAGATTTTAAAGCGATGATTTTTTAGGATTTTAAAAGTTCTCTCTCTCTGCAAGACTGTACCGCTCGTCTTCAAAATGCTATTGGGAGAGAAGCACCTTGTCTGAGCACCGTGAGGCGATGGTTTGCTGAATTTGAGAGAGGTCGAGTTTCTTTACATGACGAATTTCGTGAAGGGCGGCCTTCAACTGCCGTCAACGAAAATAATGTGGCTACTGTTAAGCGGTTAATTGAAGAAAACCCTCGTATTACCTATGAGACAATTCGAGGACTATTGGGGATTAGTATGAGTCAAATCCAGAAAATTTTACACGAAGAATTGTAAGTTCGGAAACTTTGTTGTTGTTGGATCCCTCATGAACTGACAGCGGAGCAGAAGTGGGCTCGCGTGGAATGGTGCTCACAGATGCTACTGAAGTACGACCACAGACATTCTAATGCTGTTTATGACATTGTCACAGGAGACGAAACGTGGATTCATTGTTTTGAACCCGAAAAAAAACAGCAATCTTGTTAAGGGGGGTTTGAAAATGAGAACAAGCCAACAAAAGTGAGGCAGGCGAGAAACGTTGGTAAAAAAACGCGATCATTTTCAGGTCCCATCTGTACAATTCCACTTGAAGATCAAAAGAGTGTTAATGACGAGTGGTATTCTACCATTTGTTTACCCAGGGTGTAAGAAGCAGTTCGCGAAAGACGACCCATAAGCCGCGTTCTCCTACATCATGACAACGCTTCTTCACACATGGCCAACAAAACAAAGTCATTTTTAGCTTCCGAAAAAGTGCAACGTCACCCATTCTGCGCATAGCCCCGACCTAGCACCCTGTGATTTCTGTATTTTACCCAAAATCAAAGATTTGATGAGAGGTTTCACTTTTACCAACTCCGAAGAGGCAGTGATAGCGTTCAATCAGCACGTAGAAAACATGCCTTCAGATCTGTGGTCCTCCTGTTTTAAAAAATGGTTCGATCGCATGAAAAAATGTTTAAAATGTAAAGAAGAGTATTTTGAAAAGCAATAAACATAATATTTTGGTTTTAACATGTTGTTTATTTAAGTTACGCAAAACTTATAGTGTGTGTGGCCTATTATGACAGTCTCTTTGGTCTATTAGGGATCATAGGCATAAATAACTGTGGCTCGAGAGGAATCTCAGGTTTGATTGTACAATTTTCAAATTATGCACCCCATTTCTTTGGGTAGAGCAACGTAGGTATATCGGGTCTATTTATAAAAACTAAAAGCTGCAAAATAAATTCCAGCTAAGTTCTTAGATCAAATCTGATAAGCCTCAACTAATCTCTCATACCTCTCTATTGCCATCTCCTGATTGCTAGTTAGCTTGGCTATAAAAACATGTTATCAATCAATCAATCGTTTATTCATATAGATCATAAAATGACGTTTACGAACGTCTTTTTTCAATAGCTTTTTTTCTATAGCGTTATAAGAAAATGTTTTATTTTCATAAAGTTGTAACGAGATAAATAAAGATTCTTTAATAAACCATCATTTATGCATCTTCAAGTCGTTAAAACACCGTAAACTGCACTTGTGAAGTGTTCAACAAAGTGTAAAGTGTGAAGTGTCTCATTTATGCAAGCTTAATGTGTTCAATAAACGTGTAACATTTTATAAAGTTGTATATATGGTGTAGCGGTTAAACGTCTCGTATTACAGTTAAGTGTAAGTAGTGTTTCGAATTTATAGTGAGAATGGAAGTATGTTTATTATGTCTTTCATTGGTCAACACACTACTTACGTAAACACACACAATAAAAGAGGCAGAGAAATTCATTACTCCCTCATTTCCTCAGTCACTGTTGGTCCCAGGAAATATTCCCGCCTATTGCTGTATCCGGGTACTTGGACACCACTAACAAAACCTATTTAGACTGTTAACACGTTACTAAAACGTTTTAATGGACACCCTTGTTTTATATTCAGCAGATTCTAGTTACCTACTTAATTTATTTTTCATTCCTTCTAATCAAAAAGTGGTATTTTGTTCCTGTATAAGTTCGACTAAAATAGCTCTTAGCCAGCTTACATTCGAGATTCTGCTCTATAATCCGTCGCTACGTTCTGGATTCAAAATATCTAAATATATTATTTCCTCCCTTGTTAAAATCCCTACTATTTCTATAAATTAGAACATTGTCGTCGGAAATATCCAGCTATAAATAAGTGCACGTCGGTACCGAGCCTTCGGATTGTATGCAATTAAAACTTGCACAATTAAACGCGGCGGAGAAGGAAAATACGGAACCATGAGATAAGATTAATTTTCTCTTTAGTTTACCTCCAAAGTTTATAATATAAGCTTTTTTTTTTTTTTTTTTTTTTTTTTTTTTTTTTTTTTTTTTTTTTTAATTCCGCGGCCCAAGGCCGCGGCCGCTCTAACGTCCGTTGCCGGGCGTCCCTGGTTACTAGCAGAGGGTATGTCCAGTGGTATAATATAAGCTTGTGAATAATGTCACAGAATAGGTAATATGTAATGCCTATCATTTATGTTTTTTTTTATTTTGTAATTATAATAATTTGACTTTCTTTATAAGCGCTGTGGTATGAGTATGCGATAGCCGTATCTGAGGTCCCAGGTTAGATTCGAATCAAATATTTGTATATACTTACCTAGGTAACAATTTACACAATCAAAATAAATATTTTTGAACCGTCTCTGTCGTCATCTAGCCCAAAATAAGGTAATATTTAAGCTTGTGCTATGGGATCTGACTGATAAACGTAGTATGTTTGTGTGACAACTGAGACGGTTCAAAATATATTTTTTTATTGTGTTTTGTAGTATTTCTTATTAGTTAATGTCCAATCAAATCTCACCTTTGATGAAGAAAGGCTATTATAATAAATAAATATATAGACGAATATCTTAATGATAAAAATGCATGGTCACCCTAATCTGCTGTTGTTAGCCACTCGTACAATATAAATTGTAACACAATGTAAACAAAACTTTTTTAAAAAAGAAAATGGATAATCTACCTGAGTTACTTGCTGGTATCTTCTCAGGAGAACCAACTTACCGAACCAGCGAAAGAATAATTTTCAAATGGTTATTTATGTACTTAATTTAGTATTTTTATAATATTGCTTGACATAAATTGCAAAATTTTGACATTCATATGTGCTCTTTATGTGCCTATACTGAATAAACGAAATTGATTCTTTGATTCTTTGACCTACTAGGGATGCACGTGTTGGTTCTTCTTCTTTTGAGACAAAATATGTGCTGCATGATTTAAAGGTATTTTACAGAAAAGAACACACGTAGGTGACTAACCTCTAAATCTTTGAGTGTTGATTTCCCAATCCAATGATCGTTACAAAACAATAATTTCGTCCTGAGCATTGTAATTAACAAAAACAATATTTTATATTTATTTTATACAACGGAAAGAAACTTTACAATCTGAAGAGTTATGTGGTACTAAACAAAATATAGTATCTTTTTAAGTTGCTCTAAAATATACCTTAAAAGTATCTGCGTGACTGCTTTTTGCATCATTATGGAGCGTAAGTGTCTTTTGTGAAGTAATATCATTAAATATTATTTTTGGCGGTGAAAACGACGCTTACAGCCTCATTATGACTTAATGAAGCAGTAAGCACCGTTTTGTATTTCTACGCAATGTATTACGGTTATAATTGAAGTGTGGTTATATTTATTTGTGGTATAATAATTACATTTACAGTTGTAGAATAGTTTTTTCATTCCCAGTTACCATGGGAACAATAATGTGATCGGAAAAAAACAGATAAAAGGTCTAATTTGTAATTCAGGATAATATGGTGTTTTTATGTATTAAATTTCGAGTAGTATTTAACTGCTTCGATTTGTGCAAAAAAGTCCCTTTCCTAAGCAAAAATACGTAGTGCAGCAAGTAATTGCTTCAAAAGATTATAATTTTAGCAGCAATTTAATTTCGTATCGCATAGCTATTTATTTAAAAAAATAAGTTAACCTAATCTATCCGAGTCGGATTGCCCTAAAATCTTTAGTAGATTTTGCTGTGCAATCAGTATATTTTGGATGCATCATCAAATCATATTTTTTGTACGTTAAATATCTTTTTTTGAGGCAATTGAAAAAAATACAATACACAATAGTTATATAATATTAGTATCTAATTATGTATATTGTATTTAATTTTAATATAAGTACTATTGTGCACAATTGACGTATATTTTTGAATTATTTCTAGTACCATCATTGTTAAACAATTGATTTATTTGCAGGGAAAAAATATTTACTTTAAAACGTGTTTAGTTATCTGATGCTAATAAATTGAGGGGTGATAAATTTTTTGCTGTGCATTTAAATTTATCCCTAAAATTTACAAACGAATGTTTTCAACAGTTTACGCATCATTAAGTAACTAACATATTTCTTGAATCTCATTCTAAAATAGCACTATACATTGATTGCTTCGGTAGTGTAGTGTGTTTTACCAGACACTTGCTTCTACTACTTCAGTCACACGGTATTCATCCATGTAGGTACCTATACTCTTAAGACATTACCCACATTGTGTCTGTCCGTAAATCTTATAAAACGAAGGGCCTTTCCTTTCTAGACGGCAAGTTAATGTCTGATCAAGACAAATGTAATAACTCTGAAAGCACCGAGGTAAAAGAAAAAGTGAATTAGCTTTTGAGGAAGTGAAACTGGACTTTCAAAAGGATTGCTACGTTTTATTTGTGATACGAAGCGAAGACTTAAATAGTAACTAACCCAACAAATTACGCGAAAACTCGAATGAGCTATTGGTATGCGACTGCTCTGCGTGCGATAATAGAGTAAAAGTTCTGATTAATTTATCCTTTCTTTCGCTCTTTATAAGCGATAGATGCAGACTATATACTTAGTTATTGTACGGATTGTCATAATATTTATAGCAATATATAGAATGTTTCATAAACGATTGATTAAACTTCTAAGTAAATTTATTTGCCTGTGAAACTGAAGCGAAGAAGACTATTAGTACATAAAGTAATAAGTATATACCCAATAATACTTTATATAAAGTTGACACTACAGTACTCACACAACACAAAGTAGCAATCAAATGTTGCTTGCTTGCTTTTGTTGAACAGTATGCACATTCAAAGGCAGCATTTACTTTGCAAATTTATTTTATTTTATAAGAACTAACCAGTTTTGAGAGCATAGACTGTAACAGTAGACATAACAGATTTTCTGTATTCATTGTACGATACTTTTAGAAATTATGAACAGAATGCTTCCCACCTGAGTGAAATGGAGAATTAGAACAGAAGCCTTGAGAGGGTGGTACTGGTACGTGATTCAAGTTGTCACAATAAAACTGACATTAATGGTAATTGTGTTGCCGAGACGTTCGTTACAACTGTAACACTTTGTATCACTTAGACATATTTACGAGACTTATGTAATTGAACTTCAAATGTCCTGAAAGTGTAACGATGTTTTTAATTAGATTCCGTATAGGAAGGTACCTACTAATATTCTCATTGAAACACCTGATTAACAGAAATTACAAAATAATTGGTTTGTAAAGATTGCATAAGACATTAAGAAAACATTTACAGATTCGAAAATATAAACTTATCTATTTATAAATAAAAATTAATTCCCGTTCCTTTGTCTCGCTAAAACTCGGGAATGGGTGAACCGATTCGGCTAATTTCGGTCTTGAAATATGTGTACTAACTCAGGAAAGGTATAAAAGGTTAATTTGAGGCGGTATGAAGTTAGTTCTGGGACAGCTAGTCTTCATCCACCGGACCTTTTTCCCAACGCGGTTGGGGTTGGCTTTCCAGTCTAACTGCGATTCCGCTGAACTTCTATATTTTCCGTGAAGCGACTGACTTCTGACCTCCACGACCCATGCGTGATATCGAAGTTCTGTAGTTAGACCGTTCGGATTTTTGATTTAGGGCTCCAACTACCACTAACGACTGCCATTGATGTTTGTATGGCAACCGGGACCGATGGCTTAGCGAGCCCTCCGAGGCACGGAGGGGTCTCAATGTCTTAATAAATAGACACCCATCCTAAACCGGCCTGACGTGGTGTTGCTTAACCTTTGCAATATCCTAATACTGTCGGTTACCACATGACCACGAGCCCCTCGTCAGCTAGTAGAAGATAAAAACACTCTTTACACAAAAAGGAATACATACATAATATAACACAATACACATGCTTTGAAAATAATCTACAAAAACTTGTTCTTCTTTTATAATATTTGTGAAAGAATAACTGTTAAAAGTGAGTACTTAGTAGGTACGCATTTATTACATTGAACAATATAGAGAAGGAAAACTCGACACAAAATCACATACCTTCGCGGGCACTCATTAAAATTGTGTAGAGGACAATCTAAGGGAAACCCCTTAAAACACTTTCTGCCGAACCGAGTGGTCGCTGAGTGGAACAGTTTGCCCGAACATGTCATAAAAGTACCCACTGTTAATGCTTTCAAGAACCGACTTGACATTGCCTTCAGATCCAGGGATACACACGCATCAGCTCCACGAGCTGCTAGTGTGGTTTAATATATATAACTAGGAGCTGCGGTCGCTACCGTGGTACTGCACTGCAGCATGCAATTGAGCGAAGCGACTATTTCTATTAAGGCATTTATCAATTATTATTAAAGCATTATTATTATTATTTTGTTTATTTAACTTAAATACTTATTTTAAACATTTTCAAATATACCTATAAAAATACAAATTAATTTAAAAATATAAAAAATAGTGACCCACCAGTAGCGGAGTAGGACCCAAACTACCGGCGGTGGAGGCTACAGACTGAGAAACCTCCTAACAATACGGCACGTGTCAAGGATAACAGCCTTCTGAATCTGACTCTTGATCCAACAATCTAACGAGAGTCTGAGATGTTGATCGAGACTCTTCGCTATTAATCCGTTTGCCGAAACGACCACCGGGACAATGATCGTCGAGTCTACGTCCCACATGGCGGTTATCTCGAAGGACAGATCAAGGTACTTACTAAGTTTGTCCTTCTCGGCTTTCAGGGGTTTTTACGTCATGCGGGACGGCGATATCAACGAGCACTGTCCGACGCTGGGTCCGATCAACCAACACGATTTCGGGCCTTTTGGCATCAATAGTCCTGTCCGTGATGATTGATCGGTCCCAGTACAGCAATGCACGACCATTCTCAAGAATATACGGTACTTCAAACTCAATAACGCCATATTGAAGAGCAAGTTGCTGGTGGATGATCCTGGCTACTTGATTGTGCAAGTACTCGGTGTTAGCAAGATACGAACAACCGGAAATAATATGGCGAAGTGATTCACCAGGACGGTGGCATGCTCGACAAATGTCGACCGTACCGTCCTTCATGATGTATTTCCGATAGTTGTTCGTCTTGATAACCTCATCTGCAATTGCACAGGCAAAACCTTCAGTTTCCCCAAAGAGGTCCCCAAAACGCAGCCAGTTCACCGATGCGAGCAGGTCTACATCATGTCCTGTTAAAACTCGGTAGAACCGCCCGTGTAGCTCCTTGCTTTTCCATACGTCCTTACGGTCTTCAATACTTAACACCTTTGGTTTACGCCAGTTCTCGTTAGCCAAGGAAAGAGGTGTCAGGCCCTTGTCAACCTTCACAACATCGCAATGAATGTCACACCCATTCTGTAGGAAGTAATCCCTGAGACTGCACACTTCACGGTTGTGGAGGTTCTTGGCATTCAAAAATTATTATATTATATTATATTATATTATTATAATATTATTAAGGAGCAGGTTTTGTTCGAGACCGAATTTTGATTTAGGACCCGCAAAAAAAGTTATTGACATATTTTTGGTCAATAACTTTTTTTGAGGGTAATTTCACATCGAGTTGCATTGGAGTCACCTGATAAGGACTCAATAATAAATAAGAACCAACCCGTGCAGCCCTCTTGGTATATGTAGTCGGAACTCCCCCTCTTTCTGGAAGGCCTATGCCTAGCAGTTAGCGTGTAATGGGCAAAGATGATGATGATATTAAAAATATGCTCGGATTGGTATACAACATCGGCCCTGGCTTTTGGAATTTAGGTTTCGATAACAGGATAACCATCCATCCAACCAACCATTAATACCTATACCTAACCAGGTATACATATTAATTTTCTACTTTAAACGGTGCCCTGTGACGGCAATAGACTTGCCCCCTATTGACCTACGTGGAACAAACAAAATTATTCGCTAATTAAATAATAATACAATAAATAAGTAAATAAATATGTTAGGACAATTCACACAACGCCATTTAGTCTCAAACTAAGCAGAGCTTGTGATATGAGTACCAGATAAACTGATTAGAATTAAAATAAAATAAAAACGCTATCGGGGATATAAGGTGACGCGCCATAATATACTAGTTGTTTTTCATGAAACTGATAAGCCCATAATCTGATATACGAGTATCACGTTCCCAGTAACGTAACCATTAACGTGATAAATCAGATAGGACCATCATCTGATATATCAAATTATGGGCTTATCAGTAAAATATGTTTCGAGTCTGGACTCGAAATCACATTCTACTGTCAAATATTATTATGATTAAAAGGATAAAGATAAGTATTTGAAAAAAAGCCGTGCACCGCTTTAATTAACGCACTCATGCGTCATAGATTGGTGTCGACATGGTCTCTCAACAAAATAATGGACCCATATTTTTATCCTCGTTTTTTGGTTAAAATCTTTTTACTGTTGAGACCATGTTTGTGTTGTAAATAAAATCGATTTTGAAAAACCTTTACCTGAGTGCCTTAGGCTACTTTTTAAACCAGTTATGTGTTCCCGTGGAATTAGGACCGATGAATCTAATGATGAAAATTTGACTGCCTCGGTGGCTCAGTGGTATGAGTATGCGACTGTCGCCCCTGAGGTCCCAGGTTCGATTCCGGGTCGATTCGAATTATTTGTGTGATCCACAAATGTTTGTTTCGGAGTTTGGGTATTTTCTATGTATAATATATGTATTTAGAAATATATAAGTATGTTTATCAGTCGTCTAGATCCCATAACACAAGCTTATATTAGCTTAATTTGGGCTAGATGACGTTGTGTGAGAATGTCCAAAAATATTTATTTATTATTTAATCGAAATCAATTTCTTAGAGATAAGACTGTTACATTAATTTTAGGGCATGTGTGATAAGTCTTTTTCATTTATTGATTCTGAAAAATGCACACAATAAAGTGTCTTTATTCTACTCGTATCCCTCATTTATTGAGATTGTACCCGCTTGCGAATAATGTTTGCTATTGCAACTGTGCTTATAGTGCACGTACTGATCACACTTAAGTATTGGGTAAATATTGAACGTCCCGGGTCTTTCACTCGTACATGTTGTGTCGTCTTAGTGGTAAATAAACAAACTGGAGATCACACTCTAAACGATTTAATTGCAACCAGACACATGCAACTCTAGTCATGTTTGTTTGGTTGAGAGAATAAAACGTTACCGCACTTACGATGTTTAAGGTTTCTTTACACATAAATAATTGACCGAGCGAGCGAAGCGTCTATATTTCGAGATTGGACAAATGTTCCTTTTGTCCGTCGGTCTGTCTGTATGTGTGCTCCGGGCTAGTAGACACAGTTTGTATCCGATCTTCACGAAACTTGGCACAAGTGTTCCTTGATTTAATACAATTTTTTCGTCGTGAGCTTTTTTTGGATTGAGAGGAAAATGGGAATCCGCTTCCCAGTCTAATTGTGATGCGGTTGAAGTTTTATATTATCTGTGAAGCGACTGCCATCTGGCTTTCACAACCCATGGGCGATATCGCCGAGGGTATAGGAAGATATGTTATACGTTAGTTCAAAATATCTTAAGTGCAGCAAATTAATGGAGTTGAAAATTAATGAACTAGCAGCTATTGAAGTTTAATCCAGACTCAAGTATCATGCGGCATGCGCAAACCGATCATCCGAATCAATCCTTTGATCGTATCCATCTTGTCGAGTATCATTTCGATGTGAGCAAATTAATGTAATTGGTGTTAAGCCTTCGTAACATGATTGAATCGTCACTTTGTCTGGGCTAAAATGGCGTCCGGGCTAAAATGGCGTCCGGGCTGTCTAATATCTTTTTTAGGGTTCCGAAAATTATGAAAAACATTTATTTTTGGGTATCTCCCCTACACGTAACCAGAATTTGTTATTTTTCATGCGTCTACCCCGGAGTGTGGGATATCATTAGATAGGTTTTTTCTTAGGGTGCTAAGACGATTTTTGTATTTAAGTATTAACAACATTATAGCTATTTTTTTGGTAAATCAGGCCAGAATGCAGGCTCTCTTGTAACAACTTTCAAATGACTTCGTCAAGTTTACCACTGGCACTGAAAATTCGTGAAGGAAGACATTTTAGTACGGATTTTTTAGCGGGATTGAAACCCATGCCTTTTTTTTTTTTTTTTTTTTTTTTTTAATTCCGCGGCCTGAGGCCGCGGCCGCTCTAACGTCCGTTGCCGGGCGTCTCTGGTTACTAGAAGAGGGTATGTCCAGTGTAGCGCAGAAGCGGCTCCCCCGCTGCCTACAGCGGACGGACGAGGTTTAGGCCTCGAGGCGGCGCAGGTACGGCTGCCGACCCGATGGTCCGCCGTTTTGCCCTCCGCCTCGCATCTATAACAGCGAGGCGGGGCCTCACAGCCATTGGCCTTATGACCGGGCCGGCTGCAGCGGAAGCACCGATCGCCCACGGTGTCTTCCGCTGTGCACTGCACTCCGACGTGCCCCACCACCATGCACCGGAAACACCTGGTTTCCCGGGCACGAAGGAGGTGCACCTGCGCCTTTAGGAAGCCCCCTACAAGGAGGCTTCGTCCGTCCGCCAATTTAAGTGCCGCCGCGACGGGGCACTGGACGACTGTCATCCCATGACCGGTGGAGCCGAAGGAGATATCTCCAGCTTTCACCTGGTCATGGGGGCAGCCGCCCGCCTCCACGACGGCGGAGATTACTTCCTCCGTCGTGGCCGCGTCATCCAGACCCGTGATGCGCAATGCGGCGCATTTGGTAGGTCTGGTGACGCGGACGGCTTCTGCGTCCAGCGCGACCCTAAGTTGAGCCGCTAGGGCGTCCGCTTTGGGACCGCTGGAGGCGCCGGAGACCTCGAGGAGGCGAGCACCGGTGCGGGTGTTTTTACACCGGAGCCCCCCCTGAATATCGAGGGCCGAGAGGTTCACTGAGGCTTTAACCTGCCTCAGGACATCGGCGTACCCCACACCCTTCTCCACACCTGCCGGCGTCACGGTCAGGACGACGGCGGTGGAGCGAGGAGGGCGGGGCCTCTTCGGCGCCTTCGCCGCGGCGGCTCTGGCCGCTTTCTTTTTGGCCCTCTTGCGCTGCTTTTTGGCACCCACTACTTCCCATCCCTCCCGTCTGGAGGGATGTAAGAAGGCAGCAGGAGCAGCAGCGGGAGTGGCCCTGAAGGCAGCGGGGGTGGCACTCCTCTTGCCCTTCCCCTTGCCCTTCCGCAAAATGGCCGCAGCTTCGGCTGGCGTCCGCCTCGCTGGGACAGCGGACGGGGGCAGGGTGGGGCGGCGGCTAGGAGGCCGGCCTCTCGGACGGGGCGCAACGCCGGCGCCAGCAACAGCCGCGTAGGACAACGCGGGCTGCGTCAGCGCAGGGCGGTACGCCCGGTCCTCAAGGACGCCAAGGCGCCTCTCGATCGCCGCCATGAGCTCTGTAAGAGTAGGCGGCACAGGCTGTGGCGGCGATACGGGCGCCGCATTGGGCGCGGTCCTGGGTGCCGTCCTTGATGGCCCAGCCTTCGGGGAAGGCGGCGTGGGTTGCTCCGTCTGGGTCCCGGTAGGCCCCTTGACCAGCTTGGTCAGGTTCGCGACCTCCTGTCGCAGGGCCTCCATCTGTAGCCGGGATGCGGCAAGTTCCGCCTCCAGGCTGGCCACCTGGCCCCGTAGCTTCTGCTCCTCTGCGGGGACGCTCCGCGCTAGGAGCTCATCCAGGGAAGACTGGGCGTGTGTCACTGCCGTCTTCACCACCTGCCTCTTACCCTGCAGATTTTTGGTGCCACCCTTCATGGCTTCTGCAATTCGGGTAAGAGCCAGCATGAGCTCCCGCGCGGCTGGCACCTCCTTGTCCCTGCCACTGGGCAGGAACGGCACTGTAGGGGCAGGGGCTTTAAATACCGGCGACTTTCGGTATTTACCGGACGTCGTAATCGCCAGGTACTTCGTCGGAACCCCCTCCTCGGTCTCGCTGGATGCGGTCCCCCCAGAGCAACTGGTGCTCCGGTCACGCGACGACCCCGCCTTCGGGACCACCTTCTCCCGAGTCCTTTTGACTGGGGTCTTCCACAAGGAAGAACCCTCCGTCTCCATGCTGCTGGGAACGACGTCTGTCCCAGCAGCGGTCGACGCGACCTCCGCGTCGGTTTGGGGGGTGGTTTTGAGGCACACCCCCTGGCCTGTCGGGCTTTGTTGACCCCTCCCAAATACCTGATGGGGGTCGCTGTGACTGGTGCCGGGCCTGAGCCCCGCATCAGTCACAGCCGGGTGTTCGTGGAGGGATTCCTCACCTCCAGTTCCCCGTTGGGTAATCTTATTATTCGCACTTTGCAAAGCCATTTTTTTTTATTAGTTTAACGTCCTTCGACGGGCGACACCCTAGGCGTGACAGCTCCCCTGCACGATTCATCCCCTCACCGGGTGTCAGAGCTTGGGATTGGGTTAATTTTTTATAGAGGTGTTCATCCTCGCGGCCCCGAGGGGCCACCGGTCCTGTCAATTCAGGATTACGGCTGGGCCGGGCGGGGGTCTTTACAAGACCGTTCCGCCCGCCCCGTTGGTGATTTTTTAACGAGGTTTTCTTCCTCACGGTTCCGAAGAACCGACTTCCCGCCTGAGGTCAGGCGGGGTTCGGCCGAACGGTGGTCTCTGCGAGACCGTGTCCGACACCGCTGATGAGCTCAGTGATGTCGGACCCGTCGCCCTGGTGGTTTCTCCGCACAGCAGCACTCTGCTCTGCAGAGTGTCGGCGGAGAGACCTGGGCCGCACTAGGCCCCCGTCGTGGTGGGTCTGCGTTCCTCATGCGAGGCGGCAAGACCCCCACCTTGGCCAGAATTAGCCGTAGTAGCTACAACTCTGCGGTACGTCGCCGCAGAGTTGCAGCCACTGCCGTTGCCCGGGGTGCACCACGTGGAGGAACTGACCAAAGCACCCCGAAACCCATGCCTGGTCTTAACAAGGCGTCAGTCTTAACTTTAATGTTTTTATGATATCTATGATACCTTGTGGACATTTTATTTTAATCAAATTTACTTTTAAAATTAAATTCGTATATTAATAATCATGCACTAGATTGAAACAAAAACGATAACCTATAAAGCGATTACTTATAAACGTTTGTAGTAGGTACTTAATCATGTCCATACAACAAAATAAATGACTTTTACGAAAAACGAAGAAAAACAATAAATCTCGGCGATTAATCATTGTCAAAGATCAGAAATGACCGGATAGTATTAAAAGATTGATCTCACGCCAAGCATAAAAATGTGAAATAGTACGAGTATATTGTACATTTTTATGAGGGTAACAGAGTAAACATTGAACAAAAGCTTTGACAAAATCCAGAATAAGTACCTTCTCCCAGCACACACACGCAACGTTTTTTTTTTAATTCCGCGGCTAAGGCTGCGGCCCTTCCCACGTCCGTTGCCGGGCGTCTCTGGTACGGACGCAGAAGGTGTGGCCTCTTCGGGGATTTGGTCGGGATGAGAATCCCGCATCGTTGGGGTAGGATTTTATCCCGCGTCGGTGAGTGAATCAGGTTGCGTGCTGCGGGGCTGAGACCTCGCAGCACGCGACCCCTCTAATCTGCTTCTGTAAGTCTGCGTCCTCAGGTCCCGATCCCGGAGGTCGATGATCTTGGGCGTACACACGCAACGTGGTGGTACTAATAAAAAAAAAAAAAAAAAAATAATAAAAACGATCTGGGAAACCTAAAAGTTCCCGTAACCGCTATAAGCACGCCCCAAAATTTTGGGAACCAACTCAATATCAGCAAAATTTCAGTCTTTGATAGGCCTAATACTAGGGCTAGGATTTTTACACGTATGAATTAAATTGAAAACAATTTGATGCTTTAAAGCTTTCTAAATAATGGTTAAAATAGTTATCAAAGGCTGAGACACTCATGAGTTTCAAGGTCTGTAAATAGAAATGTATTATTGTGCAAATCATACAGCTCACTTATTTCCTAGAAGTGTACTGAACTCATGACATCATCAAATAGTACCTTAGTAAAAAGGGTTTCATTGGAACCCTTTGAGTAAGGAACCGTAATGAAATGCTAACGAAGCGTAGTGAAGCAGGGCTATGCCCGTAGTCAATGGTAGTGAAACGAGCTATAAAAAGAATATTCATACAATCACTACTTTCTCTCCAAAGAGGTAGACAGAGGAGTTTAAAAACCCCAACCATTGTTATAACTGACTTCACAAAAAGAAGGAAGTTCTCAATTCGACTGTGTTTTTTTATGTTCCTTACGTCATATCATTCGACTGGGTGAACGATTTGATACCATTCTGACAATTATTTGACTCCATTCCGGTAATCCGGGGTCGGCTTTTATTGTAACAGGGAAGATTGGAGTATAATCAGAGCCTCGTCTGTCTCTCAGCTATGAGGTATAGCTATGAGTCCGAGACGCCCAGGACTTTAATTGGATGTGCCACAGCGACTGGCACGTAAGATTTTGTTGCCTTTCATCAACATTTCATCGCATATATTTCAAAATTATAGTTTTCAAATATCATAGTTTTCAAAATTATAATAAAACTGCTTATTTTATTAAATTAATTAGGCGATTTTGGACACTTTCTAGAGTGCCCGATGATGGCAATAGGCTTGCCCCCTATTACGTGGGACTAAAAATACTGGCAATTGTGGGTGTGCAATGCACCTATGCCTGCCCCTTCGGGGATATAGGCGTGATATGTGTGTGTGATGATAGCTAGTAATGAAGGGGTTTTAAATCAATTTAAAATTTTCTTTTGAACAACTTCTATATACATTTAATTTTATTAACAAAACTGCAGATTCCGCGGGATCATTGGTTTGTGCTGTGCTATAACGTATTTATTCACTGCTCATACTAAAATAAAACCAGCTATAAACCTTATATATCGTTAAAAGTTACGGACACTTCGTTTTCTACTGTTTCGTTCGCGGCAGACTAAATTATAGAATGTCGTTTTGGGTTATCGTTTCGACGCAGATGAAACAAAGTTTAAAAAGCAGATAAATACCTATAAACAGAATATAAAGCAACATTCACAATCACAAACGTTAAACATTTGCGTACTTTTCAAGCTGCTATATAAAGAAAAATAAAGTAAGTAATGAATAAGTAGTTATATAAGTTTCGTCTAAGCTTATTTATCTCATCTTCAGAAACACAAATACCAATTGACTAATTTAATAAATACTGATCACGTCCGCCCTCTACTCGTGCGTACTGACTTACAACTAAACGGTAGAAATACCATCATAATCTTTTATTATCTTTCTAATGAGTTTTGCTCTTGTGCTATATTTATGTAGGTACTGCGATAAATTTTGGACGACATATTATTTGACTTTTCAGTAAAATATTGCACCATCAAAGCAATTCAATCAATTATAATAAGTATAACTTTTAATACAAGTAGAAAGTTTGTGAAAATGTTTCGATATTTGTTACGAATCTTCTGTCACGTTTGATGGAAAAAATACAAATCATTTCCCGGATACACATACGAGTATAATAGTTTTTTATCTCGGTAATGTTTTTTTTCTGACGTAATTATTAACGAGACAAGTATGCCATACATGCAGAACTACGGGCCGCAGCTACGAATAGTACAAGAAAAGTAGAAGTAGAGGAAATCAGTTTTTTTATTGACGACACTTATTTATGTTAACTAGCGACCACCAGTGACATCGCATGTAGCAAGCAATGTACCTACTACCAAATGAAGAATTTATAGATACATATTGTAACTGTTCTTAAAATATGATTAACGGGCCATGACGTTTTATCTGCAGTCGTAAATATAGGTATATGAATAATTTAGTAGGTAGTACTCAACCTACATTACAGAATTACAATCTTACAACCGATGCGTGATAAAAACATAAATATATACGACCATACAAATACGCACATTTTATGAGTAAAGTTATAATGCTCATGATTGTTTTTATCTGTAAAATGTAACCGATTCAGAAAATTCTTGCACTCCAGCCCTGAGTGCTGAGGCTACTTTTTATCTAACACGATGAACTTCCCTTGGGAACAGGAGTCCTAGCATATCCAACATCAACTTCAGTCAATCGATATTCATTCATTCACCGAGCCTTTTCCCAACTCAGTTGGGGTCGGCTTTTCAGTCTAACTGCGGCTTAGCTTCAATATTTTCCGTAGAGCGACTGCCGGCTGACCTCCACAACCCATAGGCAATATCCAAGTTCTGTAGTTAGACCAGTCGGATTTTGATTTAGGGCTCCAAATACACGTAACGACTGCCATAGATGTTCGCATGACAACCGACACCGACGCGGCTTAACGAAAATAATATCTATGACAAAAATCTTCAAAACTTCTTATTTTGGTCGATATCATTATTTATTTGTTGGATATCTCGAGCGACTTTTGTAAGACACTGCCATGCTCTTAGGGCATCTTACACCTATATCAATATACAAGTATGTATTTTATGTTATATATGGTATATATATATATATATATATATATATATATATATATATATATATATATATATATATATATATATATGTATTTTATGTTATATATGGTATATATGTATATATATATATATATATATATATATATGTATATATGTAGACTCTACCTTACTACTTAGTGTAGGGTAGAGTCTATGGTCATTTGCCTACCTGGATTTTTATAAGAACTTATACGTCGTCTACCCTTAATTAAGTTCTCAACGGGTAGAGTGCGGGTAGAGCAATTTAGAATAAATCATCACGAAATGCCGTATGCTGTGTGTGTATCGTGCAGTAAATGCTCGAGTTGCGCACCCGACGCAGCCTCTCTCTATGTAATTTTTTCTCTTTTTTTTTATACATTCGGAGTGACTTGTTGTGAGAGACTTTTTTCCCGACTGTGCAGTCTTTTCATTATTATTACAAAACTTATATAAATAGATAGGTTTAACTTAAAACAGAGAAATTGAGACACTGTTGCCCTCCTCTGCAGCATCGTGATCACCGCTCTGAATTTATGTCCTCCGAATATTGAATTTCCAATGAAGATGACAAAAAGGATGTTGAGACGCAGCAGCTTGTCTGAAATGACGGTAATCTAACCAATTGGTTCCTTGGAGTTCGCACTTGTGCTTGAATCTATTGACGCCCAAAAATATCTCTTTATCTTTATTCAAATTAAATTTAGTAGATTACTTCATAATAGTGCATATAACTAAAGTCGATAAGAACATACGTTGTATTAATATAGTAGGTACAAAGTACTTAGTAGTACCTACTAGTACTATAAGTATTTTCTAGGTAGGTACCTCTATCATTTAATTTTAGTCTAATACAATTTCATCCGCAGAGACCACAGAGGTGGTCAAAGTCCGCCGGGCGCCACTGGACATACCCTCTGCTAGTAACCAGAGACGCCCGGCAATGGACGTTAGAGCGGCCGCGGCCTTGGGCCGAGGAATTAAAAAAAAAATACAATTTGATATAATTCTCTAAATTTCGGGGATAAAATGAGTTAGGTATAGGTATACCGTTAGGTATAAAGTTTTAGGATATTTTGTATTTTTTACAAATAAACAATTATTTTGTACCTGTATTTTTTATTGCCTTCCTAAAACTTTTGAAAGTCTGACAAAGCGAAAGCTGAATAAGCTTTTCAAAGTTAATAATTTCTTTCAGAGTTTCTCATTATGATAGACATTTTTATCTCAACGTTTTTGTTTCTGACTTTGTTTTGTTAAGCCTACTCTTATTCAAACTGTCCTCTTACAATTTCTGAGAATGATTTTGATATTATCATTTCAATCACGATAAAATCTGGTATTACTTAAACCACTTCAAAAAAATATTAAAACAAGAAATTAAATTAAGAGTTTATTAAGAGTTAAAAAGTGACAAAGTAGAGGCAACTCGTACAGAGGGCTGACTTTTACCTCGCACAGGAGAATAAACATGATATTACTATATTTTCTCTGTGCTCATAGGTACTTTACGAACTAAAATAAATATGTTAAGACAATTCACACAACGCCATCTAGTCTCAAACTAAGCAGAGCTTGTGATATGAGTACTAGGTAAACTGATATAAATGCTTATATACATTTTTTTTATAAATACATTACAACATCCAGACTTCGGTACAAATGTATGCGTCATCACACAAAGTTTGTCCCGACCGGGAATCGAACCCGAGACTCGGGTGTCGAAAGCTGATGCACTACCGACCACGCCACCGAAATAGTCTATTATAAAACATAGTTCTTATGTGTAGGTGAATAGGTAAACCTCAAGTGAGTAAGGTTCAAAAACATCTATTTTTAGGAAATCCTCAAGGGAAATCTAACATTATATATCATTACATTACGAATCCGGCCGTTTGTGCGTATCATGGGGTATAATATACCCCACGTAAAAAAGATCTAATCTAAAATTTTATTTTCACTTCCTAGATCATGAAGATTCAAGGAGTTTCTTACGCGTTCTTCTCCTTGGAAACTGCCTTTTGGAACGTGGCGGTTGATTCATGACCAATGAAGTGACAAGTGCAAGAGGTGCTCGTGACTAAGTTGTAACCGAGTAGCATAATATATTGCAAAGGTAAAGCAATATCTAGATTCTAGATGGGTGACCATTTCTTAAAAGACATTATTATACCGTGCCTCTGAGAGCACGTCAAGCCGTCGGTCCCGGTTCTCACACGAACACCTATATCAGTCGTTAAGGGTATTTGCAACCCTAAAAGACATTCTGACTGGTCCATCTACAGAACTTCGATATCGTCCATAGATGGCAGTCGCTTTATGGAAAATATCGAAGTTTAGCCTCATCGCAGTTAGACTGGAAAGCCGACCCCACAGTTGGGAAAAGCTCAGTGAATGATGATCGCAATGACATGACAAGTGCCCGTGAGTATTTGACTTCTACAAGGATCCAACGCTAACCTTAATAGCGCAGTGTAGAAATTATGAATATGATATGAAGCAAAAATTCGATGTCGTCGGTAGTGGTCATCGTAGCTCAGTTGGTCTGAGTAGTCCCCCTGTTAGGGAATTGCCGTGGGTTCGAGTCCCGCCGATGACATCAGTTTTTGTGGTCTATTTATAATTTCTTTCTTAATATTTTAAGAATAGTTTAAGCAAACTCATTGCTTTGAAATACAAAAATATATGGATTTGGTAAGGATTCATCTAAAAATTCAGTGTTTAAATATCGTTGTAACACGATACACTGGTACCGTCAGTTCGGCAGAACTGCGGTAGGTGGATCCAACGCTAACCTTAATAGCGCGATGTAGAAATTATTAATATGATATGAAGCAAAAATTCGATGTCGTCGGTAGTGGTAGCTCGTAGGAACAAAGTTTGTCCCGACCGGGAATCGAACCCGAGACTCGGGTGTCGAAAGCTGATGCACTACCGACCACGCCACCGAAATAGTCTATTATAAAACATAGTTCTTATGTGTAGGTGAATAGGTAAACCTCAAGTGAGTAAGGTTCAAAAACATCTATTTTTAGGAAATCCTCAAGGGAAATCTAACATTATATATCATTACATTACGAATCCGGCCGTTTGTGCGTATCATGGGGTATAATATACCCCACGTAAAAAAGATCTAATCTAAAATTTTATTTTCACTTCCTAGATCATGAAGATTCAAGGAGTTTCTTACGCGTTCTTCTCCTTGGAAACTGCCTTTTGGAACGTGGCGGTTGATTCATGACCAATGAAGTGACAAGTGCAAGAGGTGCTCGTGACTAAGTTGTAACCGAGTAGCATAATATATTGCAAAGGTAAAGCAATATCTAGATTCTAGATGGGTGACCATTTCTTAAAAGACATTATTATACCGTGCCTCTGAGAGCACGTCAAGCCGTCGGTCCCGGTTCTCACACGAACACCTATATCAGTCGTTAAGGGTATTTGCAACCCTAAAAGACATTCTGACTGGTCCATCTACAGAACTTCGATATCGTCCATAGATGGCAGTCGCTTTATGGAAAATATCGAAGTTTAGCCTCATCGCAGTTAGACTGGAAAGCCGACCCCACAGTTGGGAAAAGCTCAGTGAATGATGATCGCAATGACATGACAAGTGCCCGTGAGTATTTGACTTCTACAAGGATCCAACGCTAACCTTAATAGCGCAGTGTAGAAATTATGAATATGATATGAAGCAAAAATTCGATGTCGTCGGTAGTGGTCATCGTAGCTCAGTTGGTCAGAGCAGTCCCCCTGTTAGGGAAAGGCCGTGGGTTCGAGTCCCACCGATGACATCAGTTTTTGTGGTCTATTTATAATTTCTTTCTTAATATTTTAAGAATAGTTTAAGCAAACTCATTGCTTTGAAATACAAAAATATATGGATTTGGTAAGGATTCATCTAAAAATTCAGTGTTTAAATATCGTTGTAACACGATACACTGGTACCGTCAGTTCGGCAGAACTGCGGTAGGTGGATCCAACGCTAACCTTAATAGCGCGATGTAAAAATTATTAATATGATATGAAGCAAAAATTCGATGTCGTCGGTAGTGGTAGCTCGTAGGAACAAAGTTTGTCCCGACCGGGAATCGAACCCGAGACTCGGGTGTCGAAAGCTGATGCACTACCGACCACGCCACCGAAATAGTCTATTATAAAACATAGTTCTTATGTGTAGGTGAATAGGTAAACCTCAAGTGAGTAAGGTTCAAAAACATCTATTTTTAGGAAATCCTCAAGGGAAATCTAACATTATATATCATTACATTACGAATCCGGCCGTTTGTGCGTATCATGGGGTATAATATACCCCACGTAAAAAAGATCTAATCTAAAATTTTATTTTCACTTCCTAGATCATGAAGATTCAAGGAGTTTCTTACGCGTTCTTCTCCTTGGAAACTGCCTTTTGGAACGTGGCGGTTGATTCATGACCAATGAAGTGACAAGTGCAAGAGGTGCTCGTGACTAAGTTGTAACCGAGTAGCATAATATATTGCAAAGGTAAAGCAATATCTAGATTCTAGATGGGTGACCATTTCTTAAAAGACATTATTATACCGTGCCTCTGAGAGCACGTCAAGCCGTCGGTCCCGGTTCTCACACGAACACCTATATCAGTCGTTAAGGGTATTTGCAACCCTAAAAGACATTCTGACTGGTCCATCTACAGAACTTCGATATCGTCCATAGATGGCAGTCGCTTTATGGAAAATATCGAAGTTTAGCCTCATCGCAGTTAGACTGGAAAGCCGACCCCACAGTTGGGAAAAGCTCAGTGAATGATGATCGCAATGACATGACAAGTGCCCGTGAGTATTTGACTTCTACAAGGATCCAACGCTAACCTTAATAGCGCAGTGTAGAAATTATGAATATGATATGAAGCAAAAATTCGATGTCGTCGGTAGTGGTCATCGTAGCTCAGTTGGTCAGAGCAGTCCCCCTGTTAGGGAAAGGCCGTGGGTTCGAGTCCCACCGATGACATCAGTTTTTGTGGTCTATTTATAATTTCTTTCTTAAAATCCTAATGAAACTCAAGAAGTATTATCAGTCTGACTTTTGTAAATGAGCCATTACTAACTTGAAATTCCCATTGTGCCTTTTATCATCATGTAAATTCAACATGAAATTACTCGCGATGCTTCTTTGTATCCGGAGAATTGTATTCACTTGGGGTGAGTCCTACTTATTGATCTGCCCGACTTCAAAGAATTAATCCATCATCAATAGGTATATTTGTGGCACCTTAGGCTGTACTTACCTATTGAAGATATTGGAACTGAAACAACCACTGTTTTATGATGATATTGACCAACTTCGATAAAGGATGAGGTTCTCAATTCAACAGTAATTTTTTTACGTCTGTTAACTCATAACTTTCAACTGGGGTACCGATTTTGTAATCTTTGTTTTAATTGAAAGCTTTCCATGTGTAGAAAGATTTCCAAAGATTTCCATGTGTAGCCATTTCAATTTAGTCCCATTCCGACAACAATTTGATCTAATTTATGATCATGCCATGGTCTCCGGGTCCCAAGTCAACCTCGCTTGCAAGTCAACCTGCCAATCAACAGACGATGAGGCTCTGACAAACAAAGAAGAACCCGATTAACGTCAATAGGTTCGCTACCTAGTACGTGGGACCAACAAAGTTACTGACGATAAGTAGGGCTTCCCTTTCGAAGCAACAGGTGTGATTTTATTTTGTATATAAGTAGGTTACGTATAAAATTCTATTTCAATAATACAAAGAAATATTCATCATCCACTGAGCCTCTTGCCAATATTCCCTTAGTTTTGGTCGGCTGTCCAGTCTAACTGCGATGCGGCTGAACTTCAATATTTTTCGTGGTGCGACTGCCATCTGACCTCCACAACCCATGGGCGATATCGAAGCTCTTTTAGGGCTCCAAATTCCTGTAACGGCTAATAATAGGTGTTCGTAATGTAAAGAAATAATATCCCACAGATATCGACTTCAAGAGCGAAGCCGGTGGGTAACTAAACTCAAATCCCAAGTGTGTCGTTTACGTGTTGAGTAATTTTGTGGTAATAGTTAAATACCTACTACCATTATATTTTGTTACTGAAGCAAAGTTAGTGAACAATTTTCAGTGTATGTTTATTATAAGCTGGGAAAGTTAGTGGTGAGTTGATACTCGTTTCCAACTAGACGAATGTGAACCGCGCGCATTCTGTATAGTTTGTAATGTCGCCACAGTATATGTTCATTATAATACAGAATTTAGCAAAGCAAATTCTAGAATGAATAGAATACACAATACTTTTTCCTCAATACTCGCAACTTGTTACATCCCTAATATTGGATGTAAGTACCTAGGTTATTTGTTTATGTAAAGATAAGAGAGAACACTAAAATACCTAAATAGTTTGTAAACATTAAAGTGTTCATATAATGAATGTTTAACGAAAAGGAGCCGATGATGAATCTCCCGTCGATTCCACGTAAATTGAGAATCAGGCCCACCATACCCTTCAGACTACAAAAGTATTAAAGAGTTCCAGTAAATCAGCATAATTATAAGGATTTCATGCATGTACATTTCAATGACTCGTCTACATACGTATAAATAGGCACCTGCAATGTAGCTCAATCTATAATTAGGTAAATACTTTTTTAAACTTTCGCATTTTGTTCACATTATAAACTTAAGACAAACGGGTCTTTTACGCGATTATTGAGATACATACCTACATACCTCTTTATTACCCGACATTTCGACCCTGTTACAAGAGCCGTGGTCACGGGTGAACTGGCATCAGCTCATCGTCGACTTCGTTCAACTGACATCACTTCGTCGTCACTAAATATTGTGTTCGGAGAGCCACATTAAGGGGTTTGTATATATCTCAATAATCGCGTAAAAGACCCGTTTGTCTTAAGTTTATAATAATTCGGTACTTATCACGTTAGTGATTGAAAGAAATTTGCACAAATCATGCAAAGATACAATGCGTAAAATCTTGCAAGCTTATGAAACTTGTAAAAAGTCCTAAATGCTAGATAGACCATAATATAACTTTAAAATAAATAAGTAAATTCAACCAATCGTAAACTGTACACTTTTCTCACGACAATAGTCCTGAATTCAACATTAAAATGTAATCGTAATTACGGTTATATTGTTGCTAATAAGGAACGTTGTCGTCGTAAATATCTCGCGAATAAACTGTCCCAGTTCCTCACCGAGCATTTGGTCCGTTGTAATTAAAACTTGCACAATTAAACATTGTGGAGGAGGAAAACACGAGAAAATTGAGATAAGATTAATTTTCTGACTAGTTCTTTTAGAGAGTTTGTTAGATAAGTTTGCGGGTGGTTCATCATGAATGTATACATAATAGTTATTATACTGAAGTAGTAAGTTAAGACGCTACGGTCCGCTACGACGTTTAAGGATGTCGGCACTCAAGTCTAATCTTACACTAATTTGTTTTAATGTTTCAGACATTCAAGTTTAACTGCTTGCATAAAGTGGTAACATCCTTATGACTTGGTTTTATCCACATAAGTTTTGCCACGTGATGTGTAGGTATGAGTAGTATAATGTACTTAAGTTAATGCTCCTATTTCGCTTTCATTACAAACGCTATTCAAGTTCCATAACAAGAATTATGGTCCCATAACTGTTATGTAATTCATCATCATTAAACCATACAGCCACCTAAAATATTCTCATGAATATGTTTTTTATGCGCTGCTTCGTAAACGATATTTGTAAATACAGAATAAAGCGAACAAGCCATTAATTCTGATGTTACTACCTACGCATTTTACAACATTATTTTACAATATAATAAATATTAACTTAATCTTTATTTTCACTTGTTTTTACTTTCTGTTGGACACTAGTATTTACTTACTTTCTTGTACTTTTGTGTACTTTCTGTTGCACATTAGGTAGGTACAGGAAAAGTTACAAAAAGCATAAATTATCCAAAGTGACGGGGCCAATAGCCATACTTTATCGACTGATGCCCAACCTAAGTGATATATTACACAGATTCTTTAGACAAATTATAAAGAGTTACCACACATATATTATGCCTTATAAGAGGTAGGTCAAGGCGAACGTTGGTTTCGTCTGTTGGAACCCGAATGAGGAGATCTCTAAGGAGTTAGAATAATATGCCTACATATAGGGCCACATGTATCTTTTATTTGACAAGTTAAAAATTAGACATGTGCTCATTTTTCTATAATTACCGAGATCACATAAATTAATTATTGAAACACCTGACTAGCTGGAGACCGTGGTTTTAATTTTCTTGATCCCATTTCAAAATTCATCTTATATGTTTAGGTATATAGAAAACATTCTATGTATGTAACAAGTTTCACTTATTTAAAAGCACCTTATTTAAAAGTTTTTGATACGACTGCAGATAGCTCGGACAGATTTTATTAAGTGGTATGTAACCTTCTGTCCTGGCTGTTGAAATTACCAAATTTCAACAGCCAGGACAGAAGGTTACATACATATATTCTTTCGTAATATTTTAAGAATAGTTTAAGCAAACCTATTGCTTTGAAATACAAAAATATATTAATTTACAGAGTTGTTAAGGATTTTCAATAGTCTTTGATAACGGCAATAGACTTGCTCCTATTACGTGTTACGATCAAAATTACTGGTAAAGTATGAGTGTGTAATGTAATAATATGTAATGTATGTAAAAAATTTGACAGAATTTTGTCTGCTTCGGTGGCGTAGTCGGTAGTGCATCCGCTTTCGACGCCGGAGTCTCGAGGTGAAGACAGATACGTTTGTATCGAGGTCTGTCTCAGGTATTGGGAAAATCGCGAAGTCGCGCTGCCTCACTACCGTATTCCAAAACGTACAATCGGTACCGCTTACCACATCACTATTTTCTTAATGAACCATATACCTAACGAATGCTCAACTACCAGCTCAACTCAACCATTCATGACGACCGATATATTTTATTTTTGTTCTATCCACATTTTATAAAATCGTATAGGTACAAGTTCTATTGTAGCATAATAATTAATGTCGAAAATAATTAATGTCGGAAGCGCAAGGAGGCGCTGGAGCGGGACCACATGCTTGCGTCTCGAGAAATCGAGGACCAGCGGTCCCAACTCCGCCAGGATCTCATGGAGTCATGGAGGGTGCGTCTTGAGCAACCCAAGTGGGGTACCACCATCATCGCGGCGGTGAGACCGATCATGGACGATTGGCTGCAGAGGCAGCATGGTGACCTCACGTATCGTGCGACGCAGATCGTTACTGGGCATGGATGCTTCGGTAGCTATCTGTTTCGCATCCAACGTGAGGTCACACCCCGGTGTCAACACTGCGAGATTTCCGACGACGACACCGCACTCCACACGTTGGTGGAGTGCTCAGCGTGGGCGAGTCAGCACCGTGACCTCGTGGTGGGTCTGGGCGTGGATACCCTCTCGCTGGAGACCATGCTTCAAGCCATGATCTCCAGCGGGAGTAGGTGGAACACGGCCGTGTCCTTCTGCGAGCAAGTCATGCTCGCGAAGGAGGCGGCCGAGAGGGAGAGGGAGCATACCCTCCCCGCCGAATTCCGTAGTCAGCGGCGAGGGCGCCGCAGACTCATCTACGCCCAAGACCATCCACCTCCATGATCGGGGCCTGAGGATGGCGGGATCGCCACCCGCCGTCCTTACAGAAGCAGGCTAGAAGGGTTGCGTGCTGCGGGGCCTTTGCCCCATAGCACGCAACCAGATTCTGATGACTGACGAATGACTGACGCGGGATAAAACCCTACCCCAACGACGCGCGATTCTCATCCCGACCAAACCCCCGCAGAGACCACAGAGGTGGTCAAAATCCGCCAGGCGCCACTGGAAATACGTTCTGCTTGTAACCAGAGACAGCCAGGCCGCTAGAGCGGCCGTGGAAATAAAAAAAAAAGGAAAGTATAATAATTATATTCCAAATATGTATGAATGCATTTCTTTACAAATTAATTTAATTATCTTAGTCTAGGTTATCTTGTAGTTAGTACGAGTTTATTGGAAGTTGTTATAGTTTGTCAACTCACTAACTTAGCTCACCAAATATCATAGTAATAAGTAAGTACTAAGTGTAGATGTTAAAAATTATTATAGAAATACGTCTAAATATACATGTTATAAGTTTATAAAGGCGCACTTAGCCTATGTAACACTCGTAATTAATCTGAGTAACAATTTAGAATAAGATCAAATTGTATCTATCTTTGTATTATTTTGCATGTAAATAAAGAAACTTTAAAATCAATCAATGGATGTTTCCTATGTATAATATAATTACAAATTTATTTAAGTATTTATATCAGTTTATGAGTACTCATATCACAAACTCTGCTTAGTTTGAGAATAGATGGCGTTGTGTGAATTGTCCAAAAGACAGAATTTAGACTGCTTCGGTGGCGTAGTCGGTAGTGCATCTGCTTTCGACGCCGGAGTCTCGGGTTTGATTCCCGGTCGGGACAATCTTTGTGTGAAGATAGATACGTTTGTGCCGAAGTCTGGGTGTTTCCTATGTATTGTAACGTTACACCTACTGCATTGCGTTATCCATTTTTCTGTTAGATTGGTGGAGAGTTGCTATTAAATCTTCCTTATCTGCGAGTTTCTGCAACGTAGTTTTTAATGTTTCTTCTAGCTTAGTGCATAGTTCTTGTTGTATTGCGACAGTTACAGTTAAAGCTATATTGGCTTTAGTCTGCTTGATTGATTGATGCTCGATGCAACTTTCTTCCGTTATTCACTAAAAGAGAATTAAGAGTGCTCCTCAAATCGGTTTTTGACGAGTTGGTCCTAGGAATTGATCCCTCCAGGACCCAGGTTATAGCTGTAAACTGTACTTTGATGGTAGACAACTTAGTGATTCCAAGGGTTAAACGTAATAAAAGACTAGGAGATGTTTCTCTGACTGTAGGCGGTGGTATAATGTCTCGAAGAATGGAGTGAATTCATAATAACACATCGGTAGAATGTTTTTGAATTTAAAAGTAAATGGATGAGATACAGAATGGCATTGATGAGAAAGGAGTTTAAAAATCAAAAAACCTAATTGCCAAAAATAGAATAATAAAAAAAAACAAATCAGTAATGACATGACATATTATGTCACTCAATGGTACGTAAACAAACAAGATATAAAAAGGATGAAATAATTACAAATGGTAAGTAATTATGCACATAACAGTATGTATTTTCAAAAAAAATGTATTTAAGTATTTATATCAGTTTATCTAGTACTCATATTACAAGCTCTGCTTAGTTTGAGACTAGATGGCGTTGTGTAAATTATTACAATTTACACAACGCCATCATACAAACATATTTAAAAAAAAAAAAAAAATACTATAAAGCAATGGTGTAGCGTCAGGCTACTTGTTTATTTATTACTTTATTACCCCACTCAACGTGAGTGGCGGCAAAAGCCACATTGCGACCCGCACTGATTGAATATTAAACATTCCCTGTACCCTCATCGTTCAAGTTTATAAGCTCTCTTTTACGATTAGAACTTTTAAACTTTTTAATAAAGTAGTTTTTATTCGAAAGTTTAATACGAGTATGTATAAACATATATTTCCCCGAAGAGTTAGGTACCACCTAATACATTTTAAGTCGAAAGTTTAGTAACCTAATTATTTGGTTGTTTTCACGAATACAAACACACACACACTCACACATATCAAGCCTATATCCCCGAAGGAGTAGGCAGAGGTGCATTACATAAGTACACCCACAAATTTGTCAGTATTTTTAGTCCCACGTAATAGGGGACAAACCTATTGCCGTCACCAGGCACATTTATAATGGGTTATGTCCAAAATGGCCGAATGAATTTAATAAAAAGTTGCAGCTATATTGTAATTTTGAAAAAAAAATTGATGAAGATGAAAGGCAACAAAATATTATGTGCCAGCCGCTATGGCACGGCCAATTAAAGTCCTGGGCGTCTCGGACTAGTTCAGAGGCAAATTCTACCGTTTAACGATACCTTTGGTATTTACCAGAGCCTTAGATGTTGATTGGTAGGTACACCACCAGGTGACGTTGGCTTGAGCCTCCTAATTAATAGCGGGTTATCCTATGCAACAATATACGAAGAGACAACCAAAATTATCAAAAATACACTACAAATTTTAGTTATAGTCTTACCATAATCCTTCAGTTCCTTTATTTCTGCATCATTATAAGTTTTTTTTAATAATAATATACTATTTGATGTTTTTGTCTATCATCAAGGTTTAAGGATGTACTCCACAGCTCTTAAAAAGTTTAAGTATATTAAGTTTTACTAGACTACTTATCTCAGACTTAATAGAAAATGAATATTACATAGTTAACAAGCGCAAATGAATATTAAATGTTACTTTGTATACATACTTAAAGAGAGTTCTTTCATTGTTGAAGAGCTAAGTATTCACAGCAAGTTCCCAGTTACTTTCAAAGTTCTTGAAAATTATAACGTCGTTTCCAAACTGTTATTTATGATATAAATACACAGTCAAAGTCAAAGTCAAAATACTTTGACTTTGACTGCTTTAGTGGCGTGGTCGGTAGTGCATCGGCTTTCGACTCCGGAGTCCCGCGTTCGATTCCCGGGTCGAATGAAATATTTGTGTGATCCACAATGGTTTGTTTCGGAGTTTGGGTGTTTTCTATGTATATTATGTATGTATTTAGAAATATAGAAGTATGTTTATCAGTTGTCTAGATTCCATAGCACAAGTTTTAAGCTTAGTTTGGGCTAGATGACGTTGTGTGAGAATAAAAATATTTATAAATATGTATACACACAACATCTTGTAACATAGAGTCTACAAGAGCATTGATTATATTTTAGACTATATAGTCAATAAGTCCTAGGGTTAGGTATCCTTATGATGACGTACCCGGGACGTCCCGGCAATCAGGCGGCAATCAGAACAAAAAACAGAAAAAGGATTGCAATAATATTAATTGTACTGTCCATTTGAAACGTAGGTTCTGCTTTTCCAATAAACTAGCATAAGTTTAGGTGCGTCGGAGATGTTTATTTTCTTACTTTCTGCACAAAATTGTACCCTACCTACAACGACGGACTTAATGTTATTAGGTATTTCCTCAAAGAAAACCTTGAAGTTACACACAAAAGTACAAGTAAATAGTTAAGCAATGTAAATAATATAGATAGATATACATAATAAGTACATACATATCTGTGTCTGTAGAAAATGAAACAGTTTTGTTTTAATTTAAGAAGTTCCATGTAATTTACTTTGTTTAGTGACTCCTGGTCCTTAGACGTTAAGACATTGCCAGCAACAAAAAATGATCTTATATAAAGGGTACTTTTTTAAAAAGTAGCAATCAGTGTCTTTTTAAACCAAATTGGACGTTCAGTGCTCCACTAATGAGATCGCAGAGGGAGGGGTTGAGTTATGACAAACGGGATGAGGGAGGGGGAAACAGGAAAGCAGTAGACACAGTGTTGTCTCCAAGGACTATATTTTACGTTTAATTGACGCACAGCTGTTCTGAGTTTTCGTTATACTGACTAACAGTTGTACCTGTCCTTGGAAAATTATATTTCACATAGTTTCGTTGATAGCATGAAACTCCATTTATACGATTAAGGTAAAGTTCTATATTACTACTAATTAGATAATTGAAAAGATCGTGCAATTATTCCTACGCATCGTTTCTGACTAAAAAGGTTCTTAGAATGCTGGCTGCGGTGTCACCTAGAATGGTGATACATAATATACTAATTTGAGGTAAGAAATAACCAGCCTGAGAAGCACCGATCAGACATTAGCGATGTCTCTAAAAAGGCAAGGAGCGCTCGGACAATCGGAGCTCATAACTCCAAACGGCTTCTACTAAATATAAGTCATAGTTGCCATATTGTCTGAAGGACGGTCAAACGCACATGCTGGTCATAGAACTGGACGTTCATATTCGCTAATTTTACAACAGATTTCAGTTCAACCCGAGATACACGATATTTACCTAATTACTAAGGCTTGGTCTATGCCTGGTCACATAATGCCCTTACCCTCTTGTTATCCTTTTTTTGGGTTGATGCTCCTACTACATCTCTAGTGCTTATAGTGTTTACCAGGATATTTACACACATTGAAACTAAATTAAAGCATAACTTCACGCGTGGTGTATTAGTTGCAGCATCTTGCTGGATACCTTGTGTGTTTTATACTATGAATGTAGTTACTGATGATTGAAAAAGAGAGGCCGGGAGTTTTTATTGCCAGGTTCTTTTCTCTTTGGCTCCACCCGTTGCTTTCCGAATCGCTTTAAATGTAAATTCTTATGTGCTGACGTTACATACATACATACATAACATCACGCCTGTCTCCCAGTGGGGTAGGCAGAGACCACGGATTTCCACCTGCTACGATCCTGGCATACTTCTTTCGCTTCCTCAACTTTCATTAATGTCTTCATGCATGCTCGCCGGTTACTGGTACTTTTAACCTGGCCTTTATTTAGGATATCTGCGATTTGGTCACAGTATGTTCGCCTTGGTCGACCCTTAATAGCTTGTCCATTAACACTCGCTTCATGTATCTGTTTTATCAATCTACTGTCATCCATCCTCTCTACATGTCCGAACCATCTAAGCATCCCTTTTTCCACCTTGGTTACTACATCTTCTGACATACCACAACGTTCTCTTATCACACTGTTTCGCATTTTGTCCATCAGAGTCACACCAACTATACTTCTCAAACTTCTCATTTCGACCGCATTTATTCTACTCTGATGCTTCTCCTGCCACACCCAACATTCACTACCATACATTAGTGTAGGGATAAGCACTCCTCGATGCACAGCCATCCTTGCCTTATGAGACACGTTCTGGCTGTTCATAAAGCTATATAGTGCCCCATTCACCTGATTACCTGCCACAACTCTTCGCTCAATATCACTGTCATGCCTTCCATCTCTTGAAAACTTACATCCTAAGTATACAAACTCTTCCACTTGTTCCACTCTTTCTCCTTCAATCACAATCGAACAGTTCGACGTACTTTCTTCTCTTTCAAAAATCATTACTTTCGTCTTACTTACATTCACTTTCATTCCTTTCTTTTTCAAAGACTCGTTTAGCATACCAACCATCATCTGCAACTCCACCGCCGATGATGCAAGTATTACCTGGTCATCAGCATATAGAAGGCATTTGACGGTCAGTTCATTCATTCTCAACCCCTACACACTTTCTTTCAACTCTTTCAAACAGTTGTCAATGAATAGATTGAACAGCACAGGAGACGCCACACAACCCTGTCTAACACCTCTTTCAATGTTAAACCATTCTGTGTAAGCGCCGTTAATTCGGACACAGGCACTGGAATTCTCGTAGAGTGATTTCATTGCCCGTATCAGTTTGCTGCTCACTCCATACAATGCCAATGTTAGCCACAGTTCACTCCTCACCACTCTATCATAGGCCTTCTCTAGGTCTACAAAAGCACAGTAGACTTTTTGGCTTTTCGCCAAGAACTTCTCCGTGATGCAGCGTAAAGAGAAGACCTGATCCATGCATCCTCTTCCTTTCCTGAATCCTGCCTGAACATCCCACATCTTTTCCTCAGTTTCATTCGTCACCCTTGTAACCAACACCCTTGCATACAATTTGCCGACGATGCTGAGCAAGCTAATTCCGCGGTAGTTTTTGCAATCACGCTGTGACCCTTTCCCTTTGTACAATGGCACAATGACGGCATTGCACCAATCTCTTGGTACAGTGCCGTTCCTCCAGCAAAGGTTAAAAAGGCAGTACAGCTGATTTAATAGTGTCATTTTATAACCTATCTATATATATAATACGCCAGTGAAGCCGCTTCTCCTCCTAAACTAAGAGTCGCACAGTCAAGTGTGGCACACCGTTGGAAAGGTCGTGGTCTCAAGTGGTGCGATAAGATTAGAAATTGACAAAAAGTTAAAAAAAATATGTTACTTGCGCAGTTTGCGCTAAGGGTTGCTAGTATTAATAAATACTTATCATTGAGTTTGAGTTTGAGTTTGAGTACATCTAACTTTACGCGGATTTCTGTAATTTGGGTACCTATTAAAATAATAAATTAAGTTCCACTGGTTCGTGCCCAACTGAAACGTAGTATTGCCGGTATATTGTTTTTTCTAAACATTTTGTTTGTAGAAATAAAGAAAAATATACCTTAAATAATATTTTTCAATTACTATTTCTATCTGCACGTTCTGTGACAATAATAACTGTAATTTTCTTAAAAGGACGATTCTTTTGTAAAAAATAATTCCTCTTTATTATCCGAGGAATTTGATAAAATGCTTTTCCATTTACATATTATTTTCACAAATTGGTTTATTACGAGCTTCTCCACGTTTAATATTTACCTATTTATTTACGCCTGGGGGCTCTTCGCGTTAAGTAGGTACTTACGGAAGCATCGGCATGGAATTACTTCTACGAAAAATTGTATAAGCTACACAAACTGGTTTTGAATTCTATGAACAATAAGAAAATTTAACAATCTTTGACTTTTTATATCGATAATCAGTGTAGTAGATTGGTACCACGATTGGGATATGGAGAACCACTACGATGTTTACCACGCTCTAAGCAACGAAACAAACACAGTGACATGAAAATTTTATATATTAGTTGGTGAATGACACGCATGTTGGTTAAAATATTTTTATTTTCAGAACCTAAAGTAAATTAGTACCTAAATACGATAAATATTTTTGGAAATCACACAACTTCACAGCCTTAATTATATATTTTTTATTATTTCGAGCTATATGAAAACAGTTACAAGATGTCATAATAACTTATTATACGGCCCATAGATACATACCTTAAACCTAAAAATACATGCAAATATTATAAAACTGTATTAGTAAACAAATCTTAAAGCTACATTAGTTAGTACATAAATACCTTATAACTAAGAATATATATAAATTATATACCTATATAGGTATATAATTTATATGTATAGGTTTTTATTACCTATATTAAATATGTATATAGGTAATTTTATATAGGTTTAAATACACTTATACCTACATAGGTGTTCATACATTATATTCAAGTACCTAAAGTTGCATTGTAAGTAAAGATGTGCTATATTTTTTATGTACCTACCTACGAGTCTTGTACATAAGAAGAACTCTCTATCTCATACTAGAAGTATGGAGGAAGGAGATGGTGTGACATCTAAAGATTTTATATAAAACTGTGAAATTGAAAAACCCCTGACATTTCCTCACTTATTATATTATCGTAAAACACAAAACGGAAATATTTTTGGATGATCAAAGCCAATAAGTACATCTCTTGCTCGTACTTCAGAGGGAGACGGGTCCCATAAACGAACGCGTATCGGCAAATCTCATTACTTTGGAGGATGAAAAAAATTCAATATCTAACCTTCTGTCTGTCGATATCCGTACAAAATTTACTGCAGAGAAATATTTTGAAGTTTATATTATTGTAAAACTCGCAATTTCCTATCGATAGTTACCAGGTACAGAAAAATGATTATCTCCTATCATTAATAATTTTACAACCAACCGTTCATCAAGCCTTCTTTTTAATCCGCGGCACTGGACCGCGGCCGAACCTACGTCCATTGCCGAGCGCCTCCGGTAGACATTGAAAGAATTCCCAGTGGCGCCCCGCGGACTTTGGCCACCTGTGTGGCCGCCGCGTGGTGGTCGGATGTTACCCCGCATCTTTGGCGTCGGGTTTTATCCCGCGTCGGTGAGTGAAGGCGTGCGTGGGGTGACGCTCCACAGCACGCAGCCCTTCTAGCCTGCTTCTGAAAGGACGGTGGGTTACTAATCCATCGTCCTCAGGCCCCGATCATCCCGGTAATCAATCCTGGTTGTTAAATCTTAGTTAACAAACATCTTAGCTTCAACTAGCCACGGACGTGATCCCATTTTTATCTCATGCAATTACGAGTACCTTCCTTTAAAGCTAACTAAAATACAAGTAACTATACAGAATTTGTCCTCGCAGTAACGTGGTTTTTGAACCATTTTCATTTAAACGTAGCGTGATGTTATATCCCGTATGTTACTCCTTAACATAGCTTTATATAAAGAAAGAATTTTGCAAGTCGGTCTAATAGTTTTTGAGTTTATTCGTAACATACTTACTAAAGTAACATACTAAAGTAGGTATGTAACCTCTGAACTCATTATGAATAAGAACGAAAATCTTTTTTCCTTTTACTGTAGGTATGTAGATTTCTTGCTCGTTTGTATAGGTCCGTTTTGATAGTAGGTACATCCTTATCTTCTAAAACTGGAATGCCTGGACCGATTTGGCTGATTTTGGTCTTGAAATATGCCTGGAAGTCCAGGGAAGGTATAAAGTAAAATTTCAAGCGGTACGAAGTTCTCCGGGACCACTAATGTGAAATAAAAATAGTTCATAATCTGTATACCTATCTATTATATGTATAAGTTAAAATGTATAATCTGATACTGAGACCTAAAGTTCTAAGTTCTAAAAGATGTTCATAGCGCTTTAGTCAGCTGCTATTGTAAACACTGGTAAAGAAGTCCAAACAGATTAAAACTTTATTTTACGTGGCCTAGATCCAATGAAACGATCCAATGCGAAATCAACAGTGTAAAAACAGTCAACACATCCTCGAACAAAGCTATTTCCCCTTCAACTCACCCAGTAAGAAGAATAAAATACTTTGGTATTCAATAGGTAAAGTTTAAATGGTTCTTCTTCGAGAAAAACTTGCTATCTTGCGTGATCTGGAATGTGAATACTCTAAAAGTTAAATGTGACGTCAGAATTCAATATATAAGTATCTCAAAATGGAAAGTTGAAAGTGGTGAGTTTATTTTTGCAGGGAATACTGAATACTTGCAGTATTCCCTATATTCCCATACGGCGTATCATTTAAAACCCAGTAAAGTACTGAAACAGGTCATCAATAGAAAAGCAACAGAAGAGCAGCAATTTAGGTTGCATTTGAAGTGCGCAGAATGAGTTAGGTGGCGTAAATACCTTGTTTAAACTACCTGCTATCGCTCGGACTGCCGAGATTCTATTCAGTTGCACGTATAATCTGTCGTGACTTTTGGAATTGACGTTTGATTTACAAAGTGGTTATGGATTTTTTATAGTGCTCGACAACCCACTATTACGTGGGGCCAAGAAAATCACTGGCAAAGTGTAGGTGAGTAATGCACCTCTGCCTACGCCTTTAGGGATATAGGCGTGTCTGTCTGCCGGTCATTATTGAAAAAATATTGTGTTATTTAATATGAAACAAAGGCAAATAGCAAAATAAAAGCTGCGACTGGCACAAAAATTCATCTCAATTGCTTGTCTCATCAGTACATACGAAACAGAAACAACTGTATTTATTTTGTTATTTGTTACAAAATAAACTGCGAACTCGGTCATTTGTCCATAATCGCTTCTAGTCGATTTTAAAAAGTTTTTGGCGATTACACCGAGAACAGTTCGACTTTTAACGTATATAAAATAACATTTGTGTAGACCATTAAAGTTAACTGACATTAATTTATTGATGTGAAAAGCTTTTATAAGTTTTGATTGCAAATTGATTAAGTCAATTTTAGTTAACAATACTAATAAGTATTGTTACCACAAGTTTTTACTTTATTTTATTCCACTAGCAGCCAAGTACAGTTCGCGAGGGATAAGCGGAGCTTTGCATTTGTGTGAGTTCAATGTACTTGAACGTATATGTGAGAAGTCACATGTGTGTTTGAAAGAGGTTTTACACACACGTGTGGTACACATAGCTATAAAAAGAGTTTTTACTCTACTTTTCGTGGTCACTCGCACAAATGCAAAACTACGCTTATCCCTTGCGAACTGTACCTACCTACGCGTGACATTATAATAAACATCCAACTTGATACTCGTAATATTAAAACGATGGAAGCAAACTTCACAACAGTCTCAGATAATTCTAATTTCCCAGAAAGCTACAAATTATTTGAATACCTGTTCATTGTCTAAGGCTTAAGACAATGAACAGGTATTCAAATAATTTAATAATGTGTTAAGTCATTGCTTAGACTCTAAACAATGACTTAACACAGATAGGCACTGCTAATTTTACTGGTCTATTAGGTGTAAAAAACGCACTTCCTCCTCTCTCCTAAATTTGATTTAGCTCGTGCCCGGCAGGGGTTACAATTTATACCTACTATCTATATTATATATACCATCTTATAAGTATTGTATAACGCAATAAATTATTGAGTATTAGGAATGGTTTTAGTCATACGAACATCTATGTCAGTCGTTATGGGTAATTAGAGCCCTAAATCAAAAATCCGACCGGTCTAACTCCAGAATTTCAATATCGCCCATAGGTTGTGGAGGTCAGATGGCAGTCGCTTCACGTGAAATATCGAAGTTCAACCAAATCGCAGTTAGACTGGAAAACCGACGCCAACTGGGCTGGGAAAAGGCTCGGTGGATGATTAGGAATGATTTTAGTCGTATGATTTACTTACATTTTGAACAAAACATATAAATAGTACCTACGGGTTCAGCCATGTGTGTAGGGCTGTGTTTTGTAATTAATTCAAAAGCAAAATTGTTCATCAGATTCACATACCATAAACGAGTATTATTCTGTAAGCGTATCCCGCTTAGTTTGATATTGATCCAGCGTAATCACATTGTGTAGCCAATCACTGACAATAACTGAATTTTGCTCCCCGAACGTAGGCGGAGCACGTGACATCACACCAGGGATATCAATTGTGAACTCGATTATTGTACGACTAATGAAATGAATACACGTGAAATACCTGGTTAATTTACTTATCCAATCATGTTCAACATTAAAGTGATCGCTGAGAACAACAAATGTAGGTATTGGCAGTATTGGTCCCATTCCTATAAAATTTGAAGTCGGCTTTTTTGCTAATATTAAAAGTGAACTGATTGCAGATTGCACCAAGACTGACCAACTGACTCCAACTGGATCCAAGTCCATTAGCTGACATTCCTCTGCTAATTCGGGGATTTCCACCTGTAAATTGAATTAAATTTTAACATTGAACAAGGTTAAAGACGCAATGAAGACTGTGTTCTATGAGTTGTTAATTTATGGCTGCTTGACAATTAATGCTAAATAAATGCGCAGAATGCAGACATTTGGGGACATGTAACATTTGTCCTGGTCTGATTTAATGAGTTATGGATTTTCTATAGTGCCGGGTAATGGCAATAACCTTGCCCCTATGACGTGCGATCAACAAAATTAAGCAAAGTGTAGTTTTGTAATGCATCTTGGCCAACCTCTTCGTGGAAACATGCGTGTTTTAATGTTTAGTAAGAAATTATACTATTTGAAAGATTGAAATAAATGATAGAGACAACAGTATTCACAGATTTTTTTTTAGTTTTATTGTATATTATACTACTAGGTATGCAATGCATGCTGCTGTTGCAAAAAACTGAGCGAAGTGTTAAATTTTCAAACGACAACAATTTTTATTTTATTTTGATTTTTTAGTGATTATTCCTCGATGGTATGTCCGATTTTCAATTTTTTTTGTTCTAAACCACCCTCATGCCACACGTTATCACTGTGGTAAGTTTGAAGGTGATCGGTTCAGGCGTTTAGGAGGAGTATGCGGACAAACGAAATACATGAGCCGCCTAAGATTGAGCTTCGCTTACTTCGCTCAATTAACGATTTCAGGGCTTCAACACGTAATTTAAACTGAAGGTAAATTACGCGTTGAAGTCCCGAAATCGTTAATTTTACAAAATAGTTAAGTTTACAAAATATTATTTTGTATTGTTTTAGTTAAATATCAAAACTATGAATAGTGTAGTTACATTGAATAAATCGTTATGCATGACTTGCGTAATACCTCTACGCGCTAACTCGTGACGTAGACTCTTCATTGTCACATGTTATCGACAAGTACGACGAAACAATTAGATTAATGTGACAAGATCAAATGGGATATATTTTGGCAAAAGATCAGGTGAAAAGTACTTATAGAACAGGTATGAAAATGGTTTTAGTGGAAGAAGCAAATGAAGTATGCCATGATTGCAGCAAGTGGAATCCATAGTATATTATTTGTTCATTCACAACTTTAACTGACGATTCAAAAAGTATGGCTGTGATATTCTTTTGCCATGCAAATCTGGTAGTAAATGTAGATTCAACCTTTTTAACTATCAAAAGTGTCTGACCGACATCACGCCTACATCCCTGAAGTTACATGCCACTGAATAGAATTTTTGCAGCCCAAGCAAAGTATGACCTAAATGAATAAATATATGTTTTATCTGTCTACCTAAATTGGGAAATAGGCGTGACTGTTTGTATGTATGTGACAAAATTATTGGACTCACCCTTGGCCTTTCAGGCAGACAGGTCTCTAGGGCAGGAACAACTTCTGACCACAACAACGACAGACTGGTCAACTCGTGACCACGGTTGGTACAATCCAACCGCAATGTCGGGAAGCCATAAAGTACCTATAGACAGATACCTACTATTAAGTATAGAACAACTTATAGAGATTTTCATAGTTACATTTTACAGGTTACCTATTAAAAATTCTGGTGCTTGTTCTAGCTGAACATGACAATAATATGGAGTAAATGCCGACAGTCACGTCTGTCTGTCGCAATTAGCCGAACGTTGTGTGCACCACCGAGGCGACCTCCTCTCACACGCGCGTGGTTTCACTCTGCTGCCAATTTGTATCGCATTGTTACACATTACTTGCTAACTGGAATGCTTGAATTCATGGCCTTGTATCGGTAGGTCTAGTGAAAAAGGGGTTAAAGTCTAAATTTCTATACGTTTAGCGCGCTAAACGTATAGAAAATTACGCTTGTTGATGCTCCTATCATTCAAACGGCTAACAAATTGTTGACATGCTACTATATATACTACATACTATGTTTTAAGAGTAATTTTTTATCTTTGTTCAGGCATGTAATATTATTTTTCTTATAAATTTAATAAACCTACATATTATTATTATATGCTAGCTGATCACCTCTTGGTTATCAGGACCGATCTGATGATCTTGACTCGCAACGTACCTGTCTATAGCATTTTCCTACCCTTGCTTATAGATAAATAGGTATACTATATATTGCTCTGCATTACTGTAATTGACTAAATAGGACCGTTTGTTCTAATATTTGTTCACAAAATATCAATTTATAAGTTTCGGAATGTCGAATACGAGTATGTACCCATAGTTGATATGTTGAATTTTTTTTCATGTTTTTTTTTGTTATGATCTTTACTAAGGATGGGTGACCATTTTCTTAAGACATTGTGACCCCTCCGTGCCTCGGAGAGCACGTTAAGCAGTCGGTCCCGGTTGTCATACGAACATCTATGACAGTCGTTAGAGGTAGTTGGAGCCCTAAATCAAAAATCCGACCGGTCTAACTACAGAACTTCGATATCGCTCATGGGTTGTGGAGGTCAGATGGCACTCGCTTCACGGAAAATATCGAAGTTCAGCCACACCGTAGTTAGACTGGAAAGCCGACCCCAACTGAGTTGGGAAAAAGGCTCGGTGAATGATGATGATATATTGCCCTGCATGATGCTTAGTTTTTACCTATCTCTGTAAAACCGCAAGAAAATCCGTTCGGTATTCGGAGATTAGAGTGTAGGTACATACAGACATACGTACATACATACATATATAATACATACATACATACATACATACATACATACATACATTAACCCAATAATTCAAAAAATAAAATCCAAATTCAACATTTGGTACTTAGACGACGGGACTTTAGGGGGAAAAGTAGAGACAGTTTTACAAGATTTAGCCCTAATAAAGAACGAGTTTCAGTCAAATGGCTTAGAACTGAACCCGAATAAATGTGAGATTTTTATATCTGAAAACACAGAAAAATTAACAACAATCTCCAAATTCAACTGTTTGGCCCCCAACATAAAAGTTTTGGACAAAACTTCTTTACGCCTCCTAGGGTCCCCGATTTTAGAAGATGGCTTTTCCACTTTTATCGAGGAAAAATTAAAAATTTTGATCAGGTTATTGATAGTCTATGTAATATCAGTATTCATTCAGCTTTCACTATTCTCCGTTTTTGTCTTTTCGTACCCAAATTTACACATGCCCTCCGTTCAGGACAATTTTGGAAAAATTTTGAAATTTTGGGCAGACTAGACAACTTAATACAAAATTCTTTGTGTAAATTTTTAAATGTAAATATTAATGACGGGCCTGGGTCCAAGCGTCTCTTCCAGTTCGCTTGGGCGGGCTAGGTATTCGTAGAGTCACAGATGTCAGTCTGCCAGCATTTCTGTCGTCGGTCCATAGCACCGAAGAATTAGTCAGGAAAATTTTGTCAAATACACTGATTGATTCCGAGGTGCGATGCAAGACCGATGCCATAAATGCTTGTCTTGCCCCGACACTGACCTGCCCTCACGCCTAGGCTCACAGCGACTGTGGGATTCACCGCTCTGTAAATTGAGAATTAATACACTAATTGACACTTCTGTCAATATTTCAGAGCGTGCACGCCTACTAGCTGTTGGAGAATGGGAGTCAGGGTTATGGATCCAGGCGCTCCCATCGCCCAACATCGGTACAATGTTGGACGACACAACCTTCCGCATTGCCACTTGCCTTCGGCTGGGTACACCTTGTGTATCCCCGCATCATTGCACCTGTGGAGTAGCCGACGATAATCTGGGACACCATGGCCTTTCTTGTAGCAGAAGCGCAGGTCGTATACCTCGACACGCTATTCTAAACGACATAATTCGTAGGGCTCTTTCCACCGCAGGTCTTCCGGCAGTACGTGAACCAAATGGTTTAGCACGAAGCGATGGAAAGAGACCGGACGGTATGTCGTTGCTACCGTGGAAGATGGGAAGGCCTTTGGTGTGGGACGCTACATGCGTTGACACCTTAGCACCTTCACACCTTCCAAGAACATCCGGATGTGCCGGCGCTGCTGCTGCATCGGCTGAAGGCCTCAAACGGCGTAAATATGCTAACCTAGCAGGTGATTACATATTTGAGCCGTTTGGGGTTGAGACACTGGGGTCATAGGGTCCGAGTGCTCAGGTGCTTCTCAGGACCAGAAGGCTGGCTATTTTCTGGCCCAAAGAATAAGTATCGCCATCCAACGTGGCAACACAGCCACCTTCCCAGTCGGCAATGACGCGGAGGATTTTTTAAACGATATTTTGTATTTTATATGATGATATGTAAATATTTTTAGTCTATAATTATGTTTATTTTGTATATTGTAATTCTTATTGTAAATAAATTTTTAATACAGTACAAAAGTTTGTACAATTTTGTGTGTTTTAGTAAGTAACCTTTTTTATCGCCAACATTCATATTTTATAAGACATTTCTACTGTTTCATTACAGTGGGTATTCATCAAACCTTGTATGGAGGTCATAGTAAGAGATAGATATTCATCATACACCGGGATTGTTTGACTAAACAGTTGAAAAAAAAATTAAAACCAAGTTCGCAATTCAAATATTATTTAAAAAATATACCGAAGAGCCCTTTAGTTTGTTAGCAATTATTTTGATTGGATGAAACAATCAACTTCAACGAAGATATTCTTCAACTTTCGAGCATTTGCTCTTATTTAAATTGGAATCTAAGCCCATAGGCTTTAAGTTAACAAGTGTCAAACTCCTGCCTACTTACCTATCTACCATTTTTATTTTGCCGAAACCTCTTTATGTGCCGCGAGTTATCGGCGACGCAAGCATGTCAAACTTGCACCAATACCAACTAAACCGTACGGAGTGTCAGTCTTTTTTTATAAATTCCGCAGCCTGAGGCTGCGGCCGCTCGTACGTCCATTGCCAAGCGCCTCTGGTGAACACAGGGAATGTACAGTGGCGCCCTGCGGACTTTGACTTTGACGGTTCACGCTTCGCTTAAAGAGCCCAGGGTTATATGTTGGAGGAAACACGTGCGCAGGCAGGGCGTTCCAAGCCACCATCGTTCGGCAGAGAAACGAGCGTTTAAAACGCTCGGTTCTCGCGAAGACGGTTTCCACGGTATGAGGGTGTCATCTCTGCCCGGCACGCGTTGTTCGGGATCGGAAAGGAGAGGGTGGGATCAGGTTGAAGAGCTCTTCAGAACACTCACCGTGGTAAATACGGTAGAACGCGGCCAAGGAAGCAATTGTTCGGCGCTGGGCTAGCGGCTCAAGGCTTCCCGTTACCTCCGGACAGTCTATAATGCGAACGGCGCGTCGCTGCATAGCGTCGAGTGCGTCCAGCAAATACTTAGCGGAGCCGTCCCAGAGGTGAGAGCAGTATTCAACGCAGGGTCTAATCTGCGTTTTGTACAGCAGACACCTCTGGTGCGGTGTAAAGAATCGCTTTACCTTGTTCAGTATTCCTAGTTTCCGCGAAGCTAGCCCAATACATCTCTCAATGTATTTTGTGTTATTGAGCTCTCGACGAACGTCTATGCCAAGGATGTCTAGATTGTCCTTCATTGGTAATATTGCATTCTGAAGAGTGGGTAGGGGAAGGAAAGGGGATTTTTTCGCTGTAAATGCACACGCCTGTGTTTTGTGGGCATTGAACTCGACCAAGTTCTCGGCACCCCATTGGGAGATACTGTCGAGGTTTCGGTCGAGATCACCCACGAGATGTCGTCTCTCCTCCTCTATTACAGATCACCCCGCCGTCGGACGAACCGAGTAACTCCCGTGCAATGTACTGTCATCTGCATAGCAATGAATGTTCCCGAGGGAAAGCATATCATTGATATGCAGAAGAAAGAGAGTTGGTGATAATACGGACCCCTGCGGTACCCCGGCATTCACTTGCAAGAAGCGAGAAGCCTGGCCATCGCAGAGGACCCGCACTCGGCGCTCGTTTAAAAAACTGGCAATCCAGCTGCACAGTTGAGGAGGTAGACCATATGCTGGAAGCTTGGAAAGGAGCGAAGCATGCCAGACCCTATCGAAAACTTTGGCGATGTCCAGGCTAATAGCCAAGGACTCGCCGAACTTTTCCATAGCCTCACCCCATACATGCGTGACGAATGCCAGGAGGTCACCCGTTGATCGTTTTGGCCTGAAGCCATATTGCCGATCATTGATTAGCGAGTGATCCTCCAGGTATCGCATGAGCTGCTTATTGATAAGAAGCTCGAGCACCTTGCAAATGACTGAGGTGACAGCTATGGGTCGATAGTTGCCTGGATCGGATCGATCCCCTTTCTTGGGGATCGGTTGTACGTTCCTGCCCTGATCCTGCACGGTGCCCGTGGGATGGGATGTGAGCTCCTGACGAAGCCGCGCGACGCGCTGGGCATCCGCTCTCTTGAAGGCCCTCTTGCTGAACCTAGTGGCCCTATTGTACGCTGCTTTGAGGCGGATCACGTTCGGGTCACGTGCCGCCCGAGCCCTGACCCAGGCGCGATATGCCGACTGTTTTTTCTGGACAGCCTCGGCACATTCACGCCCGAACCAGGGGCGAGCTTTGCGGATGCTGGCGACATCAGTGAAAGGGATATAATATTCTATCCCTAGACTGATCTCGCCAGCAATGGCAGCAGCGCTATCTGAAGGCGCCTTCCCTACAAAGCAGCGCTGGCTCCACGGGACGGACGCAAAGTAATCGCGGAGACCGTCCCAGTCTGCCGACGAGTAGTGCCATAGTCGTCGAGTCATTTGTTCAGCACGAGCAGGCGGTGAGCGGTGAGAGAGCGAATGCATGGGCGGTTCGTCCCGCATGATCGGTCCTAAGGTACCCCAGCCACTCAACGTGATGACCGTTAAAGTCCCCAAGAAAACCAGGTCAGCGTTCGGGAACTGCACCTGCGCATCGTCAGCCATCTCGCTGAGGTATTCGAAAAGCCTTGTTGTCCCAGTGTCCCCTGTGTGGGAGCGGTAGACGCACACGTAGATCTGGCTCATGGAGCCATGATCCATGTGCAGCCAAAGGACGGAGTAGGAGGGGTTCTCCAGACAGCGCAACCGGCGGCAGCAAACATCCCGTTCGTATATTACGGTACCCATGTGGTGGCTTTGGCCCCTACGTGGATACCAGGTGGTACAACAGTGTTGGTCCGGGGGGGTACCACCGTGCAGCTGTGCTAAAGCCCCCCAAGTAACCCAGCCCAGGCTGGGTTGCGTTAGGGGTTCAGCAGCTGCACTGCCGGGCCCGGGGCGGTGTATGGTGCGGCAGGCAGGGGTCCAGTGGGGGCGAAGCTGAGTCTAGTGTGGGTGGTGTGGGTCGATTCGCCGGCCAGGGAGACCCTTAGCAACGGCGTTGCCGCGGCCGCCCGCAACATAGTCATGGGGCCCGCCTGGGACCAACCACCCCAGTAGGCTGCCCCACATGTTGCGCATAATCCTGTTGTGGGGTCGCCGCTCCGGGTGGTAACCGGTGTGGGGTAGCGGCGGCCTTGCATCAGGGGGGTTTGGGAGCCCTTCCGTCCGGCGGGTCGGCTCCGACCTAACCACACGGTTCTAGACGAAGCCAGCCTCTGCACTTTGTCACTTACTGCCGCACCAAATATCGCCCTGTCTTCACGCTTCCCCATATTTCAAAATGACAGTGCAACAAGAGAATAGACGGTACACAGCGGCCCCTAGAAACCCCACAAAGTTGACTTCGTTTGAGGTGGAGTTCGCGAATATCCGCGGACTCCATGCAAACCTCGATACCGTCCACCATCACCTGGAGTCGGCACGGCCTTCTGTGATGTTCCTAACGGAGACACAGATACGCCGCCCTGACGACACGTCGTACCTCTGTTACCCGGGCTATATCATTGAAGAACAATTCCGCGATAAAGCCGGGGTGTGCGTGTTCGTTAGGGCGGATGTTTGCTGCCGCCGGTTGCGCTGTCTGGAGAACCCCTCCTACTCCGTCCTTTGGCTGCACGTGGATCATGGCTCCATGAGCCAGATCTACGTGTGCGTCTACCGCTCCCACACAGGGGACACTGGGACAACAAGGCTTTTCGAATACCTCAGCGAGATGGCTGACGATGCGCAGGTGCGGTTCCCGAACGCTGACCTGGTTTTCCTGGGGGACTTTAACGGTCATCACGTTGAGTGGCTGGGGTCCCTTAGGACCGATCATGCGGGACGAACCGCCCATGCATTCGCTCTCTCCCACGGGCTGACCCAGATGGTACGGGGGATCACCCGGATACCTGACAGGTCAGACCACACGCCCGCCTTGCTGGATCTACTGCTGACGAGTCGCCCAGCCGAGTACAGTGTGTCGGTACGCGCCCCACTGGGCACATCCGACCACTGTGTGGTGCACACCAGCTTCCAAGTGCCACCGCCTGCTCGTGCTGAACAAATGACTCGACGACTATGGCACTACTCGTCGGCAGACTGGGACGGTCTCCGCGATTACTTTGCGTCCATCCCGTGGAGCCAGCGCTGCTTTGTAGGGAAGGCGCCTTCGGATAGCGCTGCTGCCATTGCTGGCGAGATCAGTCTAGGGATAGAATATTATATCCCTTTCACTGATGTCGCCAGCATCCGCAAAGCTCGCCCCTGGTTCGGGCGTGAATGTGCCGAGGCTGTCCAGAAAAAACAGTCGGCATATCGCGCCTGGGTCAGTGCTCGGGCGGCACGTGACCCGAACGTGAACCGCCTCAAAGCAGCGTACAATCGGGCCACTAGGTTCAGCAAGAGGGCCTTCAAGAGAGCGGATGCCCAGCGCGTCGCGCGGCTTGGTCAGGAGCTCACATCCCATCCCACGGGCAGCCGTGGATACTGGCATCTGGCCAAAGCCGTACAGTCAAATTTTTGTCAACCCTCGCTGCCACCACTGCGTTTTCCTGATGGATCACTGGCTCACAAAGCCCAAGAGAAGGCGGACATGCTCGCAGACCTCTTTGCGGCTAATTCCCGGGTCGATGACCGTGGCCTGCAGCCCCCCGCCATCGCCAACTGTGGCCACACTATGCCTGATATTGTTATCAGGCAATGTGATGTACGGGCAGTGCTGCGGTCACTCGACACGCGGAAAGCCAGTGGCCCTGACGGCATTCCGGCGGTGGTGCTACGAAAATGTGCTGCTGAGTTGTCTCCAGTATTAACGCGTCTGTACCGCCTGTCATACTCTACAGGCCTCGTGCCGGAGGCCTGGAAGGAGGCGAACGTACAACCGATCCCCAAGAAAGGGGATCGATCCGATCCAGGCAACTATCGACCCATAGCTGTCACCTCAGTCATTTGCAAGGTGCTCGAGCTTCTTATTAATAAGCAGCTCATGCGATACCTGGAGGATCACTCGCTAATCAATGATCGGCAATATGGCTTCAGGCCAAAACGATCAACGGGTGACCTCCTGGCATTCGTCACGCATGTATGGGGTGGGGCTATGGAAAGGTTTGGCGAGTCCTTGGCTATTAGCCTGGACATCGCCAAAGCTTTCGATAGGGTCTGGCATGCTTCGCTCCTTTCCAAGCTTCCGGCATATGGTCTACCTCCTCAACTGTGCAGCTGGATTGCCAGTTTTTTAAACGAGCGCCGAGTGCGGGTCCTCTGCGATGGCCAGGCTTCTCGCTTTTTGCAAGTGAATGCCGGGGTACCGCAGGGGTCCGTACTGTCACCAACTCTCTTTCTTCTGCATATCAATGATATGCTTTCCCTCGGGAACATTCATTGCTATGCAGATGACAGTACATTGCACGGGAGTTACTCGGTTCGTCCGACGGCGGGGCGATCTGTGATAGAGGAGGAGAGACGACATCTCGTGGGTGATCTCGATCGAAGCCTCGACAGTATCTCCCAATGGGGTGCCGAGAACTTGGTCGAGTTCAATGCCCACAAAACACAGGCGTGTGCATTTACAGCGAAAAAATCCCCTTTCCTTCCCCTACCCACTCTTCAGAATGCAATATTACCAATGAAGGACAATCTAGACATCCTTGGCATAGACGTTCGTCGAGAGCTCAATAACACAAAATACATTGAGAGATGTATTGGGCTAGCTTCGCGGAAACTAGGAATACTGAACAAGGTAAAGCGATTCTTTACACCGCACCAGAGGTGTCTGCTGTACAAAACGCAGATTAGACCCTGCGTTGAATACTGCTCTCACCTCTGGGACGGCTCCGCGAAGTATTTGCTGGACGCACTCGACGCTATGCAGCGACGCGCTGTTCGCATTATAGACTGTCCGGAGGTAACGGGAAGCCTTGAGCCGCTAGCCCAGCGCCGAACAATTGCTTCCTTGGCCGCGTTCTACCGTATTTACCACGGTGAGTGTTCTGAAGAGCTCTTCAACCTGATCCCACCCTCTCCCTTCCGATCCCGAACAACGCGTGCCGGGCAGAGATGTCACCCTCATACCGTGGAAACCGTCTTCGCGAGAACCGAGCGTTTTAAACGATCGTTTCTCTGCCGAACGATGGTGGCTTGGAACGCCCTGCCTGCGCACGTGTTTCCTCCTACATATAACCCTGGGCTCTTTAAGCGAAGCGTGAAGAGGCACATTACAGGGTCGTCAAGTTGAGGGCCACTCTCTATAGTATTCCTGTGTACTGTGAGAGTCGCCCTCAATTGCCAGACGTCGCCTCAGCTTATCATCAGGCGAGTGGCGTCAATTTGTCGACCTAAATATAAAAAAAAAAAAAAAAAAAAATCCGCCCTAACGAACACGCACACCCCGGCTTTATCGCGGAATTGTTCCTCAATGATATAGCCCGGGTAACAGAGGTACGACGTGTCGTCAGGGCGGCGTATTTGTGTCTCCGTTAGGAACATCACAGAAGGCCGTGCCGTCTCCAGGTGATGGTGGACGGTTTCGAGGTTTGCATGGAGTCCGCGGATATTCGCGAACTCCATCTCAAACGAAGTCAACTTTGTGGGGTTTCTAGGGGCCGCTGTGTACCGTCTATTATCTTGTTGCACTGTCATTGTGAAATATGGGGAAGCGGGAAGACAGGGCGATATTTGGTGCGGCAGTAAGTGACAAAGTGCAGAGGCTAGCTTCGTCTAGAACCGTGTGGTTAGGTCGGAGCCGACCCGCCGGACGGAAGGGCTCCCAAAACCCCCTGATGCAAGGCCGCCGCTACCCCACACCGGTTACCACCCGGAGCGGCGACCCCACAACAGGATTATGCGCAACATGTGGGGCAGCCTACTGGGGTGGTTGGTCCCAGGCGGGCCCCATGACTGTGTTGCGGGCGGCCGCGGCAACGCCGTTGCTAAGGGTCTCCCTGGCTGGCGAATCGACCCACACTAGACTCCGCTTCGCCCCCACTGGACCCCTGCCTGCCGCACCATACACCGTCCCGGGCCCGGCAGTGCAGCTGCTGCTGCTGAACCCCTAACGCAACCCAGCCTGGGCTGGGTTACTTGGGGCGCTTTAGCACAGCTGCACGGTGGTACCCCCCCGGACCAACACTGTTGTACCACCTGGTATCCACGTAGGGGCCAAAGCCACCACATGGGTACCGTAATATACGAACCTCGTCCGTTAATCAGCAGGTGCGCCACTAGCAGGTGAGGTCACTGGGGCCCGATAGATGTAAGAAGGGCCCCTTTGCACCCTTTGTATTATACTGGTACTGGTATATTGGTTCTTCAACAAATTACAATTAGTAAAAAGGACGCGAGTATCGCTGGCGGTGTTCAAAAAGGTGACGTTTTGATGTGTCATTCGATGTATGAACGTAAGTAAGTGAGTATGTATCTATGGGATGATTACCACGCCAACAAAGTGCTAGAATAAAATTATTAAATTTTTTTTTTGGGTAAGTACCTCCCCTACACGTATATATTTGACTGCTTCGGTGGCGTGGTCGGAAGTGCATCTGCTTTCGACGCCGAAGTCTCAGGTTCGATTCTGATGATGATTCGAAGTCTGGATGTACTTACAAAAAAAATGTATTTATATCCGTTTATCTAGTACTCATATCATAAGCTCTGCTTAGTTTGAGACTAGATGGCGTAGTGTGAATTGTCTTAACGTATTTATTTCATTATTATTTATTACGTAACGTGGGGATGATAAACTATAATAAGTGCCCTTATCTTATCATTGACCAAAGCAAATGCCACGTCTAATCTAGGTCTTCCAGTTTATTCGAGTTTTTGTCGGAACATATAATTAGCACCATTTAGTAAGTAAAAGATAAAAATATAACATTTTATTTAATGGTGATTCGTATAATGTATATCTATCTATTTCAAATGACGTGTCACCAAATTGAGTTTTAACGGTCAGTAATTTGGCTTCAAGTTTTCATTAATATTTTATATCTGTGTTTTAGATGCCTACGCGCATTTTATGACCAGTATTGGGATTTAAAAGCAATCAGTTGGCTAAAGAGGAGATAACAAATCACGGCGTAGATTGAACGATTAGTTCTCGAGAAGCTGAACCTCAGAAGCGGATCAGCACGGGCTATAAAAGTAAATTGAATTGTTGTGCGGATTGTATTTCCACAAGAATATGGTCGTTACTTTATTATATCTTTAAAATTAAGTAAAGTTTTATAAAGGATTTATATTTCCTGGTATCAATATCTGTAACTGTAAAACATTGCGGATAAACTAAAACGTAATTGAACTAACAATGGACCTTTAGAAACACATGAGGACATGATATTTTTCTTATGCTATTATATAACTATTTTAATGAGGGGCTCGTGGTCTAGTGGTAACCGACAATGTTAACACATTGCAAAGGTTAAGCAACATCTAGTCATGCCGGTCTTAGGATAGGTGACTATTTCTTAAGACACTGAGACCCCTGAGAGCACGTTAAGCCGTCGGTCCTGGTTGTCATAGTTCGTATCTATGGGAGTCGTTAGGTATAGTTGGAGGCCTAAATCATAAATCCGACCGGTCTAACTACAAAACTTCGATATCGCCCATGGGTTGTGGAGGTCAGATGGCAGTGGCTTCACGGAAAATATCGAAGTTAAGCCAAATCGCAGTTAGGCTGGACAGCCGACCCCAACTGAGTTAGGAAAAGGCTCGGTGAATGATGATTTCATAACTATTTTAATTACAACTAAGTTAATACCTGACCTGACCTACATAGATAGGTAAGTACGAGTACTATACTTTCTGTTAGGACATTAGGTACGCAAACATGCCTAGAACGATCTTGATCGGAGGAGATAATGATAAATATTATTATATTGAGACCATGCGGCTAAAAATACCGCAACTAGAAAACTATTACCACGCAGGTCAGGCAGCCACGGTCGTCCGCAAATTAATCAGGAACATCAGTATGAAAGTTACTGACATTACGACAACTTTATTGTAATTTGATTTTAAATAAATTCATTCAAAACTTCGAACAATAGGCTCAGTTCTTAGATTCCAATATTACTAAGGATGGCTATAGTGAAACTTTGACAATTAAATCGTAAGATAAGTCCTACCCGCGCATGTTTGATGGGCTATTAAAAAGGGTGCTCTACAAACGAAGTTCCTTGAAACGTTTCCAAGTGTGATTGGAATTTCCTACATTTGGTAGAATGATGTTCTGGAATCAAAACTGCTCGTCAACATCTACCCACTCACAGAACGTTACGCCATGATGCCTAATTATATATTATTGTACCTACCACTACCGAAACTAAGGTAGGTTGAAACTAACTCCTGAGCTTATAACGATACGTTTTGTAGATACTCACATAGCTTCTACCTACTACACAATTATACCCGTTACGCGTTACACGTGGTCTTTTTAAGATATACTTTCTTATCTATTTTTTTATGCATAAAACAAGTAGGTAGGTCCTTAAGATGTGCTTCAGATTCCAGTGAGAAATAACTGTGCTCACCTCAACAACTAATAATTATGGTTCTCCAATCAAGTACCTACATATAACTTATTATTATAAGAATATCCCTAATGTTCAACATGATCATCTCCTACTATAGGCCTATTACCTAAGCACCTAATTTTCTCCTACGTTGCCGACCAAGTATCACTTTACATTCATGTTATAATTAAAACTTTGGGTACTTCAGAAATGGGTAGAGATATCCTATCAAAGATAACTGCCTATAATTTGTTCCACGTCATTAAGTTAACAGTTTATTCAAGCTGACAACTTTATTTGTAGCACTTTAATGACCACTTTAGCTTAAGTACCGTCAACAAGATTGTGAAGAAAAAGATTAATGATGCTCGTGTCTCTATTTTATTTCCCCACGGATAATCTCGTTGTCTCCGGCTTAAGGACATGTGAGCCGGAAATACGACAGCAATTTCCTCCAACTATAGAAAAATGTGAAGCGTTTAGCGTTGTGCATGGGAACCCTTGAGTATCTTCGTGGTTCATCATGCTGCTTGGATGTTTTTAAGCCACCAACCATTTTTATTTACTTATAGGTTACCTATAGGTATTTTATACTTTTCAACCGACATCCAAAAAAGGATTCGGTTCTCAATTTGATTGTTTTTTTTAATGTTTGTTACCATATCTTGGGACTGGGTGGACCGATTTTGTTTTTTTTTAATTGGAAGTTACTACTTCCGAAATGGTACATTTCAATTTGGTCCCATTTCGCTCATTTGAAGTCGGTTGTTGTGTCATTTTTTGACGTATATTTTTTTTGTGAATAACGATCTAGTCGTACCTATATGAAACTCATTCATCTTCCTTCATTCACCTATTACCTAATACCAGGCCTATGTCTCTCGCCTAACAATCGCAAAAAAATACGTGACGTCCGCGACAACTTGAAGTTGTAAGTCAGTAAGGGTTCTCTTCTTTTTTTTTTAATTTTTTTTTTTTTTATGGCTCACATTACACATTACAAGCATGGCAAAAGTATACATGAAATATTTTTTATAATACTGAACTGGCTTGCAACGTAAATTATGTCCGCTCAGCTAAACCATTAATTGGCTAAAAACAAGTAACAATTAAACTAAAATTAAGTAAACACTCAAACAAATGTTAAGTACCTTTACAAAAAAAGACTTAAATTAACTAAAACTGCTTTATGTGTCTGTAAGCTGCTTATAAAAATTTGCGTTCAAAGCTGAATGTCAGCAGAAGGATATCCTTTGTTCCTTGTTTGTCATACGGCAACAGTGGCGGGGAGGGGGGGAAGGGCAATCTCCCGGAGCCTCGCGCTTGCACGCTTGCAGTGGCCTCGTGCAACAACCTAAGCAAAAAAATATATTTTTTAAATATAGTTATTTTTTAAATTTTAGATTTTATCCTTTATTATTTGTTAATATTATACGGTAAATTAAACTTAAGTTAATAAACTATTTCATTTATTCAAAACATACCTAATTGAACTCTTGCTACCTTAGAATTATTTTGCTTGCAATGAGTTCAAAGTCTTTACTGTACCGTGTACCGTACAACAACCAGACCTACCTATTTTCCCATCTCTTAATTTTCAAGAAAAGAGAGATTATGGTCTTATACGCCCCCGTATGGGCGGCCAGATTGACGGCCAACAACGTAGCTTTTTTTTTTTATTTCCGCTGCCAGGGCCGCGGCCGCTCTCACGTCCATTGCCGGGCGTCTCTGGCTCGCACGCAGAAGGTATTTCCAGTGGCGCCCGGCGGACTTTGACCACCTGTGTGGCCTCTTCTGGAGTTTGGTCGGGATGAGAATCCCGCGTCATTGGGGTAGGGTTTTATCCCACGTCGGTGAGTGAATCTGGTTGCGTGCTGTGGGGCCCTCAGGCCCCGATCATGAAGGTCAATGATCTTGGGCATAGATTTTTTATTTATTTATTTATTTATTTATTTACAACCTACTACTACCATTACAGGTGATACCTAATACGATAGTGCAGTTACCTATTACATCTATTTACACACTATAAAAACAAAATAATAATAATACATCGCTAACACACTAAAAAACAAGTAGCACATTTAACAACCAAAATAAAATAAGCAATTAAAATAAGACAAACACACGCTACCCATTACCCAGACTGACACTAAACAACATTACAAATTATATTCATCTACTGCTACCAAGGAACTTAAGCAGTCAATACTAAATAAGCAGCCCTTGTGAACTCATTCAGGTTACAATCAAACAGATCTATATGTTCTGACACCATGTTGAGCGCACGCAGTGCTCGCGTCAGAAGTGCCTGATACAAAAGGTTGGTGCGCGCGTGTGGGACATAAAGCAGTGGCGGCCGCCGCCTACGTCCCACGAAATCATCCGGAACACACAACCCTACTGTCCCAAGGACATCAGGGTTGTGTATCTTACCACAAAGAATTTTAAATAAATAGATAGCGAAAGCCACTTCCCGTCTGATCTCCAGCCTATAATATCCTACCATCCCCAGCAAAAACAGTGTGGGATACAGCAGAGGATAACCAGGATATACGCCACACTGCCTCAAGTACACAAATCTTATGAATTTGTTTTGGATTAGTTCCAGCATCAATTTATACTTCTCTTCATGCGGTGACCATATTACAGCGTTGCATTCTAAATTACTCCTAACAAGCGAATCGTATAACGCCCTTAGAGCACCGATGTTCGTGAATTGATTTGCCAGCCTTAATACCATTCCTAAATTCCGAAACGCTTTCTTACAAATCTCCATAATATGGCTCCGAAAGTTGACATCAGCCGTAAATCGCACGCCTAAATCCCTTATCTCAGATACACGCTGTAGAAGCGTGCCGTTCATATAATATTGATGATGTATCGGATTGCGCGCGCGGCTAAATGTCAACACCGAACATTTGGTCACATTAAAATATAACTTGTTCTCCCGACTCCACTCTAAAATATTATTTATGTCCTCCTGCAGTAAGCCATGATCCGAGTCATGCCTTATGTCAAGAATTAATTTTAAATCATCAGCGAACAACAAGGGTGTAGCTTTATTAACCACTCTCGGCAAGTCATTTATTGTTAAAATAAAGAGAAGAGGCCCTAGGTTACTGGCCTGACTAACTCCAGATCGTGTGAAGTAAGGTTCAGATAGTCGTCCGCCACAGTCAACATATTGACAACGGTCACGCAAATAGCTAGCAAAGAATGAAAGCGTATGTGGCGTGCAACCCACACCAGCCAATTTCGCCAGAAGAACGTCATTATCTACGGATGAGATGAGTCTGCGCCCTCGCCGCTGACTTCGGAACTCGGCGGGGAGGGTACGCTACCTCTCCCTCTCGGCCGCCTCCTTCGCGAGCATGACCTGCTTGCAGAAAGACACAGCCGCGTTCCACCCACTCCCGCTGGAGACCATGGCTTGAAGCATGGTCTCCAATGAGAGGGTATCCACGTCTAGACCCATTACGATGTCCCGGCGCTGACTCGCCCACGCTGAGTGCTCCACCAACGTGTGGAGTGCGGTGTCGTCGACGGAAACCTCGCAGTGTTGACACCGGGGTGTGACCTCACGATGGATACGAAACGTGGTAACCGTTCTGCGTTGCACAATACGTCAGGTCCCTATGCTGCCTCTGCAGTCTCACCGCCGCGATGATGGTGGTTCCCCACTTGGGTTGCTCAAGTCGCACCCTCCATGTCTTCATGAGATCCTGGCGGAGTTGGGACTGCTAGTCCTCGATTTCTCGAAACAATAACGTGGCTGTTTTAAACAGACCGTTGAAAGGTCTTCCGCGGTCTGGCAAGATATTAAGAGGGTAACGCATGATCTCCTTAGAGACTGCATGTCTCTTAGCCGGAACCTCTCCATGGAACGTGGAAGTAACTCCGCCGGATCACATGGAGACATGGAAGGTGCTAATTTACCAACCACGGTAGGGTACCACCACCATCGCAGTGCTAGGAGCGATCATGGACGAGTGGCTGCACAGGCGGCACGGTGACCGGATCCATCGTGAGGTCACGTTCCAGTGTCAACACTGCGAGGGGTCCAGCGAAGGCACCGCTCTCCACATACTTGGATAGGGCTCAGCGTGGGTGAGTCAGCGCTGGGATCTCGTCGTGGGTCTAGGCGTGAATACCCTCTCAGTGGAAACCATGCTTGGAGCCATGGTCTCCAGCGGGAGTAGGTGGAATGTGGCCGTGACCTTCTTCGAGCACGTCATGCTCGCGAAGGTGGCGGCTGAGAGGGAGAGGGAGCGTACCCTCCCTGATGAGTTCCGAAGTCAGAGGGCAGGGCGCCGCAGACTCATCTACGATCAGTCGCTGTGCTGAAGCCCCACAGAACGCACATTAACTCACCGACGCTGGATAAAACCCAACCCCAATGATGCGGGATAAAACACCACCCAACCCCAACAGAGGCCACATAGTTGGCCAATGTCCGCTGGTGCCACAGGGAATACTTCCAAGTGCGTACCTGGGGCGCCCAGCAATGGACGTAGGGGCGGCTGAGGCATTGGGCCGCGGTATAAAAAAGGGGCCTCGCAAAGACCTGCCGCCCGGAGCCTCGCAATGGGTAAGGCCGCCACTGTACGGCATTGACCATAGAGTTGATATTGAGGCATTAACGTCATAATTATGCTGGTACTTTCCTGTCACCCCTAACGTTCGAATTATGTTCTCTGTAAACAAAAGAATGTGCTTTAATTAACTTCGGAGTGCAAGTTCTGTATGTAAGTACTATTCCCTATTCTGTGCTAATACCAAAACATGTGTCTACAATAAAAAACAAATAAATGTTACCTCATACATTTATTTGTTTCCATATAAATAACAAAAGATAATAGTAGTTTAGAATATAGTACCTCGTAATTATTCTTTGTCGAAGCAAGTTAGGTAGGTACCTACGTTACTTGTTTGGATTTGTCCACATCAAACTTACCGCTACAGACATTCTGTAGGTACTTATCAGTCAATAGTCAATATTGGCTGGCGTTTAACATCCTCCTAATAAAACAATATCTGTCTATCTTGAATGTTATGTTAATTGCGCAGCATTTAACAGATGCGGTTGCGGTAGATAGGTACCTAGGTATTAGCTTAAAATTACCTACAGTTTTATTTAGAAAAGGTTAAACCTATTTAAATATTTTTATCGTAACGAGAAAAAATATTTTAACAGTCCTATGTAAATATTACGAACCTTACCACAGTGATAATAAGTCTTTGAAAATTTTAATTGATATTATTTTGGTTCTAATAAATTATGTGGATGAAAGGGTATTTTAAGTGGAACCGGAGCCATCGTATTTGCACCCTCCCAAATATTTTTAACAAAAATCATTGGCATCTGCATTGGGTATTTTAATTATAGGTACATATCTACTTGTACTAAATATATTTTTAACTAGCGGACCCGCGGGCAGCGGCTTCGCCTGCTTGACAAATTAAATACACAAAAACCTTTTTCGAAAAACACTCTATCTAAAATCCGTTGCGTAGTTTTAAAGATCTACGCATACATACGGACGAAAGCGACTTTGTTTTATAATACTCGTATGCAGTGATAGTAGATAGGACAAGTAAATCTTGGATGGCTTAAATTAAGAAAAAAATAGTTTTTCCTTCCTTGAAACTCTCCAGAAGGTTATTTATGACCATTTATGACCTAGGTGCCTACACGTAGGTAAACCTGTGAGTAACCTACCAAATCCTACCAAGCACCCTACCTACCATACTGATTTTTTTTTTACCGTCTTATGGGAATCCACTCCGAATCCGTAAGGGCCGGCGCTCACTGCCGGCATGGCACGGCAGATTGTGCTGCGGCATCCCGCGGCGTTCCGTGTCATGCCGTGGCATGGTAGGTTGTGCTTCGGCATGCCGTGGTATGCCGTGGCATTCTGCTGAAAGCCCAGCCCAGCGGATTCGAAGTTGGTTGTGTCGTTATGGTTGACTGGGATTTAGTATTAATAGCACTTCTAGCTAGCTGAAGATGGAAGAGAGACAAATAAGAACGGCTAATTTGAAGAAAAGACATTTCTGGGTGCATAATTTGTGGAGAACAAGATCTACAAATGGTGAATTCAGCAACTTAATGATTTGAGATACGACATGCGAAAATTCTATGATTATTTCAGAATGGACTACGATAATTTTGAAAAGTTAAGTGATTTGCTAAAATCGCATTTAAAGAAAACCAAAACTAATTTTCGATCGCCTATACCTGTTACCGACCGGACTGCGCCCCATTAACTGAAATGACCGCTGCACAAGTTACAACCTTATTTCAACCAGATTAGCAATCATAATTCCTCGACACAAAGTGGCCCATACGTCTCGCGAGATGCAATGGCATGCCGAGGTAACCCGTGGAATGAAACGGCATGACTCGTCATGCCACAGCATACCGCGGTAGCATCGTGGTATCGAAATAAAGTAACATGAACTCTAAACTCATTGAAATAAGATTCAAAATAACTTGATTAGTAATAAAATCCTTTGCCATGCCATGCCGTACCGTGCCGGCAGTGAGCGCCGGCCCTAAAAAGCCCTTTAATGCCCTTGGCTCTGTGCCAATACACTAAAACGTGCTGGCACAACACCAATAACCTGGATTATCATAACACAGAGTAATAATTTGTTGAAGACATCACCTACATAAAATGTGTTATTTTAATTTTAGTGATTAGGTCGTAATAATGAAACCCATGAAGAGAAATGTGGTGTCGTCATTAGTCCCTCGACTTCAATGATGGATGAATATCGGTCAGATTCTGTCAAAAGCTTGGCTTCATGAGTCGTCTGTTAAAGCTGGAAGTAAATTTTCAGTTTTCTGGCAACTATGAAGGTCACACTGGGACGTTATTTAATAATTTAACTCACAAACAACGAAAAATTAAAAATTATGTTTGTAAATTAAATAACATCTATATATTTCAAAGAATAAAGCATCAAATACACGTAATGGTATACTTGCGCAAGCCTAGTACAAAATCAGTTTGCGCAAGTCTAATTTGTACTAGGTTTTAGCAAGTATACCGTAAGTATACCTACATGTAGTTGATGCCATGGAACGAATATAGCAAAACGAAACGCCATATCTGTCCGCAGTGTCACTGTCAAGTGTTATCTGTCACGGTCCTCTGTCATCTGAATCGAATTCGCGGGCTTTTGTTTGTCAAATGAATGTTTACATTTTTACAAAAATTTTGTATATAATTATTATTAATTATTATTCGTGTCAATGTTTTTACGATAGTTTATTGTGAAATTGGTTTTAAACCTAAGCCAACATGTCTTCTCTTTTATCGGCAGAACTATCTGCTACGTGTAATGCTTTAGGAACTTTCGATAAACGAACTGGCAAATATTTGATTGACGACTTTACGCTCAATACAGTTAAAGATTTAATCAGGTATTTACGACGTGATGGAGAGGACCATGAGATCAGACGACATTTCGGTCAAACAAAGGTTTTACAAACTGATCTACTGCCTATGTTGGTTGATCACTGGGAAAATGATGAATTATTTGATGTAACTCTTAGGTTTGTACATTTTGTTAAACATAGTTTTATATATTATTTTATACCTACATATTCACTATTAGTAAGTAGATACTATTATGTGAGATTTTTACAAAATCCGGTTGTTTATTCCTATTATTACATATTGTTTTATTTCAGACTTTTAGTTAACCTCACTAATCCTGCCCTGCTACTATACAGAGAAGAAATACCTACTGAGAGAACTGCTAGGCATAATTACTTACAGATATTGTTGCATTTGCAATGTTACAAAGAAGAAGCATTCACTAAAGTGGAAACCTGGAACCTATTTGCTAAGAAATTGGCTAAAATATTAGAAATAGTAAGTTTACATACTGTACTAGTTGACCCGGCCTTGGTTCCGCCTTAGGACTAAATAATATATACTAAATAATATCCCAGAATGTCCACAAATATTTTAATAGGTAATATAATTTCCCTACTTGAATTTTAGCAAGACAATTAATTAATTTTACTGTTATATAAATAGGAGATTATGAGATCATTATGAGAAAGTATATATTATTGACTGAGGGAGCGAAGCGACCAAAGTCTCCGTTTGAACTTGGAGAATTTCTTTCATCTGTAGTACACATCTCTACATCTAAGGGTTCTGTCAGATCATGTTTGCGGCCGTATTTATCAACCGATTTTCATGAAACTTTACACACACACTCCTTGCTTACAATGAATAACATGTGAATGATATTTTTTGGATTGGATGAAAAATGAAAGAGAAATAAAGAAAATTGAAAAATAAATTTTCTAAACAAAGCTCCCGAAGTCTACGGTTCACAGAACCACTAGTATTAAAGTTATAAAGACATTACTCGCCATTTTTCAATAACACTTAATATTCACAAGGGTATCCAGGTACTTTTATGTTAATGGAGCACCATTTGCAAAGTGCATGAAATTAAAACTTTTCACATCGCAATTAAAGGTATGAACCTGTATTTTTAACAATAATTTCTATTTTTAGGACTGGTCAGAAAGAGATGAAGACACAGGACTGATCATCGAGAGGATACTTATTCTAATAAGAAATGTACTTCATGTACCGGCCGACTTAGATAAAGAAAAACGCCCTGAAAATGATGCCAGTGTACATGATCAAGTAAGAATCTAACTTTTTAATGGCTCACTGTAGACTTTTTTTTTACTTTCTCACCCACTCGCAGGAAGCTATTAACAGGACAGAAGTAGCGTGTACAATATCTGCCCCGAACAAATATCTTTTTACCAAATCTTATTAAACTCCATATTTACTAGATATTATTATACCTATAAACAATTTTTTTTATTACTACTAGAGGTATTGGGATATTTACCATTAACATTTTTGTGAGTTTGGTACTGTTGCAAGTACCATGATCACTGAGTTAACGGGAGCATATCCCGATAACACTAACTATTTTTTTTAGATCTATCTTTTATGTACTGACAATTTGTATTTTACAATTCTATAATATAGAAAAGACTTCTACTGACCACTTCTCTGGAGAATTCTATAATATTTGCTAAGAAATACTTTATATCTCTTAGGTACTTTGGGCGCTCAATCAATCTGGCATTTTGGATATAATCCTTTACATGTCATCAGAAAATGAAAAGCAATACTTTATGCACATTCTTGAGATCATATCCTCTCTGCTGCGTGAACAGAACCCTAGCAGTTTAGCTGATGCAGCATTACAGAGAAGTGTCGATGAGAAACTTAGAGACGATCAAGAGTTACTCTCTATTCGAATGTCTGAAAATAAACAGAGAATTAATAAGATCAAACAATATTCTGGGACAAGGTGACTTTGGTCTTCATTTATATTTTTATGATTCCATACCCAAATGGTAAAACGGGACCCTGTAACTAAGACTCCGCTGTCTGTCTGTTACCAGGCTATATCTCAGAGTTGAACGAAAGAATTTTGCAGATGATGTATTTCTGTTGATAGATACTAATTAACAGAATAAAATAAATATTTAAGGGGACTATCATGCAACAGACATGATTTTTTGCAGATTATTGGCCAAAATACTTCCTTGAGGAACCGTTAAAGTTTTTATAGAAAATAGTCGGGCTACCATACGGATCCCTTTGTGCGCGAGTTCAACTGGTACTTGTTTTAATACATATATTACTGCCGAGTTCTGTAAGCTCATTTAATTTAAATTTCACACATTAGAGTGACATTTCGTGGAATAGTCTTCACATTCTAGACCCCACTAGATAATATATATTATGTATCAATTCAGGAAATGGTCAAATCTATATGCAAATTTTTATCCAAATTTGTTGTGTGGGCCTGAACGTAGATACCCTCTCGCTGGAAACCACGCTACGAGCCATGGTCTCTAGCGGGAGCCAGTGGAACGCGGCCGTTTCCTTCTGCGAGCAGGTAATGCTCGTGAAGGAGGCGGCCGGTAGGGTGAGGGAGCGTACCCTCCCCGTTGAGTTCCGAAGTGTGCGGCGAGGGCGCTGCAGACGTGACTACGTGCAGGACCATCGACCTCCATGATCGGGGTCTGAGGACGATGAGGATTCACTCACCGACGTGAGATAAAACCCGACTCCAAAGATGCGGAGTAACACCAAGATACATGCGACCACCACGCAGCGACCACACAGACCAAGGTCCGCCGACAAGTCCGCAGGCAAGGCCAACTGGGAATTCTTTTAGTGCTTACCGGAGGCGCTCGGCAATGGACGTAGGTGCGTGCGGTCGCTACCAAAATTCCAAATTTGTTCAACAATTTACGTCGTTCGTGTGATTGAGAAACAACCTTCCGAAATCACATTCTAAAACCCAATGTATTATAATCGAACAGTTGAACTGGTTAAAAGGGTCCTAGACCGAAAGCCTTTCTTTTTATTCCGCGAGACATTGCTGCGGGCGTCTCTGCTGACCCCAGAAGGTATTTCCAGTGGCGCCCGACGGACAACAGACCCAAAGCCTAGACTCGCTAGCCCATTGAAATTAGAAAACATACCTAGTACAATTTTCAAATACTTACATATACTTGTGTGCATTGTGTTTTTATAAGTACAATAATAGTAGGTGTGTTTTGCAGTTGTTTAGGTTAATATGGACTCGATAATGTTGTGTGAGAATGTCCAAAATTATTTATTTATTTTATTTAACTTGATACCTTATTAACTAATTCCAATTTGCTTTAGGCATTCTCGATTCGGTGGCACATACGTGGTACAAAATATGAAATCGATATCAGATAACGAGATTATTTGCTTGAAACCTCTGAACAAAATATCTAATTTGGATTTCAATGGTAGTAAAAAATCGAAATTGGTTAAACCTAAAAACCGGAGACCGGTCGAAAGTGGTAATTTAGAACGGCGATCGGCTTTTGCGATACGGTAAGCAATAATTATAAATTACGCTAAATATAATGTTTGTAATTAGGTAATTACCACAGTTGGATAGAATCAGGCGTTACCTGGCGAAAATCCATGACAAAGTAATGGTAAGTAAGATGTTCAAACATTTCAAAATAATTGCATCATTCTCGCAAAAATATAAGACATTAAAACGTCGACAAATATTCATTCATTTCACCTCTAAACGAGGCATTCTCAAGACTGTCTCAGAAAGAACAGCTTTTCTCTCTGAGACAGTCTTGAGAATGCCTCGTTTCGGAATGATTCAATTATTTTGAAAAGTTTGAACATCTTACTTAACATTAATTACCACAGTTTTATGTCAAGGATTTTGCTCGCGTACATATTCCAGTAACCCTGTAGGAAAGCTGTAGGTACAGTCAAGTCAAAAATGCATTCCCATTATTACTACGGTACGTACTACTACGTATGCTGATGCTCACTGCAGAGCTTCTACCTAGTGGTATATGTAACATTTGTCCTGGCAAAAATAAATAAAACCTCTAGTCTTTTTTTATTAATTAACCTTCAGCGTATAGTCAAGTTATTGCATTGTTGTTATATAGGTACAGCTACCCCCTGTCCTTAGTGGAATAAGAAATAGAATAAATAAGAACTTTATTAAATTTGACTCACTCAATTTGATAGATAAATAGAGTGATTTTATGCTTTTTCTGTTTCCTAGACTTACTCTTGAATCACTCTAGGAATCTTAATCTTAATACATTTCGTAGATTTTGAGATTGCGAACTGCGTGCCTAGCACAGCTATCGGCGACTTCAATCGATAGCCAATGATAGCGCAGAAAATATCTAAATTGTGTTAATTTGGTCCGAGATTTTCTGCAATTTCATTGGTTGAATATGTCGATTTTCCGACAGATGAGAGAGACCTTTAGCCGACACTGCCATGCTCTTAGGGCTGGCAGATAAAGGTTCTGTTTTATAATTTTTGCACTTTCGCAAACAAATATTTAAAAATTATATGGTCGCGTCTTTAAAGCAACTGGCTTCCCGATATCGGTGTGCTGTGGTCCAATTCATACATTCGGTCCATTTTTTCTGTTCTCTTGCCTAAACTGATGAATCATTCTAGTAATCTAATGGTGAAAACTATAATAGTCCCTTTCGTAGATTTTGAGATTGCGAACGACGTTTCTAGTACAGGTATCGTAAACTTCAATCGATGACCAATGATAGCGCAGAAAATATCAAACATGTGTTAATTTTCTGCGATATCATTGGTTGAATAATTGAATATGTCGATTGAATTTAGTCGACACTGGCCTGCTTTTAGCGTTGGCAGATTAAGTTTCTGTTTTATAATATTCGCACTTTTATCCTCAAGCTTTTTCTTTAGGTTGTTTCTCAAAGAATTTTGCATAGAATTCTTAAACAGCTCGTACAACCCATTGATGCATTATGTAAAAGATGTATTAGTTAGAGCGAAGGCACAAGAAAACGACGAATCGTACTATTTATGGGCAGTGAAGTTCTTTATGGAGTTTAATAGGGGGCACAACTTTCAAGTCGGATTAGTCAGGTGAGATCTGAAATGTTTACTTGCATGTATAATTTCTTGAGTATAATATCTTAATGATAAAAATGCATGGTCACCCTAATCTTCTGCCTTCGCACATTATAAATTGTAAGACAATCTAAACTAACTATATTAAAAAAGAAAATGGATAATCTACCTGAGTTTCTTGCTGGTATCTTCTCAGTAGAACCAACTTACAGAACCAGCGAAAGAATCATTTTCAAATGGTTTATTTATGTACTTAATTTAGTATTTTTATAATATTGCTTGACATGAAATTGTAAAATTTTAACATTCATATGTGCTCTTTATGTGCCTAAACTGAATAAACGAAATTGTTTCTTGAGTACCTAATAATATCTCCTGCATAATAAAAAAAACAGTATGAAAATTCGTCCACATTTATATGAACCTAATAAGTTGTGCTTTAAATAAAGTATTGCACTTTTCCTAATAAAAAAATAGATGCTTATATTTATAGAGCTATTACGGAATGCTAGCGGCTATTCAGTCGTATAATCCCCTTGAGTCTTTAGATACTTCTAGTTATAACGGGAACACAGAAACGAGACATCCCCTCGAGTCTTTACCTCTTGTTCTAACTATCTTGACAAGGAACCCACACACTAACAGACCGCCCCAGCCCGCCTGCGGATATCAGCCTGTCAGGCCTTGAATTTCTAACCAACTTCAACCTTATCAACTAAGGCCCCGTTTTCACGAGCGATTTTTTAACGCTCGTAAAAAATACGTCGGTGTAGATTAAATGTATTGCCTAGTATTTGTTTACACGGCAACGGATTTAAATCGCGACGGATTTTTTAGCACAGTTGTATTTTAAGCGCTGAGCGTTGAGCGTAAAATTCCCGCTCAACGCCCAGCTAGCGTTAAAAATACGTCGCGATTTTTTAACGCCCGTGTAAACGGAGCCTAACTGAGAGGCTGATATCCGCAGGCGGCCTGCGATCTGTTAGTATGTTGGCCCCTTTACACAAATTGAAAAAGAAATATTATTTCAGTGAGACAATGTCCGTACCGATGTTCCACTACGTACAGCAACAAATGGAGAAATATTACGATATGATTAAAGTAGAGAAAAAGAAATATACAGCCTGGGTGAGGCGATTACACCTTTCTTTGAGAGCATACAAGGAACTGTTAAACACTCTCCTAGCTATGGACAAAAGCACTGATATTTCGGTTAAGGAGTCTGCAAAAGTTTTGAAAAGTAACATTTTCTATGTGTTGGAATATAGAGATTTTATACTATCGACGTTTTTGAATTACGACGAGAACAAAATGCCTAGGTTGGTAAATTGAATAAATGTTTTAAACATGCTATATAGCGAAACTGCTTCGGTGGCGTGGTCGGTAGTGCATCGGCTTTCGACTCCGGAGTCTCGGGTTCGATTCCCGGGTCGAATCCAAAATTTGTGTGATCCACAAATGTTTGTTTCGGAGTTTGGGTGTTTTCTATGTATGTTATGTATGTATTTAGAAATATATAAGTATGTTTATCAGTTGTCTAGATCCCATAGCACAAGCTTATAGCTTAATTTAGGCTAGATGACGTTGTGTGAGAATGTCCAAAAATATTTATATTTATTATTATTAAACTGATAAGTGATAAGAGATTTTTACATTAATATTATTTTCAAATACATGATATCTGATGACACTATTAGGTACTCGTACCAATTCTCACTATTTTCAGCTAATATTTGCTTAGAGTTTCAAACGTTAGGCGCAACCTTAAAAAACTTGTAATTATCTCTTAACTAAGTTTCATTTAAGTCGTTTTAGATGTTTTTATGTGATATCCAAACAAACAAAGTCCATTATTATAATGTTTATATAGTCTAGCCGTGGCTCTGTGTGGCTCGTTAATCCAGGGTGGATTAAGGACACAGATTGTAAAGAAATTAAGATTATGCACACCTAGTCGAAACGTAAGATGATAGAATGGAATCTCATTCTAAAACTTGCCGCACTGTAATACTTTAGCTATACAACATGCATTAATATAATAGTATATATAGTAATAGTATATATTATAATAATAATCCCTTTCTACTTTATATTAGCTGTGAGAACACGAAAGTACTTCTTACATCCAAAATTGGAAACTTTAAATAAGATACATCCCGTCCAACTTTGATAAATGATTATTTCTTCTTTAATATACTAGCTTTCATATTATAGGTCCTATTTAGTGGATTTGGTTGAGACAGTACACTTATTTCTAAAGATGTTGGAACATTTCTGTAAGAAAACCGGCTTAGTTGTTCAAAAGAAGGTCAAGAAAAAGGCAAAATCGAAACGTAAAAGTAAGTTTTTTCCCAATTTTATACGTGTTTGTTTTATATTTTGTGAAAGGTATGCCGAGCTATTCATGGTTTAGGCATTTCAGGTTTGTAATGATTTAAAGCCTTATTTCGTCGTCGACAATTCAAGTATTTTATTTTTTCTTTATGTAATTACCGAAATCAGTTACAATATTTGAACTCGAACAAAGTCACTTTACAGGGTAGACAGGTGTGTTTATCACGTCCAAATTTCTCCAGACACTTTGTTGACCTAAAATGCTTTCACTGAGTCCCTATAGTGCCTACAAAATATCCGTCGTAATATTTATATAATACAGATACAATGAGACTCGTCTCAGTACATGCTGAATGTCATCCCACATTGTACGCCGCAAATTTTACAATGTAAAATCACATAAACAAGTTTTTAATTGTATTGTACGAATTAAATTGTAAAATTTTGCGATGTAACAATTTTCTATAATAGCAAATATTCGCAGCTCCGTCCGCGTAATTTAACTTTGCCGGTTTCTAATGGATGATGAGAAAAAATACCCTATTATCATGTTGGCAATAATACTATGGTAAAATCTAATTCAAACGGCAATTGAGTCTAAAAACAAAGTACCTATTGAACAATGACCGTCACCAAAATAGGTAAATGAACCAGCATTTTTGTTTGAAAAGCTGGGATTGGGCGAGATAATTTATGAGTCGAAGTAATAAAGGGAAGAAAAGATAATTTATATTGTGATACAGAACAAAAGGCTCGTGTACAAAGGGCTAAGGGCTCGGACACAGACGGGCCGGTTTGGGAGGAAGTGCGGGCGCAGCTTGCCGCAGTGCTCAGTACAGGAGTGGACGAACAACCGCCACCCTTCGACGCCGCGTCTGATGTACCCATTGACCAACAAAAGTATGACATTTTAATACGTTACGATAAATTTTGTTGGTTTTTTAAACTAAATTATACGCACAAATGTTATAAAATTTGTTTTTAGAGAAAATTGCATGAGGAACATTCAAAAGCTGATGAAGGAATATAAATTTGAGGATGCCCTTGGAATGTTTAGAGCCGCTAGGTTTGTTAAATTATTTTTATATTTATTCACTATATTGTTCAGAAATGCTATTAATGTATGTATGACACTAGGTACTTAAGACCACCAGCAGGATTATTCACAACCTTCGGAAGCTGCAATTTCCGCCGAGCAGAGAGTATTCGAAGCGAACGCACCCACTTGAAATACGAAAACTTCAATTGGGAAAGAAGACTTTGATTTTCGGAATCTTTACCCGTTTTTGAATCCGTTGGATCGGGAATTGACAACGGAATGAGCTGTCTAAATCTAGACGGATACTTTTCGAGTGGTTTAAATAAGACAGCTGGAGTACTTTTTACGAGTTTCGAAGTACCTACATATTATTATAATATGTAGTCTTTATTTTCATACTTTGCGTTCGATTTTAGAGAAGTATGGCCAGAAGAAGGCATATTTGGAACAAGTGAGACAACTCACGACGAAGAACTGACTATGCTTGAAACCGTGTACAATGCTGATTTGGGAGTGGAAGTTGGTTAGTTCTTATTTAATAAATTTTATTCCTTTCAATTTCGTGTTGTTTAGTTTGCAGTGTCTCATATTCAAAGTTACTAAAAACATAAAATGTATACCTAAATAAACTTTATTATTTTGATATTGTTAATATTATTTAGTTCGTCTATATGATTTGCAGAAAAAGCCGAATTGGATGAAACTCAAGAAAATTCTGAAGATGATGATGATGACGGTACAACATATTTTTTTTAATAATTTTTTTAATTGGTAATATTTAAACTCAAGATCAACTAAGCCCATATTTATTTTAGTAGATCCGTTTTGATTGCTAACTTTTTACTTAGACGTAACTTCACTTGAAGAAATTAATAATAAATTTCCAAGTTTTAGGTACTGCTAAAGCATCGAATACATAATTGCAAACGCGATTGCAAAGTTTTAAACCGAGCGCTAAGCTGGCTACACGGTTTAAAACCAACAGAACACTTCTTCTTTTTTTAAAAACGGAGCCACGTTTTTAAAAAAAGAAGAAGAATTATCATCGACGATTTCGCCAATGTCAAGGTAAATGCTTGATTTTTCCCGCACAGAAGAACTAGTTACTCTGAACTAGTTCGCGGTGCGCGACAAGGAAACGTTGTTCGGTATTGCAATTGAGCGTTTGGGGCCTGGATTTTTGCCCAGCCCCAGAGGTAACCTAAAAGTAACCTGCCCAGAGTAACCTGCCACGCGCTCCGCAAAACCCAAGTCCACCAACAGTATTCAGTAGAACGTCGTATATTATGACGTAATTTGGTTTAAAACAACCGTGTGTGTTCGATGCTTAAATCACATTCTGTATTTTTATGTTCACTTTAAACACGTATAATCTAACAAGCTATTAAAGCTGGCTAATTGCATTAAAAAATAAAAGAGCAGATATGACAGATACTCGATATGTTGCAGATGAAGAAAAAGAGGAAGAAAGACGAAACACATCAATTGTAGAAACAGATTTTGATTTTCAAGATTTTGTGCAAAGGTAAGTACAGATTGATCACATAGAACATGGAATAATTTAAGAACATGAATCGCAAAAACCTGACTGCCCAAAATTATTTGAGAAAAGTTGGCAAACTACATGGCTTCGAAAAATATTTATTCATTGAACAATACAGTTTAATTATTTTGCTGACAAGTCAGTAACAAATCTAGCTAGTTGTTGACTTAAGTCGATCGATATATTCAACTAATGATAACTTTGACAATGACAAAAATGTTTTTACTCGGGCCTTTGTTGGAAATTTTCCTCAATGTCATTGGTTGGATACGTCGATCGACATAAGTTGACGAACCAGAGTTCATAATGTATGTATTTCTGTTTGTATATATGCCATGTTAGTCGTAGTTTAATTTTAGACACCTGCGACTCCTGGTATAGTTTTGTCTATACAAATTTTTGTCTCGGTCCCGCTATTTTTACGTGATGCCGAATAAACAATTTATGCACAGATATAGTATTTTAACCGGTTTTCCAAAAGAAGATAATTTTGAGGTCAGACTGTTTTTCAAACTATGGTTTCGTTACCTATAACAAGGAAATTATTTCCAGGTTCTGTAGCCCAAAAGTAGTAAGCGCTTGCGCAACACTATTAGAGCAATACGACAAAAATCTACCTCACACAAATCATAGTATCATGAAGATGTTACACAGAATCGCTTGGGATTGTAAGAGGCCCTCTATGATGTTCCAAGCGTCCTTATTCCTCATATTTCAAAGGGTACTCGACAACCCGATACCGCAGTTTAGGGTAAGTGATTATTATTGTCTATTCTTTTATTTATTATTTCTTTTTCGTATTTCTTTCTCTTAGGACGTTTATTAGGTCATATAAATGTACCACCATGTGCTGCAAGTGGTGCAGCTGCAACGACTCTCTGGTTTAACCAAAATTCAACATCAATCAACAAACTTGCCTTACTTGGAACCATAAAAGTATTTTTTTATTTACCATAAATGTACTGGAGAAACATAACACTCCAGTTTTCGCTAAGAGGTAGGCGCATATAACTTTGTTTCAAACTCAAAAACAACACTTATTAACGTCAGCACATAAGAATTTACATTTAAAGCCAGATTCGCAAAGCAACGGGTGGAGCCAAAGAGAAAAGAACCTGGCAATAAAATCTCCAGGCCACTCTTTTTCAATCATCAGTAACTACATTCATAGTATAATACTCACAACGTATCCAGAAAGATGCTGCAACTAATACTCCACGCGTAATGCGTTAATTTAGAAAATTCATTTTCAATGATGTCCCCTCCCCAAACACGGAATGAACCCTGGTTAACACTATTAGCAGTAGTGATGTAGTTAGGAGCATCAACCCAAAAAAGGATAACACGAGGGCAAGGGCACTACGTGACCAAGCCTGGACCAAGCCTAGAAGGGGAAAAAAAGTAGTGCTATAGATACCAGTTTGTTCCACGTAATAGGGGTCGGAGGTTATTGTCGCTTAACTAGAACTTTTATGACTGTCAGAGCTTCGTCTTTTGATCGGTAGATGTACTGCTTGCAAGTGAAATTGACATAGACTCATGCCCAAACCGACTAGTAAATAATAAAGGAAAAATACTCTATCTGTATTACAGCTTTCTCATTTTATCCGACATCTAAATATGGAAGAGATTATACGTGCGTCTGTAACTTTTTAATACCAGCCACTGGCATTAATTTGACTTTAAAGACCGAATAAAATGTACATAGAGGAGAGCTGCGGTTTTACGGTTCACCAATAAAGCTCGCCGGTGTTTCATTGCAATATTGCGGTTTTTAACCCCGACGATTCCGGCTCGCGTATCGTCATTGCTTTTATTTTAAACTCCAAAACCGCACGTCGATCACAGCCTAACCCGTTGTGTCGACAATTCGACAGTTATCTACCACGACGGAGTTTTGCTATACTTTCCATTGCAATTTCAGATAATTTCTGTAATTCAAAAGCTGGCAATTTCTAAGTTTAGTGGGTTTACGACAATTGTTGACTTTTGGGGGGTGGATGAGACATTTTAAGTCTCATTGTTATTCTAAGCACGTTTAGGGGGCGTTTGTGTAAGAAGTTCCCAGATACAATGAGAATCGAAATTAACCTTCGTACAGCTTAACGCATAAGAAACATAAGCTATTCAAATAAAATACTCATTTAAAATTTTCTTATGGCGCTGTTTACTTCTGTTTTTTGACATTTTTACCAACTTAATTATACTAGATGTTTTCTTAATTAAACTAGACTCTATCTATATTCTTAAATAATTAATAATAAGTATATTTAATTTGCACCAGGAACTTGAAAAGTTCGGTATATATATTTTAAGAAAATTCACTGAAGTGGCGGCTAAAAATCCGAAAGTATTTATAGAGCTTTTGTTTTGGACAAACTCTAAAGATGCAGCCGACATTGAATATGGATACGATTTGTATACAGACAACAGGTTAGTACCAATATTAAGGAACCCACACACTTAAAGATTTTGTACCTGCAGGTCGTCGTCGGATATGTCAGTAAGTTGATAAGGTTGAATTTGGATACGAAATCGAAGCAAAACAGGCAGATATCCGACGATAATAAAACAGTTAATTAGTAAATGGACCCTTTAAATACGGGTATCAATATGCATGAAATCATAATTTTATATCATTAGATAAGTAGGTCTTTAACTATCTAACTTTGGTCTCATAACGTTGTTTCCTTTAGCATTTCTTCGCTTAAGAAAAACTAAACTAGAGTACTCTTCTTACTTTTCATGCTTTTTGTGACTTTAATTAAATAAAGTATACATTTCTTAATGACCAACTAGCTCCACCGAGACGTCTGCTAACTTGCATCAACTTTAAAATTGTCACATAATTTTTACTTTAAAAAATTTCTCTCTAGAAATTCAAGAATGCAGACACCTACCTGAAACTTTGTTTAATGTATTCTGAGAGTATCTGTTGAAATGCTAGCAGCCAACTCGCACTAACTTTACTCTTGACTTGTTTATATTTATTTATGAATCCAAAACTAGGTCTTGACAAAAGTTGCTCAAAAGTACATACATATTAGTAGGTACACTATTTTTTGTGTATTATGTAACATTCGAAAATGTGTATATTTATTATTATTTATATTTGAGACATTCTCAAACAACGTCACCTTCTTCTGCTTCTTGTCTCCTGTCCTCAACGGACGTCAGCGACCATCTCTCGGAACTTATTCCTATCCTGTGCCATCCTGCTTAGGTTGGCAGCGTCGTTAATATTTGTCCAGCTTTTGATATTATACATCCAGGCTAGCTAGCGACTATAAATGTGTTAAAAATATTAAACTTCCTTTTCTTAATTGTTTCTAATAGTTCTATTTTTTTTCTTCATTTTTTGTAAAGACTTCTACATTCGTTATACGGTCGCTCTACGAAGTTTTTAGCAAACTATTAAGCTTGTGCTATGGGATCGAAACAACTGATAAACTACTTATAAATTTGTAAATACATACATAGAAAACGGCTAAATTCCGAATCAAACATTTGTGAAACACACAAATATTTGATTTGATTCGATTCGGGAATCGAACCCGACACTCCGAAGTAGAAAACTGATGCTAGTGACTGATGCAGGAGTTTTCTGCTCCTGCTAATTGTATGTATTTTGTGTTTATTGAAACAGAGACAAAGCTGGCAAAGGAATTTGGACTGAAGAACAAGAGGAAGAACTCCGTAGATTATACATGGAAAATCAAAGTAATCCGGAATCAGAGCAAGGTATGTAAGTTTGATCGCCAGCCCTAACGATCTGGGTATCCGGGATGCCCGGCAAAGGACTTAATTCAGATATTAAATATAAGGGCTATTCGATGAAATAGATGTGTTCAAACCTGTAACATTTCAAAAATATGTGAGCGACATTTAAAAATCAGCTAGACATTTTATTAAACAGGTTGACTTAAAAATGATATAGGAATGCTACTCGGATAAGCCAGAGCCAGTTCTAATATGATACGTATGTGTCAGTATAATACCTCGTTAAGAGGTGCACAAAGTGGAATGAACCAACATTTACACATGCGAAATTAAGTACACCCTTTTATACTGCATAATCTACAATAGGCTTGTGTCCCAAATTTCAAAAATTGATTAAATCTGTAGTTTTGAATCTATATAGTCACAAAAATGTATTATTTTGATTTAAAACAATCATTTACATAGTTTATTTTGCCATCTAAAAAAAATATTTAAATTGGTAACGAAAACGCTCCAATCTGTCATGGCGCCTTGGGTGATGTCACACGTTGCGAAACAAATCAAAATGTGTTTGACGAAGCTATCCTGACCAAAAAACGAACGAAGTTCGCTGCAGCGATTAAGCCATAAATTAGCCGTCTAATCGTAATATAAATATTCAAGCGCAAGATCGCTTATTAGTTATAGTTTTTTCACGACCAAAAGGTCAAAAGCGCCGTGAATATCATGGCGCTTACGCGTTTCCTTCAACGTATTCCAAGTACATGTCACTTGTAAGGATTATACACTATAGACTGGACACACATAGCTTTTTACCTACGACGGAACGGAGATGGTATATGGGTTTGGGGTGAGAGGATGTTTGTGTAAATACATGTTGCCATTTTTCTCCAAAACTACTGGTCGGATTTTGATGCAGTTTTTAGTTATGGGTTCAGGTTTGATTGGTGCATGTTCTTAGATAAATGTTACGATGACAACTCACCAGGGGGCGCTGCAGCGAACATTATTTGTGAAAAGCAATGTTGCCAATTTTCTCAAAAACTAGTAGTCCGATTTTGATACAGTTTTCAGTTATGGGTTTGAGTTAGATTGGTACAGGTTTCTAGATAGATGTTACGGTGACAACTCATCAGGGAGCGCTACAGCTAACATTATTTGTGATGAAAATCAATTTTGATGCGGCTTTTTTTAGGAATGGATTTGTAGTTGATTAGTGAGGGTTCTTTAATATGTGTAACGACAGCAACTTACTAGAAGGCGCTACATATTTAGGCTCTTTAAGAATTTTAAAATAAAAAACAAAATTAAAAATTTTGAAAAAACCCACGACGATTAAAAAGCAATTGAAAAAAGGATAAAATAATTTAAAAACCTCCAGAAAGTTAAAAATAAATTGTGTTGGTTAGCCCTTTAACTTTGATATAGGTTGCCTAGCAATATTTTGATTCAAGCGTTGTCTCGAAATGCACATCGAAATAATGCGCCAAAACTGCGTTTTGTCCAATCTACTTTTGTTAGATTTATAATAATTTAACTTTAAAATTAACAAAAATTCGTAAATTAATAAAAACGTACGAACAATTAAATTACACAAAATCACAGACACAACTTGAACAAGAAGTCAGCTCTTCATACATACTTACTCTGTGGTGTGAGAGCGCAAACTGTGACGTCATATTTTCTGGTTGGTGTTTGATGTCACGTGACTAAATGCCTAATTTTTCCAAACTTATTTTCTAAAAATAATAGGAATCTTTATTCTGTCTACTAATTTATATTACTTTTTGTGGTCTATTCATTGGAAATAGTCATAAGAAACATACACCAATCCGATTTATTCTTAGTGGACACAAGCCTATTTTATCGATACCATAATTCGAATAAAAGTTCTGTATCAGCTCTAAACAGTAATTACACGAAAAAGCCAACAAGTACATAGGTTGTTTAGATTACATTTATTTTTGTTGTTTCCTCGACACGCAACACCCATGACTGAGAGTCGAAGTCACAACTTTACTTTATTAAAGTTTTACTTTGCAAAATGTTGCTTTAAGATTATTTTTCTTCACATATAACTTAAGCACAATTTGACGCATAACCATCAACATCACGTCATCAACTTTTTATAATTTTTTTAAATTTCATGCTCAAACCAGTACACCCTTAAGGAGCGTTCCTATGATTTCACATGGCCTATAGCACATCTTTGTTGCATCCAGTGGCGAATGTTCCATACATTCCCATAAGCCCGGAATTCCCATAATAATATTGTACCATTGACCCTAAAATAACATTGTTTATTGTAATATTAATATTGACCCTAAAAAATGTCGAATGCGTCCAAAATTATTATTTCAAAATTAAATTTCGCGCGCTTAGGGTCAATCACCTACCGACGAAACGTTCTGTACTGTACTGACTGGTACTCTGTACGGTGTTGAGCGCGCGGATGCCATCTCGTTCGCACAAGTTGTAAGTAGACGCAATGCATGCCCGTTATAATCGGGCTTGCATTTTCTCTTTCACACCTATGGATATTTTCGCTAGCATACCACAACACTAGGTTGTTATAGCAAAATATACTCGCTCTCATAAGCCTGGTTTTTGCTCTGAAGTTCGTTGCACATCGGTTGCGTGGCGACCTATGCTATGTTCGCGGTTGTTTACTTCAGTTTCGCGTAGTATTGCTTTTTAGAGTGGGTGATTATATCAAAATTGTTTTTTATTGTTTAAAAGTTGTGAATTAGTTTATTTGAGTGTTAAATATGGAAGAAATTGTGCCTTGTGATGATTTGAGGTGCTGTAACGTTTTATTAAAAGACCAAAGGGTAAAATCATTAAGTTTTGATCAGAGAAAGTCGTTAGTTGTTTCTCCTAAACCAATGCCAGATTTGTGTATTTCTAAAGTAAGTAAAACTCACTTGTCACGTCAATTTGCTGAAGAAATTTCAAAACACAATCAGCAAGTTGACCAAAACCGTAGTATTTTTCAGAGACTTGTAGATGTATTTTGTCATTTAGCGCAACAGGAATTGCTTTTTAGAGGACATGACGAGTCCAAAGATTCATTAAATAGACGTAACTTTTTAGAATTAGTTTCATTATTATCGAAATATGATAGCGATTTGGAAAAGCATATGCAACAACAACAGAGCGACAAACCCGGGTCGAGTTATTCATCATTTACAATTCAAAACGATATTATTCACTCTGTAGCCGATATAATGAAAAACTCCGGACGTTAGCCAGCCACCGCGAACAATTAGGTATACCTGTAGTGATAATAGCGTATGAAATAAAATAGAAAAAATCTGTTGTAATTTAACTTTGATTTTTAACCGACCTCAAAAATGGAGGAGGTTCTCAATTCGACTGCTTTTAACTCTGATTTTTCACCGACCTCAAAAATGGATGAGGTTCTCATTTCGACTGATTTTAACTTTGATTTTTAACCGACCTCAAAAATGGAGGAGGTTCTCAATTCGACTGCTTTATTTTTTATGTTTGTTACCTCATATATCGGGCATGCAGTCCTCAGCTTATGAAGCTTCGCCCCTGGTCGCATCGTGCCGCATTTTCCGCCGCGGATTTCCCCCCCGCATTTTTTTTGTTTAAAATGAGCGTTAATCATCTAATTTAATTCTTTTCTCACATAGTGTTCGTTCACAAACCAGACAAAACTAAAAAAAAATACTCAAGCCATGGTAACTTCGGCTAAAGTAAAGTGTAAGTGCGGTCTATGAATACCGCGTTTATACTTACAAAGCATGTTCAGGGCGCTGTTTATGTGCAAAATAATATAATACTGTCTTGCTGACGTGTCATGATTACTAAAGGGGGTGCTAATGAGACATTACCATAATATATGTTAGTGGGTTGTTGGATATAATTCGTAAAGGGTAACTTACCGTCACTTCAAAGGCAACGTAATTCGCTGTGGCAGTTGGGTTATTTTGTGAAATTAGACTATATTTAATGTATATTTTACTTCTCTTGCATATAATGTTAACTTAACTGAACCTAGCTAGCTTATTTACATCAATAGATTTTTAGAAAAATAGACGTTGGTTTTTTTATAGAAAATAACTACCAATTCCAACATTCAATCTCGATCCATATTTTGATTTTGCTATCCTAATCCAAGATAATTCTATAAATTCCTGTCAATGTCAAATTAATAATTGCATGAATTATCAATTCAGGATAGCAAAATATGGATCGAGATTAGTAAATCACTAAATTGACAAGTTTTAGGCTCATCCAGAACCATCGTTATATTATAGATCTCGTCCAGGGAGACATGAAAAGGCAATAAAATTGTTTAGACTTTCTACAACATTTTTCCAGGGGTTTATACATGACGCCTCACAAACGGGAACAATAATGACAGTTTTCTTAGAATTATTGACAATAACCCAAACGGGTCTTCCCGAACTTGTAATCTCGACTAGAAAGTTGCTATGGTTGTTTTTACTTTATTACTTAAAAACTACTGAATTTAAATTAAACTTAGCTGTGGTAGTCCTCGACACGGGATCTCCTAGTGAGGGCTGCTCAGTTATAATTGTATTATGTTACGCACCAATCACGCTGAGCTTGCTACGTATCTGTTGTTGTCACTGTTACTTAGTGCGCACACTATTTAAGTTATACAGCTGGGTGTTTTTAGTATTGTAATATGTGATAACAGCGATAAATAAATTTAATAAATAAATAGATAGGCCATTTCTTGCCCTATTTGTGTCGAATTGCGAACAACAGCACTTTTCTATTGTTTAAGATGTTATCGACTGGATCTTAGAAAACTTAATAGACCAAACTCGCACAAGGCGTGGGGTTATAAAGAAGCTCAAAGATCTGGGTCTAATATTCCGAGCACCGACTAAGCGAAGTCATAAAGTGAATACTGAAAAAGTGCCCAAAGAGTTCGGCGAAGAAGAAAATGAACTACTAAAAGACTTGTGGGAGCAATACAAAGATACAACAGGTACGATACGTAATATGTACGGTTATACTACAAACGATTTTAACACTAATAGTTCAACATTTAAACTTCTAAAAACAGTTATAAGTACATTATTACTAGCCTAATCCCAAACAGATTGATATTAAAGGTCATTGACACCGAAAACAACCAATACAAAATGAGCGCGATCCCGCCGCCCGTCACCTTCCGCAGCGACAGTTTGTTTGACACGTTTGTTCCTCGGTGTCGATGACTTTTTCTATCAATCTATTTGGGACTATGATATGATAATATTATAGGTACCCACTATACGTTATGTCGACCCGACGTTTCGATTGGAATACACCAACTATTAAGTTGCAAAAGTGGTGATGATAAATAAATAAAAAAAAAACTGGACTCAATCCAACGAAAACTTCGGGAACCAAGGTTTCGTACTTAGACAAAGAAATAAAAAATTATAATATGGTTGTATATTGTAAAGAATGAGTATTTCAGATCCAATGGGTGCTATAATACCTCGAATGCCTCGCAAACGTCAAAAGCGAAGTTACATCGACAGATTACTTGAGTTAGGATTGATTCAAGACAAAAAGGAATGCCGTAAAAAGAGACAGAAGAAGTCTAACACTAAAAGTGTTGGTGGAGGCGATGCGGATTCAAACAGTAAGTAATTATAATACGCTGAATATTAATAAACAAATTCCTCCGCCGTGTGTGTCTGTCTGTTCGCGATAAACTCAAAAACTGCTGCACCGATTTTTATATTGTTTTCATCAACGGATACAGTTGATTCTCGAGGAATGTTTTTGACTACTTTTTATATCGAGGATTCGTTCCCACGGGAATTTGGAACCATAATATAATTTCACTCGTCCAAAACCGCGATCGTCCGCTAGTTAAAGATATAACAAATATATGAATGTATCGACGACCTAGCTACAGTTTTAGTATGATATATTTTATCCTTAGTAGTTTATTGCATGATTTAAAATCAGGAATACCTAATTTCATAGAGACTTTTTTAATAATATTAACAAATTAACAAAAAAAATCCAAGAACGAACATAAAAAAAATAACATAACATCATAACATAACATAGCATCACGCCTTTTTCCCCGAAGGGGTAGGCAGAGGTGTGCAAACACACCCACATCTCGCCAGCTATGTTAGGTCCCATGTAATAGGGGGCGAGCCATCTACCGGGCACAAGTTCCAGACTCTGGGATAATTATCTAGATAAAATTCTAAAGAGAATTATACATTATCCACCAGACCCGGGAATCGAACCCGAGACCTCGAGTGTGGCAGTCCGTACATAGTACCATTGTGCCACCGAGGTAGCCGAGGTAGTAGAGTAGTAAAAAAAAATATACGGTCGAATTAATAAACGTATTTTTTTAATTTGGTTAACAAAAGGAATGTTACCCTCTAATCATCGGTCATTTCTCTGAATTCTAAGAGAAGAGAACGCGACCCTAATGTCTCTAATTTCTTAAACAAATCATGAAAACTTTTATATTGTACGTTAATAATGTAAGTTATTAAATACAAATTTAATAACTTACATTATTTTTTGTTAAAGTAGCATTCCAACTAAAAGTTTAAAACATCAGGGGTTTAAAATAGGCTAATTATATTCGTTTTACTCTTGATCTGTTGACGCAGGCCCCTTATTATCGCTGTCTGTATGTAAATTACAATGAGCATGATAGGCTTCATGTATATTTAGGATCATATTTCAAGCGTATTAAATGGTACGTAAACCCCTTCGGGCGTATTCAAATCTCGGTGAGTCTGTATATCTAGAGACCCTTCATATGTAAAGATTCAATTGTAAACGCTTTATAAAAACATCTGGATATAGTCCAGTCTCGGCCAACAACATTGGCCACACCGATGACACATTTCTATTTGACAGCTGTCAAATTTAAACGCACTCGTACTAAAATTACATGAGTTTCACGAACAACACAGGCATTTACTACACCTCTATTTCGCATTATACCGAGGCTTGTATATGCGCTCTTTACGCCAGTAATTTCTTTGGTTCCACGTAATAGAAGCTGACAAACATAAAGATCGCGAGTGTACCACTGGCAGGCAAAGTTGACGTGGGACCCCTTTACAGCCGTTTTCAGTAGTACTCGTACCTACCTCGTACCCCGTACTAGGTTTATTTGCCAGAATCTCGTCAGTCTATTCGTAGACTGGGTCCTTCTTGAACATGTTGATACAACTCCCTAACACCCACAATGAAACACATTTAAAACCATGAAATTATCTAATTTCTATGTTAAAATATCAGCTCTGGCAACCCTATTATCAGTCTAGTACAACGGATAATAAGAATCGAATCGTCCTTTGTTCTACTTTCTAAGAATTCAGTTAATTACATGGCGTTTGGTGTAGGGAACACTACCGTGTAATGAAGGAGACCGTACAAGTCACTAAGCGTATTTATACACAAAATAATCTTTTATATTAATCCCAGTTGTTTCCGATTCGGAATTAGAAATCCTTTGGGCGCAAAATAATATCTATTTCGTTATCTGCTCTATTCGGTATATGACACTCGACGGTAATAATCTAGTATCTGCTCCAATTTAGCTTTGGCAACAGTTATGTTTACTATGTAGAGCGCCCCTGCCCCTAAGGTAATATTTAAAAATAATTGCGTATCGTACTGCATTTGGCCATAGATTCCGCAAAATGGAGCCTACTCTTCACTACTTGCCAGTACAGAACATTTGCTGTCTAGCCCTGCTTGCCCTGCAAGTCTTTGCAGGGCAAGCATGGCAGTAGGAAGATTTTGTCAAAAACCAATGACGGCAGGAAATTTCAAAAAATGTGTTGATTAGGTCTCATCGTCGACATTTTCTGCGATATCATTGGTTATCGACAAACTCTTCCGATGCCATGTCCATGCTGCAGATATAGATATGAATTATATGCTATTAAAAAGATCTTTATTATCTCTCTAACTCATAGAATCGTCTTCCTTTAGTTAACCGCACGTGAGTATGTCTGCTAGGCTCGTACGTCTTCCAACAAGGTTATCGCGTGTGAGAGGATAAATTAGATCCCGAAGTTCTTGGAAGCTTTAAGTAAATTTCTAGACTTCTTATTTGAATTAAACTGTGTCTCTCTGGTAGGTAGCTCCTCGGAATCGGAACAATCAGACAATTCCGATTCGGATGACAATCAGCAACAGCAGCAAATTATTAAACCGAAACCAACTAAGAAGAGCAAGAGTGAACCGAAATCTAATAATAAGTCTAAGAAACAAGTCAAACGTGTGGAGTTATCTGCTAATCAGATCGCTACGCTACTGGTGCAAGCTGTTGACAACGGTATGTGATTCCATAAGCCGCGAAAGATGACAATGGGATTGGGGGCCATGTTGGTGACGTCATAGTCAACCCACAATACTATTTTGTTATCCGTACTTTTTAGCGATTGATGACAAGGTTCTATCCCACTAACATCGTGCTCGGCTACACTTGCTATACACTAATTATTGTCTTTCCGTTCACGTTTTCTACAGGAACTTATTTCCGTGTCATTAAATAATAAATATTTTGGACATTCTTACACAACGTCCAAAATTAAGTTACTATAAGCTTGTGCTATGCATGGGATCTAGACGGCTGATAAACAAGACGACATTTATTTCTAAATACATACAAAATTATACATAGAAAACACCTAAACTCCGAAATAAACATTTTCTGGGTCACACAAATATTTGATTTGGCCCGGAATCGAACCTGGGACATCAGGAACGCCAGTCGCATACACATACCATTGCGTCACCGAAGCAGTCAGAAAGAAATCTAAATTTCTTTGCGTCCTGGATTTGTTTACGTTTTGCCTAAATGATGCCCAATATTTATATTTCTGGCTGGTAAATGTAGATATAAAATAAATTGATACACTTTTGGTCAAAAATGTGTTACGACTTACACGATATGACAATTACCAAATATAAACGAACGATGTTTTTATAATTCATGAACAAACAGGTTTAACGGAAGGTTTGAAATGGCTAGCCGAGAATTTAGAAGAAGTAGCTTTAGATCAAGAAGCGGAAGGATTTGACCCGACTGCGGAAGGCATTCCCATTGTGCCTATATCAGAGGACGCTGTGAATGCGATGGGCAATGATCTGTTCAAGAAAGTTCTGGGAGGTGTTGGTGTTAACCCTCCTGGTGACGAGCAGGTAGGTAGACATAATTCTGAATTATTCACAAAATTAAAAACAATGGAAGTTATGCCTAAAGTTAAAATGAATTGTTTTAATGTGCTACGTTCGAAAATTATCGGATGTTTAAATTTTTAAAGCAATGACTACTGGTCAAGATCATTACCTCTGAAAGAAAATTTACTCTGGGTCAAATCCAACTGAAGATTTTTGTTTTTGCTATTTATGAATCTGGTGTAATTTTCTTGTTTTTGGTAATAGATTAAAACAATGAATTCAACATTTCAGCTAAATTATTTTAGTGATTAGAATGTAAATGAATTATTAAATAGATATATTCTTAAAAGTACTAATATTACTTGACTCTAGTGTATTTATCTTTTGAAAATAAATATTTACAATCCCCAACCATCGATACAGGAAACGTATTGGAGAATACCGAGCAGCTTACACTTCGACACTATAAGGAAACGTCGCGAAATTATCATGAAAGCTATTCACAAAGAACTTATCATAGCAGAAATAGATATCGAGCCCACACAGAACACAGAAATATTACCAACCACACCGATTACGGAATCGATAGAAAACGTCAATGAATCGAGTGATGATGATGATTTATTCGATAATTTAAGAAAAATGCGTGATAATCACATCGATGACAACCAACGTAGTGAAACCAAATCTAAAAATGAAATGAATCGTAATCGAAAACGTATCCGCAGTGATTCGGATGAAGAAAGTAGTAGTAAAATGCAGAAAATTGTTGAAGGTGATGAAAATAGTGATCATAATGAAGATGTTGATGATGATATACTGTCATTTGCAAAGAAAACGTTACAACACGAAGATCTGCCCGACACTGATGACTTTATAACTGACATACGGAGAGTTTACAGTGGTAAGTGTAGATGTTAATGTGATATGATGGATGTGTGGTATTACAACTATCATGATACGGACATGTTATAAGAAGAGGAAAGTGATATGGTTAGAAAGTTGCAAAGTGTGAATGCAGAGGGCTTCAGAAACAAAGGTAGGCCCAAGATGAGATGGATGAAATACGTGTAAAAGGATATGACAAGGAAGGGATTGACTGAGGAGATGACGTCTGATAAGAATGTGTGGAAGAGGAAAACATGTTGCACCTACCCCAAATAATTAGGATAAGAGCAGGTAGATAATACATTGCCTGTGAAGCAGTGCTAGAAAAGAAGCGTAGTATCATAGCTGAGTCAAGTCTCATAAGTTCACTTTGAGAACTTTAATGTTTAATAGAGCCTCGTTTGTTGATCGGTTACACTTGTACCGGTTTAATTTCAATTCCATAGTTTACATTTATCACAAAATATCAAAGTAAACTACGTAATGGAAGTGTAAAAGAACACGTTTGATAATGCCGTAGGGCGAAACCGGTCAGGTGTTGGAAAAGAAAATTGTGGAGCATATGTACAAGTGAGTTTATTTCATAATGTATTAAGTACTATATGTTCCACCAAGTGCCGACAATCGAAATCATAAATTACCTAGACTTAATTTTAACCTTATCTTGATATATTATAGTTAGTAAATGTAACCTCTTATTGCAGACAATAGCGATGCAGAAGACATAGTTGTACCACAAAATAAAAAGAAACGAAGATTAGTGATAGACGACGATTCAGATTGATTGTATTATGTTTTTACTTTTAATGTTTGACACAAATAAATTAAGTTGATCTTTAAAATACTTATATGTCGATTTACTTATTTTGCCACTGTATTTATTTTAAACTGCAACAAGAGTTTTTAACACCCTTAGGTACTGTAACGGGCCGGGTGAAGCTCATACATTTCCAAATAAAAAAATATCTTTTAGATCTAGATCTGTACGGCGGCCTCCCCTTCCAGAGCTCTCTTGAACCGTCGTTCATCTTCATCATTATGCAAGGAGGTCTACACTACCTAAAAAAAGTATGTTTGAATTATGAGTGGGTTTATATCAGTACAGTGATAATCGGGCATTGAATTCACGTCGTTGAAATGCAAGACTGCATAATCCGCCATACAACAAATAGGACTTTTCTGCCTTTTCTCCAATCAGAATCTTATTCGTCACTGAGATACTTCAGACAAAGTCAACCGTGGAAGTATCTATTTTATGAGTACCTTCGTATGCATTATCCGAATGCATAGCAGATTCGGGTCGTATTGTATCTTTGAACTCTAATTCCTTGAAATATTTCAAACAAATATTGACCAAAACTTCCAATTACCGGCTTGGACCAAATTGAAATGACCACTTGAGAAACAGAAGCTTCCTATTAAAATAACAAAATTGGTTCACGCAGTTGAAAGATGTGATGTTAAAAACATAAAAATGTACAGTACAATTGAGAACCTCCTCCTTTTCTTGAAATTGTTTAAAAATACATTATGTTCATAACATCGCAGTTTCATGTAATATCATTTATTACTGATTCAATCCAAATGTTCAGTCCGCTACAGTAATGTTTCAACACAACACACCATCAATCTTAGCCGAGTCCAAACGTAGAGCATTTCCATCGCTCGCATTAAATTATCCACTCGAATAAAAACGTTTAAAATGTTGAATTAATGATCTTCACTAACGATTCTTACTTCAATACAATTTTCTGTAAAATCATCAAAATGTAGTTCTATTTGATGTATACAAGTACAAAAGTTATAGCTAGACTACAGCGTAGGCGAGCAGTCTGTTACGATAATAGGTTCTAAAGGACATCATGACTAGAAAACTATACTTACATAAGTACGGAGTTGCTGACGGCCGCTCTAATCATTGCTTGTTGGCTCCGAAACGACTGAGCTAATTTTAAAAATTCTTTTACTAGATAGGTTCTTAATATTATGTGGATACCTCAGTGTTTTTGGGTAGGTAATATCACGTGGGTAAGGCCGCGGTTATCAGCTAGTATTTTATATATAAATAAATAAATATATCGAACGACGCCATGTTATTATTTCACAGAAGAATTCCAATATCATCCCGCTATCGAATAGCAATATACTCAAAGTCATAGTGATCTCACCCGGCGCGGCATCTTACTCCCGTTGCAAGGGATCGTGTGTTCCACGCATTGAATATTGCAAATATTGTGCAATATAAGTGAATGAAATTGGAAAAATGTTTGTGATAGTGCCAATATTCAGCCAATACGAATAATAACTGTTTAGAAACATTGAACTATCCTTAGAACACTTAGATAGAACTGAATTTGATAGGATAGTTCAATGTATTTTTTATTTTATTCTTTTTCAAATCTCAAGGAGTCCGAGACACCCATGACTTTAATTGACTGTGCTACAGCGGCTGGCATGTAAGATTTTGTTGCTTTTCATCGCAAGGCAACGGGGTTATAATTTAGTTTTGAAAATTATAATATAGCTGCTTATTTTATTTATTAAATTGGCCATTTTGGCCATAACCCACTTTCTAGAGTGCCCGGTGACGGCAATAGGCTTGCCCCCTATTACGTGGGACTAAAAATACTGGCAAATTGTGGGTGTGTAATGCGCCTCTGCCTACCCCTTTGGGGATATAGGCGTGATTTGTGTTTGTGTGTGCAAATCTCAATGTTCTTATTGCTCTAAAGTGCATTCCCATTTGTGCATTCAATAACTTGACTGTAAACTTATGCTTAGACTGTACAGGTATGGTAGAGGTTATACACTATATAGATACATACCACTAAATATAACCTCAGCAGTCTGAGCATCAGCATACAGTCAAGTTATTCTGGACCACATGGACTCACACTGATTGACGTTCACTAATTCATTATTTAAGTGACTTATTTTTTTTCGGCCATGCCCGCGTGCTATTCCACGCGTTTCGTTTTCAATTCCTACGAAAACACAATAATATAGGGTACCTATCTACTACTTCTATACCATTTTTTATCAAACTGGCCCAGCCGCTTGAACGTCACTGTGTAACTATAACAAACATAGGTAGATACAATACCTACTACATAGAAATTCCAAACTCACCGCAATAAATAATTTAAATGTGATTGCTTATCAAAAAATCAAATATCTATTTTATTCAACCAAAAATCTCACGGGCACAGAGAAACGAAGGTCCCCGTAGTACTTAACGTGTTAGTCTAAGCCCACGGGTCATCAATTTATTTCTTATTCAAATGTACAGTCCGCTATTTGAATGTTCCCAACACAGCACATCATCAATCTTGCTGGGATCGAACCCGCGCAGCTCTATTGCCCCAATGCTATCATCTACTCGAATAAAAACCGTTTCAAGTGTTTAATTACCGGTATAGCGGTAGGTATATCGGTGAAACGAGAGCTTGTCTGAGTGATTAATTTCCGACACGATAGAATGATACGAGTAGCATTCGTAGGCACCTAGTTCCTGGTATATGTGGTGAATAGGCAGGTAGGTACCTAGGTACTTATAATAATAATAATAATACATAAATTGCTTAATGTAAAAAGTGCCCAGGGCTCATTGGTGTTGGTAAAAACTTATAATCTATGTTAGTATCCAGAGGTTTTATATCCTAACACAGCTGTTCATATAAATTGCCGTAAACATTGGTTTACCTTGTTAATATAAGTAGACCTGTTAAAAGATGACCTTGTCTGAACGTACCTAAACTTAAGTTTACTAGCAGAAGCAATCAGAAGGTAGTCCCAGGACTGTATCAAAAAAACGTCATTTTTTTTTTTTTTTTTTATATTTAGGTCGACAAATTGACGCCACCCGCCTGATGGTAAGCTGAGGCGACGTCTGGCAATTGAGGGCGACTCTCACAGTACACAGGAATACTATAGAGAGTGGCCCTCAACTTGACGACCCAGTAATGTGCCTCTTCACGCTTCGCTTAAAGAGCCCAGGGTTATATGTTGGAGGAAACACGTGCGCAGGCAGGGCGTTCCAAGCCACCATCGTTCGGCAGAAAAACGATCGTTTAAAACGCTCGGTTCTCGCAAAGACGGTTTCCACGGTATGAGGGTGACATCTCTGGCCGGCACGCGTTGTTCGGGATCGGAAGGGAGAGGGTGGGATCAGGTTGAAGAGCTCTTCATATTGTTTCTAATTGCATTTTTACCAAAACCTTTGCTTTTTCAAGCTCTTAACTGTTCTGAACAAGCGCCTAATCAGGGCTTTACATAATACATATTCCACATACCTAAGCAAAGAGTGTAAATACTCGTAGCAAAGTTTCTACGAGAGCTAGCTTTGTTCCAAACTTGAAAATGAAAGTTAACGCCCAACTTTCTGACGGATACCTTCACCAGTTTCTGTACCTAGTTAGTTTCAGTCGTCCTGATAACATTTCACAAATGTAAGAACTTTGTAATTACAGACTAAGATTTGTCTACTGGATAATAAGGAGTCTTAGGAGTTTAATTGAATCACTCGGCTGACTGATGTGTTTTAGGACAAGCCTATGGACTGGCCAGTGGACTGCTGGGGAAAACGTGATAATGATGAAACGTGAATGTTAGGTTGCTTTTTGTTATCTACTTCTGTTATATCAAGTTCAGGATGACCAGTGCGTGAACCTTGGCTTTATGACCTAACGCACAGAAACAAACCTGCTTTAATTGTCTCATTGATGCACTGAGTCCATCATCACCAAGCAGTTCTGTGAACTTCATCAAATGCAATTCAATTTGTTATTTGAGGGTCTGAATGGATGTTAAGATTCTTTTGGGGTTTTTCATAGTGACAAACCAATTAAAAGTTCAGTATGGCGGCTCGTCAATTTCCCCAGATCTGCTTGAAGTTTATTAGTAGAGCCAAAGACATTATATACAATGGACGATGGATCTAGAACAAATCCCAAGAAAATAATGTCCCGAGTCGACCTATACATTATACATAGGCATACATGGATATAAACAAATTTCATATTAAAATTTAAACCTTGATTCAACGGAATAGTGTTCACTTTTGTTTGCACTAATTTATCGCATTACGTAGCTTCTATCTGTTCGCCTGACTAATTCACCTTATGCAGCTTCTACTTGAGCTACGTGAACATAGAAACAATGGAGTAGGTTTATTTTGTTAAAGTCTTTTAAGGATTCCATGCCATGTAGGTACCTACATAATAATTAATGTAAGACTATAATAAATTCCATAATCTTATAAAGTGTAATTATTTGTTTATATTAGACGAAATAAACTGAAAAACTAATTAACGATTGACAAAGATACGTAGAAAGTATTTTTAATATCGAAACCCTTAAGTATTTTTTTTCGAGTCAGTTTCATAATAAGTAACTGTAGTGTATGAATAAAAAAAGGGAATTAATGAATTTAACTCATCATTCACCGAGCCTTTTCCCAACGCGGTTGGGGTCGGCTTTCCAGTCTAACTGCGATTTGGCTGAACTTCGATATATTAAATTAATGAATTTAACTAATTATAATATTATAAATGCCAAACTTCCTGCGGGTGTCAAAGTTCTTCCGCTTTCATTACTATTTTCATAACGCTATTTCGCTACGTCTACTATAAGATAGCCGTGTTTCAAGTGACTGAATTAGTTGCTAAAACTGCGCGTCATTAATTTATTTTTATCTTTATGGTTAATTTTTGGGATTCGAAATTATTGGCTACTAGCTGATCACCGTGACTCCGCCCGCGAGATATAGTTATCCAGGCCCCGATTCCCGTGGGAATACATTACTGAGTATCCAAATAAAAAAAAATAACAGGTACATACACGAAATAAAATAACATGTGTAATTATGTAATTATATTTATGACAAAACAATGATACCCTGTGAAAATTAAAAACATTTTGGGCTTATCTCCTCCATGCCAATCAAAAGAAAAAATTGTGTTCAATCAAGGGTACAAGTTGTACAAGTTGTACAAGTTTCATAAAGATCGGACCTCTTTTTGTTATGTCCATAAAATGAGCCGAACAAACAAGATTGTAATTTTTTTGGATCAAAATATTCTTCTCGCCGTGCAAGGGCATTAATATTTTTCCATTGTACACAGCGTACTGGATCCCGAGGAAAACTGAAATAGATGTTGGTTCATATAACGAAAAAAAAATCATAAAGAGCCAAGGAGTCTCCACTATAATCTTTGTTCCAAATAGTTTCATCGCTATCGGTAATCCGAATAAATCTGAATGGTCATTTTGTTAGTACATTATTCAGTGAAAATGAAATGGTCTCTTTCTTTTTACTGAGCTTGGGATGAAATTCGAAAGAGACAGATAGATACTTCGGTATTGGACTGGATTGCAATATTTACTTTTGTCTTTTAATTTATTATCGACGAAATACTGCATTTTAAGTGTATTAATATATTGCTAATGATAAAACAAAAGTTTATTTACTGAAAATATGATACACCGTCTTCAATTTGCTTTTTTTTCGTAGTTTTTACACGTTTTTACATTACAGTACGGCATTGTGCAACGTGTTGTCGTTCAGTTGTCAAAATCAAGACTGGCGCGCGATTGTTTCTCTTTTAGTTCGGACACTTTTGAGCGATGATCCGAAATCCATTGTATATAAGATCTTTGAGTAGAGCACATCATTCATTTGTAGAGAAAGGTATCCTTAGTAAGCAACGCAAAGCTTTTTCACAAGTTTGTAACAATTTTTTGAGTTTTCAGCTATACCTAACAGTTTTATAGATACAGCATGCAAAATTAAGCAACACTGTTCATATGCAGATCCTTAATTTGATGGTTCATAATTTTTTTTCGGCTCATACATTCGGCTCATCTTCGTTTGGTAGCATACCTACTCTTTGCAGAGGCCGATATTTGTATCTAATTATATCTTGAATTTTATTCTTATCGATTCTAGTCAAACAAAGTAACCTAATGGCGAGTACCGAGGCTATATAATGTATTTCTTAAACAGCTATATTTTAATGCCTATACAGATATTTGAACCGTCACTGTACGAACCGAGAAATGCACCTACCCAGCACGTTTTCATATGTTAAAAAGCAATAAAACCTCTAAAATAATGAAATCCACAGCATAGAAAATACAAATACCTAGTACCTATCGACAAAATGTAACAGTCTGCTACATTTCATCCGGTTTATTAGAGTGCCTTACAGGGTTTACCCTGCTTTTTATGATAATGTAAAGTATCAAAGTAGTTTGGTAAAGCCTGGGTAATAAACTGGATGAAATATAGCTACATCTACACGAAGAGTGGGTACCTACGTCTCCATCACATGCAGACAGTAAGAAGAGAAAAATAACGTTAAAGAAAAGAAACGATGTGTTCATTTTTCGAGTTTCCCGAGTTAGATAAGGTAAGTATCCCTACTTTTTAAGAAGAATAGAAATGTTTCGTTGTTAATTATGTGTGTATGTAGATGAAATATGGACCAAAATTAGTTTTTATTTTTCCCCGACTGCGTCAGCGAGGTTTTATGTGTATATATTCCCCTCTATAGGCCAAACGGCTGGATGGATTTTGATGAATGAGGTCTCAAATGAAAGGTATTTATTTCCTAAGTGTCATATGGTACTTAGTTCCAACTAAAAAGCTGTATAAATAATTAAATTATTAAAAAAAACTGACTGAATTTAACCAGATATTTAACTATAAGCACTCGAATATCAGTTCAAACCTAGATGCAAACTGAGTTCCTCCTGCTTATAGTTAAGTGCAGTCGAGTTTTTTTATTATTTAATTATTTATTACTTTAGTCTTTTAAATTTGTATACAGTAAATTTGTTTTTCATAACAGTGTTAAGTATACTACCTTTTGTTACCATGTTCCCTTTTCCCAGAGGAATATATTACCGGTATAAAAAGTAAATTAGGTAGGTACTACGTGTCAATTCAGAAAATGATCTATAATTATCACAAAGCAACGAATTTCGGACCTGCGCTGAATTATCTATGTTCTCGATTTTTATTCAAATCCGTTTAAAAAGTTGCGCGTGGCAAACTATCCTTCTTGCATACCTATCATTCTAACAGCTATCGTACCTACTGGGTCGGTATCTACTTTCTCTACCAAATTGTTTAGTCGGGTATAACTAATTGGTTAATTTTCCGAAACGGTTGTTATAAAGGGCAACAAAAAATGACTGCTGGCAAAAATGAAAATAATACAAGTTAAAGGCTTATCCGCCACAAGCGATTTATTCCAACGACCCATAAATATTCAAGAGTAATTAACCACCGCGCCTCGTCGATACAGACCGACTGGAATATTTTTAGCTGCCGTCGATTCCTCGTTAATCCCCGTGAAGGTAGATTACGAAGTATTCCTGACGCCGCAAAACTCCGGGGGAAATTTTTATTTTATCGTAATGACTGAATAGAAAAATTTTAAATTAAATTTTCTCATCTTTTTCTTTAGTACCTCGTTGACTTGTAAAATTAATAAGTTCAGCTACTTATATAACATCTAAGGGTGTTTTGGGGTCACACCTTGAGGTCTTGGTCATTTTCACGTACGAACGGAGCCACCTGCTGACATAAAAGTTCTCCGTTATCCACAACCACGTGGGATATCAAATAATTTGAAAAATCTGGAACCCATGAGCTGCCATAGGTAGCTGCTAACTTTAGTTGCATTCTATTGTGTTTCCTGTATGTATTATGTATGTACAACTTTCAAACTATTAGTTCCATTCTTATTGTAGTAGACTAGCCGATCACCGCAGCTCCGTTCGTGATATAGTTTTCTCTCTCCTGATTTCCGTGGGAACTCATTACCGTGATGAAAAGTAGCCTATGTTACAAATAAATAACAATATTGTTAAAATAGGTTCAGTAGTTATGGAGTCTATTCTTTTCAAACAAACAATCAAAGCTTTATAATCACAGAATTAGACTAGATAAGTAAGTATAGAGTTACTACGACATCACTTGCTCACCGGTATTGATTGCCTTTGGTAATAAATGTATCTTACTGATATAGACACGTAAACTCTAACCCCTGTGAGTCCTGTGACCTCTTGCCGTCTAGCGCTACGTTGAGCCAAACTTTTGGCATTACTAAATAACCAAACCTGCGTAGCGCTACAATCGTTCTACGGACTTCTACGGAATTACTTCACACACATACAATGATTACTTTTCAGTGTGTGACAAACACAACACACACAGTATAATATGTTTGTACTTCGTCAGACGAACATCACAGTTGACCATGATCGCATAAATATTTAATGAACACGTTCGCTTTCACTTCCAATCCAAGACGCGAAGGATTAATTTGTTCCTAAAGGATTTTGTTCTTACCGCATGCTTGTACGTCGAAGTTATCTGTCGGCTTAACGTGGCTACCTTAGATGCGAATTTTTATTCGTCCTTCTTAGTATTCCAAGGCTGCAGGCTTGTAATTCGCTTGAGGGTTGGACCGAAAAGGGTAGGTGACACGGACGCAACCTAACGTCTAAAAAGGCTTCCTTCAGGGCTCGTGCTGTCATTCCTCGTAAATTTCGTTCACAGGTGCAAATGCTATTCGAAATTTATGCGGTCTATGGGAGTACCTACCTACATGTTTAGGTACCTACTTAAAATGCGGTTGATGCCTACAATGAATTATTATTTGTTGTACCTACTTGTAGACACTGGTCTGCTTCCACAACTCCACGACTAAAGTACAGATATTCTGTGACTAAAGTGCTTAAATATTTTGCATACCATTTAGTATCTAACTGTTTATAATGGAGAAGATAATATAAATGTGTAAGTATATTTTTTGCTTACGCCGTAAGGAAAACATCTTATTCTTTCTACCTCCTAGTTAATTAGGAATCTGACAAGCTTATACCTTGGTACCTACCTATATCTGAGGACAAAAAATTATCGAATTCGTTTTTCACTATTGATGACACTCACCTACCTACCTACCTACCTACCTATCTATATCATACTACGCTGATCGCAATAAAGATTAGGTAAACTCTTCAGGGGTTATGTAGTTAGGTACTTAGGTGCACTGAGGGCTGAGGTGACTCTTAATCAAAAATATTTAATTATTAAAATACGGTAATCAACGATGCTTAATTTTAATTATGTAACAACATTCATTAAGCAAGAATATCAATATTGCCTAAAATAGGCTGTTAATTCAATTTTAAGAAATATGATCTTAATACTTTAATTAATCAAATAAATATTGTGGGGACCGATGTTGTTTGACGCAGTGGGCGCTGGAGGGAAAGGGGTCAAATTAAATTTACTCAGCTAAAAATAGAAATTTGCTCTCTTACCCCTAAAGGTTATCTGGTGGAAATTGCTTTGAGCGATAACACTATTTGTATTACCTGGGAGTTTAAATTAGTAAATTGTAATAAGTAGGTAAGTACTGTAAATATTAATTTCTAAATCTAAATAACACTACCACTATTTAGTTAAGTAGACCGGTGTGAAGCTGGCAGCTAATTTTCGCAGCCTATAATCCGACAAAGGACAGTGTCGAAAATGGGCCGGAGCGCCTGGAGCCTGGACACGATGCTGGCAAATTAAGCTATTTATCTATATTAATGTTACATTTTTACATATTTAATATGTTATGATTTCTGATGTGTAGAAATCTCTTTATTTTAATAAGTAATTTTTGATTTAAAAATATTGTCCAAAGTATGATTCGTTTTCCGTGAAGCCAAATTGTTGCCAGCAAACAAAAATAACTACATTTAAGAAAAATATTAGTCGATTTAACTTTTTCTAAATCGATTCATGTAAACTCATTTTATTTTTGACAAGATTTCATATTTTAATGGTTTATTATCCAATACTGAGGCATAACAATTATTATTGTTATTTTTTTTCTTGTAAGTAAGTGTTAAATGATGAATATAATGGGGGTAGTAGGATTGACATTTTATATCTATATAATTTTAATCAGCTCTGTGATGTTTGACCCAATTTAAACGTCAAATGACTCAAACGTTTACATACGTCAATTACCTACTTTGATTTTTGTCACTGTGGATACATTCCGATTTTTTTTTGTAAAAATATGATAACGATGGGGTTCGTTATCATATTTTTACAAAAAAAAATCAAAAAAAATATTTCTTGCACCTACGGGCTTGTACAGTCAGCTTCAGAGAAAAGGAACCCCCCTTGATAATGAAATGAAAGCATTAAAGTTTTTTGAATCATTGTGTATATGGCATGTTGGTCTAGTGATTATGACCGCTGCTTTGTGGACACCTCGGGCAACCGAGGTTCAAATCCTCGGACACAAGTTCTTTTTTTATTCATATAATTATTTTTTTATTTTCTTAAGCACTTTTTGTTAATTAATATTTAAGGAATCTAATTTTATAGTAGGTATGAGGTTTGTAAGAAAAGATAGGCTTATTGCATAAACAATATTAATTTATTTCTCGAATTACATTTCTAGGTTTTTTTCTTTCCTCTTTCCATTCCTGGTTGAGTATACAGTTTTTCTATCTGAGTTAAATTGGGGTTACTTATTTTTAAATTTTACATGACCTAAATTTATTGACAAAATACAATACCCTAAGTGAAGTATAAAATGTTTACTTAATATTAGATAATTCTAGAAACATACATAACTACAATATTTATTTACTTATTTATTTAAAGTTGCAAACATAAATTTTTTACACTCTGTATAATCTTTGAATATAAAAGAATGGTTGAAAAATTAAATGTTATTTGTTCCTGTGAATCACAAAGAAAGAACCAACATGCTAAACTATAACAGTATAGCAATATACATCTTCCTCTTTGATCACATTTTCTGATAAGTAGGTAACCCTTTTAACACAACATTAGAAAAATATGTAAGGTCAGATGGTGCATCGTTAACACATTAGAAGTTTACTAAACTTGTAAACAAAAACTTGTAATGGAATTAGGTATTAATAATATAATATTATTATTATGAATGTTAGGACACTTTATACACAGCGTCATCTAGCCTAAAATAAGCACCTTAATGTGATATGGATACTAGACAACGGATATAATACTTATTTTAAATATTTTTTTTAGATTAATTACACCCAGACACAACAAATAATCGTGTTCAGCACACAAAGATTTGTCCTGGGTAAGAATCGATAAACTGCATTAATAACGGAGAGGATGGCCCTCACTGTCTATCACTTCTTGAAGACGACTTTTCATCCCCGACACCATATTAAAACATGCAGCACTATTTCGCATTAGTTCCCAAGTGCTGTTTACCTCTTCATACAATTTTTTTTTTAATTTATTTCACTTGAGTCCCAGTTTAAAACCATCTGACCCCATAAGTTTTCTATAGGGTTAAGATCCGGGCTTTTAGCCGGCCACTCAAACACCGTTATATCTTCTTGTGCATTTAGCCAGTCTTGCACAATTCGGGACCGATGCACTGAAGAGTTATCCTGAACCAGGTATATTTGTCCTTCTGGATATGCGACCCGCACTGAAGGCAGTATTACGTCATTCAACACTTCAAGGTATCACCTATTTCCACTAGCTCGCCTGGGCCCATTGAAGACATCCATCCCCAGTAACCTAAAATAATAAACCTTTTCAAATCTGTTGGAATATGTATATTGTTGTATATATTATATATTTCTAATTATTATTGCTGCTGACATTGATTTACATATTGCAACATATATATATTAGTTTTGTTATTATTAATTTATTTTATGTTAAAGAATATAATCATTTACTTACCTAATGTTAACCGCCCGCTTGTTCTCAAGTCTAATACGTTTTTAGGGTTGAACCGTTGGCCACTTCTTCTTCATACAATTTTTCGGCCATCCCTATCTGACTTGAAGCATTTGTCGTCGGTAAATATAACAATTTCGTTTTCCCAGTCGAAATTTAAATAACGAGTAGCAAAATTTACTCGGTTGGTGCGATGATCGTCAGTAAGTTGAATCTTTCTGGCTGGCGTTCCCATTTTATGTCACCCGTCGCTTGATACCTTCGATTCCATCTACGCACTGTATTTCTCTGTAATGAAAATGATAATAAATAAAAGAAATTCCAAAAAAACTAACTTGTAAATGAAAATGTAACATGATTAAGCAATAAATAGGTATATAATATATTTTTATCGTAACTCTTACCGTTATGCCCATATCTCGTGCTATTTTCTTTATGCTTTGTTCTTGCTCCCAGAGTACAATAATTTTAGCTTTCAAAAATGTTTTTAATCGAACCATACTTTCAATTTACTCAAAAAAAACTGATCAAAAACTTAATAAATTGAATAATATTACGAGGAGGATTAACACCAATGCAAATTACTACTAATTATAAAGTTACCTTCAATCACAGATTATTAAAAAAGGCAAAGAAGTATTCTAATTGCAACCTTATCGCGCTGTCACAGATATTATAATACTATAGCCGCAGCTCATACAGCAGATAAGTTTTTGAAGTAAAACATGACGTTAGTGCAACAAACTGTATCAAGAGTAATCTATTGAACTAAACGAGAAATCTATACTAATTTCAACCTTATCTTTTAGTCTATTGAGCAGTTATTATTATCACATATGGTGGAAGTTGAAATTTAAACCTTAAGGTCTAGAAAATTACACCGTAATCAACTTTGTTCGATAAAAGTAGTAATGCTATTCATATTTTCGCCATTATTATCAAGTGAACCGATAGCCTAGTGGTATAAGGCACGGCCTAGGTGATCGGCTGGTGCTGGAGATGCGAGTTCGTATCCTCAAACAGCACATAAATTAATGTGGTATTTTTTTGTGAGTAAATTGTATCCTGGTATACAATTGAGCCGAAAGACGAAAAATATCAGAAAATTACTAATTAATATGAAGCAGCTCAGCGAACGATCGCATCACGTGACGTCATTCGTGAGTCATGAGACGCGGCGATTTTCAGTATTTTAAGTAAACATTTTATACTTCACTTAGGGTATTGTATTTTGGCAATAAATTTAGGTCAGGTAAAATTAAAAAATAAGTAATCCCAATTTAACTCAGATAGAAAAACTGTATACTCAACCAGGAATGGAAAGAGGAAAGAAAAAAACCTAGAAATGTAATTCGAGAAATAAATTAATACTAGCAACCCTTAGCGCAAACTGCGCAAGTAATATTTTTTTTTTTACTTTTTGTCAAATTTCTAATCTTATCGCACCACTTGAGACCACGACCTTTCCAACGGTGTGCCACACTTGACTGTGCGACTCTTAGTTTAGGAGGAGAAGCGGCTTCACTGGTGTATTATTTATATAGATTGTTTATGCATTAAGCCTATCTTTTCTTACAAACCTCATACCTACTATAAAATTTGATTCCTTAAATATTAAGTAACAAAAAGTGCTTAAGAAAATAAAAAAATAATTATATGAATAAAAAAAGAACTTGTGTCCGAGGATTTGAACCTCGGTTGCCGTGTCCACAAAGCAGCGGTCATAACCACTAGACCAACATGCCATATACACAATGATTCAAAAAACTTTAATGCTTTCATGTCATTATCAAGGGGGGTTCCTTTTCTCTGAAGCTGACTGTATATACGTTGGTTATGCCATGAATACGAATTCCAAAACTGTACTGAATCAGATTCGATGTTTGAATTGATATACCTACAACCTATGGCACTACAGTTAGAAGTGACCGGCAGCTTTTATACCGCACTGGGTTGCCCCGCCAGTAGTATGTTATAAAAATAACTAATAATTTTTTTTTTTGTTGGTTTGCCCTGTTCAATTGGAAACAACAAAATAATGGAAGGAAAACCAAGATAGGCAAAGATGTTATTTATTCAACAAAGTGGACTGCATATAATACTTACTAAATATATCCTTAAAGCCAATCGTTACAGCCTGTGAGAAAAGTCAAATTCATATAAGTCGGTACATATGCAAACTAATATTTATTGTGAAACATATCTTTATTGCAGTTACGGGAAGCAGATCAAACCTGTCATACTTATTGGCAGAGCGCTGATGGGACTGCATCGCCTACAGCAATTTCATGAAATATCCATTACTTTATCCAATCTCACATGAGGTCCAGAGACACAAAGCCAAATTCTATATGGATTACAAGTTTTACATGTCTATGCAATGCAGAATATGCACTTAATATGGAACTGGTACTGAATATTAATGAACCTATACACAGTTTTACATCTTCACATGCAGAAGACGTTGCTACTTGTGTATACAAAAGGGTACCTACTTGGACTTTTCAAATCTTGACAGCATGTCTAATGATTTAGTACTTATATTATTAAATTGGTGTCTTAGAAGTTGAGACTCGTGTGGTATTTGAGCTGGACAGGGCACCAAGAAAATATAAACAGGCCTGCTGCATTCCTGAATATCATTTTACTCACAAATGAATTCGATTAATAAAGAAATAATCGATAAAATTGTTTTTTTTTTTTTATCCAAATTGACTAAAGGTTCAAGTTAAAAATGTGTACATAGCATTCTGTACATAAAAATATATTACTATTTCGGTTGCTAGTAATATAAACTATAATATCTGAATCATATTTGCCAAATTTGTAGCTGTACATGATGAGCCAAACCTCCATACAAGTTCGACAGTGTCCTTTAGATGGTAATTTTTGAGAAGTTAGCAGCTGTCGTTATTTTTAGACGATATTCTTATTAAATTTAAACGTGTTCATAATTGTAATTTATTTATTTATTGTATCCCTGCACACTTTAATAGGGTTATTAGGATACAAACTTGTAAACAACACTAGCACGGCGAACAGTTAACTGTTAAAATTTCATTGGAGCTGAGCTCAAATTATAATGACATTGTACACTAAACAACCACAGCAAATTCTCTCTACCTAATTATGTACAAGTTTTACTCTAACATATTACTTTTTATAACACACACATAAACATATCACGCCTACGACGGGTAGGTAGAGGCGCAGTACACACCCACAATTTGCTGGTATTTTTAGTCCCACGTAAAAAGGGGGCAAGCCTATCCCAAAATGTCCGAATTAATTTAATTAAAGAAGCAGCTATATTATAATTTTGAAAACTAAATTTGAAACCCGTTGCCTTGCGATGAAATGTTGATGAAGGGCTACAAAATCTTACGTGCCAGCCGCTGTGGCACAGCCAATTAAAGTCTCGGGCGTCTCGGAGTCACTGTTTTTATAATGTAGGTTAAATTATCTTTAAAAAACAGATAGGTAGGTAACTACGTACCTTCACTTGTTTTTTAATCGACACTTTATCTCTAATACAGACGGCCTATAGTTGGTTTTACAATTAGATAATGTAAAATTTTGCCAGGCGCAATGAATATCAAGTGACGAACTGCCTAAACTCTAAACAAAATAAAGCACCTACCGTATTTGCAACACAATAACATTGATCTAAATTCAAAAGGAAACATATGTAGGTACTTACATAATGCTCATAGACTGCGTCTTAAACTGTCCGACAAACACTAAGCTTACGTGAAAAGTGTAGGTAATTAGCAATAAATCCTTAAGATTTAAGTGTGTTTCACTCTAATTAGTTGAGCTACAGGAACATCTTAGCTTATTTAATAAAATGAATAAAATGTTTTGAAAATAGAAAGTAGTAGGAAGGTAGAGGTACTTGTATTGTTTACTCTGATTCGTTTTAGATTGTTTAACACTTATGTGTAAGCGTAAAAGTAACATTCATGAAGTAGGTACTCGTACCTAATACCTAGTAAAAGGTTGAAACTCAAATGTGAGAAAAGATGGTTGTAAAATTTTGATTGTTTTCTAAATCGCGCGGCCACTCAAGTGGTAAATTTTACTGATACGTACGTAAAACTTACGACATTTTCATGACGTTACACAGACAGTCATAAAGTAGTCATAAAATCCTGTGTTTCCACATTTTTTTTTCTTTAGTTGTCAAATAAGGCCTTTACCATAGGTGATGCTTGTCTTACCTACTGACGCGTCTAAAGGCTGGTTTACATTGGTCAAGCTTTTGGTACAGTGGCGAGTATTTCGAGTCTAGACAGTGACTGTTTACACTACGGCCAGTCAAGTGTCTTTCCTCTGGCAAAATGGACGAGTCTCATCAAAAAATACGTCTGATGAAATACGAATGATCGCCGCAACATCTATGTCCCTGCATTTTAAATCTGTAATATCTCCCAAAATATTCATTTAAATTACACGCTGTAAATGGCCATATTAATCTATATTAAATGCACAATTTATTTAGGGTACAGTGTGCATTGTGGTGACCTCGGACCATTTTCCCGCCATTTCTTTAGAAAAAGGAACAAGCTATGAATTAAACAACACGTCTTGAAGCCGCTCACTTATGCACTGTACTAAATTTTACTGTTTACACTACGCCAGTGACGAGTCAAGTGTCGGGCGGGGTGGGGATCACTGTCCAAAAATAGAAAGCCATTCTATTCGGATCCACTTGCAAGCCAGGTTGCAAGCCAAGTTGACTCGCTACTGTCCGATTGGTTTACACCACTGTCCTTGTTCACTGTACTTGGCTACTGTACTAAAAGCTTGACCAATGTTAACCAGCCATAAGTACAGTAGGGTCAGTAGGTACAATGCACAGCTATAATAACCTCGTACCTACCTTGTTTTTAATTTCGCGGCCCAAGTCCGCGGCTGTTGGCCACCTGTGTGCCTTCTTCGCGGGTTTGGTCGAATGAAAATCCCGCGTCGTTGGGGTTGGGTTTTATCCCGCGTCGGTGAGCGGGTGGCTATCTCGTCGTCCACAGATGAGTCTGCGGCGTCCTGGTAACTGATTTCGGAACTCTGCGGGGAGGGTACTCTCCCTCACCCTCTCGGCCGCTTCCTTCGCGAGCATGACTTGTTCGCAGAAGGACACGGCCGCGTTCCACCTACTTGCGCTGGAGACCATGGCTTGGAGCATGGTCGTACCTATCTGTAGTACTTTGTGGTACTATAAGACTACCTAAGTATACCACCTATACGTACAAGGTAACAAGGTAATAATGTTTTTGAGATAAGAAATAATTACTGAATTTATTTTTTTAGATCGAGAATAAACGTTGAAATCTCTAATTGTTTGGTTGAACAAAACCCTAGCTTCAGATGTTGACCTACAGTTTCTTCTTTGAGTGAAAGTCTAACCACTAAAACTATGTTAAGTATCTATAAGTACCTACCTTACCACAAAATAAGTACCCAACTCACTGGTACCAATCTTGAAACGAAATTTTTCAAACTCAATAATTAATAACCATATAAGTACCTACTTATAAGATATCTAACGGCTAACTAAACAAATATTCGATTGTTATCTTTACTCATACGTCGACATTTGAAAGACCATTCATTCGAGATAGAAACGGCTACCGTCTCTTCTCTTGACACATTAATGTTAAATCGATTTACTGTAGTCAGCAGGACTAGATATCTCCCAATGATTAATGTTGTTCCAGACGCTAAATAATAGTAACGAACAGAATGCTTTAAATTCTATTATAGGACATAACTATTGCATTAAGGCGTATGACTCTAGTAACTTAATCTTGAAATAATAATATATAGGTAGGCAGGTAGGTATTTAGGCAACTTAGGTACCTACCTACTTACATTTTTATTGGTCAGTTTTGTAGGAATGAATATTGGTGTGGGTGTATATGAATATTAAGTTTTTTGTTGCTTACTTCATTATATAAACCTCTTATTCAAAGAAGCTTTTATTGTATTTTAACATGCAGATATAAAAAAATAAAAATTATTGAACAGTCCTCTCAAATTCTAATGTTTACCAAACACACAATGTATTACAGAAAGTTTCTGTTCAGACGAACAATCTCGGGAAAATGTTAAAGTTTCGCACCGTCCCAGTAGCATAGTCCGTAGCAAAACTTCCAATACAACAATAACTCGAGAGAGCAATAAGTTCATGGACCATAGGGCACGTTGTTCACAACCTAATGGCTGACAAAATGTCTAAACTTTCTAACTGAAATTTGTGTACTGCCATTTATGATTACGAGCATAGAACACATCATAACATTTTAGATGATTTGCCTTCCTAATCTATAACTTAAACTAGCACATTACGAGATTACATGAGAAAAAAAAACATGGTGATTAGTTGTCTTAAATTTTCTTCTTTCATCTTCTCCTAAAAATAACAAACACAACACAAAAGAATTAGGGAAATTGATTCGACCGTTCTCAGAGTATCATCAGTGCAATCAAACCCCTGACGACATACGATAGCTATCGAACGGTTTTCTTGAACTTTCTGAATCCACAAGTCTTTTCCCAACCCAGTTGGGGTCAGCTTTCCAGTGTAGTTAACTACGAAGCGGCTGAACTTCAATATTTTCCGTGAAGCGACTACCATCTGACCTCCATTAAGATACCTTCCATTGGCCATAACGATTGTCAAAGACCGCATTTTTCAGGACTCTAACTTATACCCATAACGATTGTCATAGATAGATGTTCGCATGGCAACCGGGACCAGCAGCGTACCATCCCTTTCGAACCAAGAAGGGTCTCACTCAGTGTCTTAAGAAATAGTTACCTACCTCTCCTAAGACCGACCTGACTAATATTTAACCTTTTTGCTTAACCTTTGCAATAATTTAACCTAATCGTCCCTTCAAATTCCTCCTGATTGTTTTTAAATATTCCTAAACGTTAAATAATACCTATGATGTAACTATTTACCATGCCATGGAGCCTAGCCAAGCTTATTTACTACCCGAGACCGCAAATAGCGAGCAGAATAGAAGAAAATATAATTTTGTCGTAGTTAAATCTCTCGGCCATCATTTATATCTTATTCAAATGCCCCCTATTTTAATGTTTCAACACAGAACGTCATCAATCTTACAGACGCTGACTTACTGTGTAATTAGCCACTCGAATAAAAACGGTTTAATTGTGAAATAAATGATATCTCAGCAAACCAGGAGCTTGTTCAACTAACTAAATCAAAAGATAATAGAACTGAAAACGTGTGCTTTGCTAAATCTGCAATAGAAATACCTACCTCATTAGATAAGTGATCTAGTTGAGCACTGAATCTACAGTACAATCTACTACCCCCTTGGAGACAAAGACGTTATTATATATAGGTATATTTAATATCTATACTTATATAATAAATCTGTAGAAGTGAAAATTCTGTACATTGAAGATATCAAAAAAATAAATAGCATATGATTAAAAAACATTTTTGTCTGTCTGTCTGTCTGTCTGTTCAGGCATCACGCAAAAACTACCGGTTCGATTTCGATGAAACTTGGTATAATTATTCTTTAATATCCTGGGCACCACACTGGGTACTTTTTATCCCGGAAAAGTATATACAATAAAAAACAAACTTAATTTTGCGGTTCGATCCCTATACCCGATTACTGTACCAACCGCAAATAATAAGTTTGTCGTAGGTTTTTTTTATTTTTTTATATTGGGTTCGTCAAATTGACGCCGCCCGCTTGGTGGTAAGTCGTGACGACGTCTAGCGATTGTGGGCCACTCTCACAGCACACAATACGATAGAGTGGCCCTCAACTTGACGACCTACTGATGTGCCTCTTCACGCTCCGCTTAAAGAACCCAGGGTTATATGTGGGAGGAAACACGTGCACAGGCAGGGCGTTCCAGGCCACACGGTTCTCGCGAACATGCTATCCACTGTGTGGGAGTGGCATCTCTGCCCGGCACGCGTTGTTCGGGATCGGAAGGAAGAGGGTGGGATCAGATTGAAGAGTTCTTCAGAACAGGTTACGTCACCCGCAGTGGAGTTCACTATTTAATGGTTTTTAGAACTTTTGTCTGTTTGTCTGAATGTTTGAACACGCTAATCTCAGAAATTATTTGATTTTTTGATTTGAACTTGCGGTTTGGTTTTCAATCGTTTCATAAATAAAAAAGTTATGTAGATCTAAAGGAACAAGCAGGCGGAGCTGCGGGCAACAGCTAGTAATAATATATGTATAAGTAACTTGTTTAATACCTACAGTTTCCAAACACCGTTCTAATCGCGAAAATATATTGGGTATGCAGTAAAACGAGCTATCTTAGAATTCGACAGCATTATAGAGGAAATGCGAGGTCCTCACACAGCACTCTCAGGTAAAATCCGATAGAATCTACCCTCACCTAACTAGAACAGTATCGCGTAGATAAATCTCAACGCTGCGTCATCCTATCTCCACAGAAAATAAAACTTAATAGAAAAGTGAGTGTATCCAGTAACCCAGTTTCTCTCTAACAAATGCTAACTTCAAACAAAATGTGAAATCTAATACTGTGCGGTACTCGTATTAAGATAAAATCAATTGTATTTTTAACAATGTCACTTAGGTCAAAAACTATTTATTAGGTGCAAGTCATGCTTCATACAAAAGAAATAGACAAATTAGGTAGGTACTCGCATTTCACCTCGAAGTATTACACTAGGCCCTACGTAATGGTGGTAATTACCTACACTAGATACCTAGGTCCTTATACATCACTACATTGCAAAATATTGGGAAAAAAATCGTATATGAGTATACAATTATTTTTTTTGCTTTTAAATACAAAATTTAAATGCATCATGCCACATATCATCTAGAAATAGTTTTCATATGAACCGTTGAGTAGGTAGGTACCTAAATTGTAACTGACGGTAACTCGAAACTTTGGTAGGTATTTTTAGTGCAAATGTCGATTAATTCATGTAAATCCTGTACATTACCCGCTTCATTTACCATAGAAGTGGCAAAGGACAAATTCTAAATATTAAAATAGGTTGGGACTCGCACAAGTACGGCGCCTTCCATTAAGAATCAATGAGGCGACAAATTGGGTCATTATCTAAACTAGGTGTATTATAATCTCAATAAAGCAGGTCCTCTTTTAACTTGCTCATAGCGAAACTTCACTTCATTTTACGTCATTCTAGTTGGTAAAAGTCGACGGCAATAGCCGTCTAGCTACTTTAGACGAACAAAGTTACTATGGCGAATAGTGGGCGTATAAGTAGTATCTCTGCTTACCTCTTCGGGGAAATAAATAAAAATAATAAAATAAAAATTGTTTATTTCAGACAACCAAATGGATCCATTTAAAGGGAAAGAGGCGAAATTAAGTTGATCATTTAAAATATTAGGGTTCAAGCGTCTATGTTTATAGATTTCTAATTGTTCCAAAACAAAACAAAAAACAAAAATATAAAGAGAGTAATTACTGAAGTGTATTACTTTCAGTAATAACTCTCCTCACGAGACACTTCCATAGCGGTGAAGTGTATCGATCCGCTAGGGTCATCAGGATGCTATTGCCACTGGAACGTATTCTGCGGATCAGGGATGTGGTTTTTTTTGCGAATGATGGCTGCAAAGCCATCAGTTTGATACTCGGCAAACATCCCTGATGCACTACAAAAACGGGGCAGTCCCAACAGCATCCTGAAGATATTGTTATATTGGATACGCAGGGTATCCAGCGATCTTTTGACATACCCAACCCACAGATTTCCCGTGTACATGTCCTGGCAATAAGTGTTAAAGAGCGTGATCTTAACTTCCTCTGAGCAGCGAGAAAATCTGCGAGCCAACATATTACCTCTAACCGCCAGAGCCCTACGCTCCCTTTCAATGTCAAGGTCGTCTTTAAGGTAATGATGTGTCCTAAGTATTTAAACGTGTTTACACGTTTGATGCTCAAGCCATTTAGGGTAATATTATACCAGATCTCAGGACACCTACCGGTGGCCTTAAAGACCATGTACTCCGTCTTTTTAACATTATATGTAAGCCCATGCTCCGCAGCATAGATCTCACAGGCACTCAACATGTCTACTAGACCCCCAATTGTTGGGCTGAGCAGCACCATGTCATCTGCGTAGCATATATTATTAATGCTAACGCCATCAATTCGACACCGACCCGCATGCTGATCAGCCCCTCAATTAGGTCATTTATATATATGTTGAAGAGTGTGGGAGAGGTCAACCCCCCCTGCCTCACCCCACTCTCCAGCTTATATGCGTTCGAGAGCGTATCCGTCCATCTAACATATTATTATAGTTGGTTGGTCCCCCAGCTTTCTCTAAAGCACATCGTAGGATACCAAGTCGAAGGCCCTGGAGAGATCCAGGAAACAGGCGTATACTGGCGTTCTGCGGTTCGTGTAATACTGAACAGTGTGCTTAAGACACGCGATAGCGCTTTCAGTGAAAAGTCCAGGACGAAACCCGAACTGAGCATCATGTATTTTCGAGTATTTTTCTAAACAAGAATTAAGCACACTGTCCAGCACTTTAGCAATAGTAGTTGCCAAAGAGATAGGGCGGTAATTCCGCTTGTCTGATACATCACCAGTCCTATCCTACACAATGGGCACCATGATGGTTTTTAACATATCCTGTGGTAAATATGAATGACTTATGCCCAATGAGAAGAACAGAGCCAGCACCCTAGGCAGGTGAACACCTGCATGCCTTAAGTGCTCAACGCTGATATGGTCATGGCCAGGAGACTTTCGACCTGTCATTCCCCGAATGATGTCGCGTACATGCCTAGCAGTAACGCGCATCGGCGGTATATCACCCTGACTGTCAGCCAAATTGCTTACCGTGGTGACCGAGGGACCGAGAGGAGAGTGTACCCTGAAATGGTCCATGAACACATCAGCTATCTGGGCGGGACTGTTCACTCCTTCTACGCTCGTCGGCAGGCCAGGCTTAGCTTCACATTTTTTTGTAGCTTTCCAAAAGCCGCCACAGTTTTTTGAAGCTCTGTGTTTGTTCAGCACGTCCATTTTCAGTTGATCTTGGTTTCGCTGGCATCATTTTAATCGACTTTTAAAAATTTTGCGCGACTCATTCATGTCCTTGTAAATTTTGCCCGCTTGTGGTCTGTTATAGGATACCCATACTTGAAAATGTAACCTGGCCAACCGATGAGACTCTTGGACGTACCTATTCCAACCACACAACTGTCTACTTTTATTACGGCCCCTTGACCCCGCATCTCCCCCGTCTCTAGTCATAGACGCCGCGCTACTCAGAGCTCGCACGATTCTCTGATACAAGTTAGCAAGCACCTCTTTGTGCTCGCTTAGGTTGCAGGACCTATGACTACAAACCGCAAACTCTGGAGGGAAATCAATTTCACGAAGACTTTTGTGACATAACTTATGATACTTTGATATTTGAGCATAATTTCTTTCACCCCACACCACAGAGCTTTGATTCACGCGGCAGGATGGTACTTTCTGCCTTATCACCCCCAAATTACATTTGACTAAGAGAGGAACGTGGTCCGACACAAAGACATCCTCCAGCACCTGAACCCCCAAGACAGTACTTAACGCAGACTCAGAGACCACGCAGTGATCCAACCAACGCCTACACCCATGAGCGTCGCTAATAAAGGTATATGCGCCAGATTGGAGACCAAGCTTATTTACGTCCACACATGTCCAACCAAGGTCAGTGCAGAAGTCACAAAGCTCATCGTAAAACAATGTCCCTGGGTGAGCATTTAAGACCCCCAGTATAAATATACTCTCCACATTTTCACTTTCCACGATTGCACTATTATCTCCCCCAGTACCTCAATAAATACAGGTAAATTTTCTCGCGAGTCAGTAGGCATATACACAGAAAAAACTTTAACAGAGCGCTGAGAGACTGTGACTTTAATGGCTACCAGACGCACACTACTACACTTCAGTACCGTTACACTCTCAAAAATTCCCTTCCTCCATAAAATAGCGACTCCTCCATATGGTCGACCCAGCAGCGGTCCCGCAGACGGGTCCACAGTCGATTTACCGGTGTAATCAAAGTCAGTAGACAGGGTTCCTAATGAGTGTATTTCGTGCGGAAGTAGACACTTCTCCTGAAGCGCCACCAGGTCCGATTTATCACAAAGATTTTGTATCCAACCTAAAGGGACCCAACGCTTCCTGCAGGAGACTGTACCTGGGGATCGTGCGGAGTATGGCCCTATACGGGGCTCCCGTATGGGCGTCGCGGTTGACGGCCAACAACTCAACGCTCCTTAACAGACCGTTGAGGACCTTGGTCGTCAAAACAATAAGGGGCTACCGCACGATCTCCGGAGAGGTTGCATGTCTCCTAGCCGGGACCCCTCCATGGGACCTGGAAGCGAGAGCCCTTGCGTCATTGTTTCAATGGCGCAAGGAGGCGCTGGAGCGGGATCACAGGCCTGCGTCTCGAGAAATCGATGACCAGCGGTCACAACTCCGCCAGGATCTCATGGAGTCATGGAGGGTGCGACTTGAGCAACCCAAGTGAGGTACCACCATCATCGCGGCGCAGACTTATCATGGACGATTGGCTGCAGAGGCAGCATGGTGACCTCACGTATCGTGCGACGCAGATCTTCTGTAGCTGCTTCTGTAGATGCTTCGGTAGCTATCTGTTTCGCATCCGTCGTGAGGTCACACCCCGGTGTCAACACTACGAGGTTTCCGACGACGACACTGCACTCCAAACGTTGGTGGAGTGCTCAGCGTGGGCGAGTCAGCGCCGGGACCTCGTAGTGGGTCTGGGCGTGGATACCCACGCTTCAAGCCATGGTCTCCAGCGGGAGTAGGTGGAACGCGGCCGTGTGCTTCTGCGAGCAAGTCGTGCTCGCGAAGGAGGCGGCCGAGAGGGAGAGTGAGCGTACCCTCCCCGCCGAGTTCCGTAGTCAGCGGCGAGGGCGCCGCAGACTCATCAACGCCCAAGACCATCGACCCCCGTGATCGGGGCCTGAAGACGGCGGGATCGCCACCTGTCGTCCTTACAGAAGCAGGCTAGAAGGGTTGCGTGCTGCGGGGCCTTTGTCCCATAGTACGCAACCAGATTCACTCACTGACGCGGGATAAAACCCTACCCCAACGACGCGGGATTCTCATCCCGACCCAACCCCCGAAGAGACCACAGAGGTGGTCGAAGTCCGTCGGGCGCTACTGGAAATACGTTCTGCTTGTAACCAGAGACGCCCGGCAACGGATGTTAGAGCAGCAGCGGACTTGGGCCGCGGAATAAAAAAAAAAAAAAAGATTTTGTATATCCTTAAAAGATCTACTAACAAAACAACAATTAAAGCTTACCAATGTGACATTATCCATTTATAGTGTTATTACCAACTTTAACTGTATTAACCTGTTTTGGTTTGTACATAAAATGAACAAAACGCCTGAACGTTATACCGTTAGGCCAAAAATCATCATTCAAAAGTAGGTCTAATTTGTACTTCGAAACATACAACTTATAGGCATCATACGATCTATCGTTTTTCATGTTTATCTTTTTAACACTACATCCTCATTGATTTTGTCCTTAATGTAGTTTATAATGTCTATTTCACTCGTGTCTTTGCTCAAATAGGAATTTGTATTATGTTTGTTATTCTTCCTTAAAGTAAACCTTGGTTTCTTACTTGAAAATCCGTAGGTATATTAAAGAAATAGCAACTAAAATTTGATAACAATTGACGATAGGACTGACAGGAATTATTTACTTTCACAGTTTATAATTTACCTAAAACGTTAACCTTAATTATAATTAGTTAATTAAATCAACGACGCTTAATTTTACTTCATTAACAGATTTCATTAAGCAACGAAATTAATATTATAAGGAGCTAGTTACCAAGTTACCTCTAAATGAGTGAGCAATTTTAATTGTTTTTGCTCCATTATGGGCTAATCAAGGAACCGATTTAGCTGATATTTAGAATGAAGTAGGGAGATGATTTGATATGATAACCGGGAAAAAGTCATGTGTAAGTTTTCAGCTAGGTTTCTCTTCAAGAAAACAAGAAAGGCAAATATAATCCACGCGTATTAAGACACGAAGTTCTCTAGTAAGAATATTTTCTTAATATTTTAAATTCTAAAGTAACTGCTTTTAACAACTTAACCGATTTTAATAAAATTGGTTGCAAAATAAATGTGGAATAAAATTATATAAATTGGTATAGTTTGTATGCTGAGGTTAATCTTTGTCACTACTGAACTAAGTATTACAGCAAATTCTTTCACTATCTCGAATAATAAGAATGTAAGGTGCATTATTACACGTGGGCTAAAAAGGCAGAGAAATAGTAAATATTAAACTCACTGTTTCCCGTACAATTTGCAAAGTTGAACGTGATACCATACCTAATTAAATTTATTCTAGTGAACTGTGAGCTTTGCACGGCCACACACTGCCAATTAACGGATAGATATGGCTGGTTATTATTATATTGCCTGGCTCAAAGAATTAGTATCGCTATTCAAAACGTAGTAACATTAAAACAGTATTCTTGGAATCTTCCAGGTCAGCAATCACGCTGAGAATATTTTACACCATCTTTTGTAAGCTTTGACTGCAGAGATTAAATTTTCGGCGGCTTGCCCCCTATTACGTGGATCCAACAAAATTACTAGCAAATCGTGGGTGTGTAATACTCCTCTGCCTTCCCCTTCGGGGATATAGGCGTGACGTATCTCTGTCTGTCTTTTGTAAATACTGTAAGAACTTAATAGCTGTGTTGTATATTCGTATGGCATAGGTACTGTATTATGTTAAACCAATTTAACTTGTTTAGTAAAGGTTATTTCTGTTACCTTATTTTTCTCTTTTTTATTAAAGTTGTTTCCTTGTTTCACGGTTTTACACCCAAAATGTTCTCTACCCGAAATATATTCAAATAGAGAAACTCATTATTTTAAGAAGTTAAATAAATAACCGCGGCACTTTCTCTAAAAACAGATCTTTGTAGTCTTTGGTACCCGAAGGATGAGATCTGGTGACATATCGATGCGGTCTTTGTTATTGAGGGATGTGATTCAGTGACGTATCGATTACATGTAGTGACCGCACCAATAGAGAATGTATGACCCACCACACTAGCAAAGATAAACTAGTATCTCTACTACTCGTACAGCGCCGGACTAAATTTATGGAGACATATTGCGAAATGATAGACCATTTAAATAGACGCTGGCTATAATATGTGTGATTTATTGAAGACCTGCGTTCGTGTAATATATATTGGAATATGTTAAAATGGTTACTATAACTCATCTCTTCATGTTAGGTAAAGTATTGTGTCGTAGAGCCGTTAAGCTTGTAAAGCTTTTGGAAACCAAACCTTTTTAATACTGCTTTGTTATCCTTATGGGCTACTTAACAATAACAGTTTTCAGTGGTAATACCTAATACTTTTAATTATAATTTATTCGCGTAAAACGCAAAGCACGACACGGGACAAAAAAGGGCACTTTATCCCGGTAATGTATTCCCGTAGCGTGATGGACCCTTGACACCACCGTCTTGCACCACCAGTGGTGACAAGGATATTTTTTAATACCCATTACACTACCAAAGAGCTGCAGTCTGACACAAGTAGGTACGTACAAAATGTACTAACAGTCCGCATGTGGCTGTAAAAAAATTTATGACTTTATAATATGGTCAGTCTCTCTAATCTTGAAGGCTCTTATGTTGTTATGTATTCCTGGTACATTTGAGGTTTGTGTCTTTTATAATGGACAATCATTTTTATCTGTACTCGGTGCATCTGTTCACACATTTCTTTATTTTTCATCGGGACAAAAATATGTATCATGCGCTTAGTAGGGCAGTATGGTCTCTCTATTATAAGATACACAAACAACAAAAATACTAGGAGTACAGAACTACAAAAGAGCACTAGCCAACACTTATCTCGCTCAGTTTCGTTTATTCAAAATGTGTTCTATAATAGGAGAACTAAAACTTTACCTACTTCCAATTAGGTAAGGAGGTAGTTTCTCCCCTTCGTCCACGTGATAAAAACATGGTGGTTATCAAAAAGTGTAAAAAAATCTATATTCATAACCAGTTATGAAATCTTAGTTCATAACCAAGATTATATCATAACCAGTTATCAAACAATACTTTTTTCCATTTTCACAACCAGAACCTCCTATTCTGTTATGCTCGCCTGGTACTTTTTCGGAATAATGAGTACAAACATTCAATCTGGTAAGTTGTATATATGTTCCACTTTTATGTTCCATCAAACATAGTAGAACTAGTGGGAACGAATCGAAAGTAAAGGAATTATGTTACTAGGTTCACACGAGAGTATTGTTAAGTTGTATGTACTGATTCGATATTAAATTTTGTTCTTAACGTACCTATTTTATTTACAAAGAATAGGCTACATTTTATGGTGGCACAGCACTATTTGGTGGTAGTGTAATGGGTATTAAAAAATACCTTTTACACCACCAGTGGTGCTGCAGCTCTTTGGTAGTGTAATGGGTATTAAAAAATACCCTTGACACCACTGGTGGTGCAAGACGTTGGTGTCAAGGGTCCATCACGTTCCCGTAGAAATACTTAGATATAGTCAGTCACAACAATTTATTTGTGCTAGAATGGCAGAGATTAGGTATATGTACGTAATATTGGTCGTGGCTATTGAAATTTACGTTCGGATTTAAGAACGGTTATTGATTTTCTATTTGTATATGGCGCCCAACGTGGGACCAACAAATATACTGGTAAAATGTGATTGTGCCTATTCGTCTGCCCCTTTGAGGATAAGGGCTTGATTATATACATATATAATGTAAAATAAATATTTGATTATTATAAACAGTTATAACGACGCGAGAAGGCTGAGAATGTAGGTACCTACCTTTTTACTTTGCCTGCATAAAATTAGCTCACTGAACCCTCATTGTTACGTATCTTTGTTTTTCTTATATTATCTAAACATAGAATACAAACTCCCTTTGAGGGTCTCGGTGAGAAACTCTAACTGAAAAAGCATTTTAAACTTCACAAATTCGTTCGTTGTGTTTTCATGGATAAATTAAAACTTTGAAAATTGAGATTAGAGCGTTCCTATTTCTAGGGAATATTTTCATTTAAAGGTACATAAAACGGAGAGGAAAAAACTGCACGCAAAGCCGTGGCCTTCAGTTAGTAAACTACTATTACTGACTTAGTATAAAATACCAATATCGTTTTAGGCGTTATTTGCTTTGGGTTTGACCTTTGGAAATTGTTCGTCGCTTATATCTTTCCAGTACATTTCAATAGCGCACCAAAATGATTCTTTCATAGTCCTTTCTTACGATTTGAATAACATTTAAATATTCTCAACTATATTACAATTTCTACTATCAGATAATCCATTCGAATAAATGGTATTAAGTAATAATAAATAAATATATTACGACTGTTTTACAATGTCATCAAGCAATATTGAATGGTGTTATTACGTCTAACTTCGTCGAACTACTTAAATACCTGGACAAACGCCTACTTTTTTGTAAATGCCAACATTATGATGCATAGGAAACACTTCGACCAGGGTCCGAACCTGGAAACTACTACCACTACTGAAGTGACCGGTGGTGATTCCGGTACATACTGGTTACGAAAACTGACTTACAAATATAGATGGAACAATAATAATGTAGGTTCCCATTCGCGTAATCTAGTAGCCCATGGTTGTTTTTATTGTATCATCAGGCACCTCCACTAATTTTATAGGAAAGCTATACAAGCATAAACAACAGCTTTGTTCCTCCCAAATTTATTATATTTTAAGTAGGTTAGTTACTTATACAGGATTATTGATGTTTGTTAGAACAGTTTCTTGTTTTGAAACCGAAACTCGTAAAAGAAGGTGCAGTACTGTAAGCATTCCGCTGACAGTCCTAATGATTTGTTCATGAAATTCACCCCCGTTTTATATCAATAGAAAACAAACTGCAAATCTTAGCTGCAGATATTAGATACTTATTTATCATCGTCTTCGTTGCGCAAATATAAACAACGTTGATTCCTCTGTACGCGTCTCGAGCGGAAAAGAAAGAATGACAAACGAGTTAAAGAATAATGGAAAGTAAATGAAAACAGCGAAATCACCTTTGTCAAATGTTTTTCTTTATACCTTGTCAACATACGGAAATGTTTCTTAAGAAATGTTTCATAAGTATATTGTATCGAAGTTAAGAATTTTGAACAGTCGTTTCAAACAAAATTTACACAATAACTTTTTATATTGTAGCTACTGGTATTTTCCACGGTCTCGTGGTGGTTGTCGGTTGTCATGACTGAAAGATATTGCCTATGTTATTTTCTAGGATATTATCTATCACCTTGCCGAACTGAATTACTATTCCTACAGTCGTAAGGTCTTGAAAGTTAACTAACAAACATAGGTACATAAAAAACCGTAATATTGTCATTTATTTTTTTATTTATTTATTGAGCGGAGTTTACGAAGCTCTTTCTTATACGACTCGTGTATTTCGTTCGTGATCGAACTCCTCCTAAACGACTGGACCGATCTTTTTGAAATTTGGCACGGTCATAGTGACCATCACCGTGAGTGCATATATCTGAATTCATAAAGATCGGTCCAGTCGTTTAGGAGTTCGACCCGGATCGACAAACTCAGCTCAATTATTGCAACATCAGAATGCATTGCATACCTAGTTTATTTCAGGCAACAAATAGAAAAGTTACAGGTGGTATAAACTTATTCTACGGCGTAAATACCTTAAAACTAAGAATACATTTTGGATATTATAAAGTTGTGTTAGTGATAGAACCTTAAGACTAGTGTTAGTAAACACTTCACTATCGCACTTAGGTCCTTTTGCGTTCCGGTGGTAACGATCCGCGGAAGCGGCGGAATACCACGCCCTGTGGCCAGAAGTTCTCCTGTATGACGAGGCTCAGTCGAATGTTGGGCACTCGCACCACGTACGACAGGAAACTTTTTTTAATAAGCAAACGAGATATATACCGTGCATTATATTGTTCTGGTGTTTCCGCTATTTAACATGTACAGACAGTTCCCTCGTGATCCCGCTTGTAACAGTGCCGAAATATCGGAAACTACAAAACAATAAAACACATACATGGGTTGAGATATATTTTGAGATCCACAGAATAACTTTGCAAATTTATTAAATTACATTTCGGATATAAGTCCGAGACGCAGAGACTTTTTATTCAATTAATTCGGTCGTTTTCGACATTCGGACAGTTCGGTGACGGTAAAAGGCCTATTACTACGTGGGACTAAAAATACTGGCCAATTGTAGATGACTAATGCACCTCTGCCTACCCCTGCGGGGATATAGGCGTGATATATGTGTGAAATGTATTTTGTTCGGAGTTTAAAGTGAATGAAATTTCGGGAACTATCCTTTTTACTCTATGGTCATGCTATCCACTGGAAATACCTGCTTGTAACCAGAGACTCCCGGCAACGGACGTTAGAGCGGCCGCGGCCTTGGGCCGCGAGATTACAAAAACAAAAAAAAAATGGTCATGCTATGTACAGTGTGTATTATCTATGGCCATGTGTTCCAAACGGTAGCACCGTCAATGCCCAGCTTTTTACAATTACGTCTCAAAGTTGACGTTTTTGAGTTATAGGAAAATTTTGCATAAATCGTCTACTCTATTGTATTAGGAGTTACCCTGTAATGATAGACGTAGAAGTGGAAATAAAAAAATAAAATAAAAATAAATAAATAAAAACAATGTTGATATTATTACTTTTGCTTTAAAAATATATCGACGTATCACAGGTTTGCACAAAGTACCTTCAGTTAAAAACTAAATTGTATCTTCCCTCGTCGAAATAGAACAGTATCGTGTAGATAAATCTTGAGGTTACGTCATCCCATCTCGTATGTACGGGAAACAAAGTTTAATAGAAAAGTAAATTACAAACTGGAAGTGAAAACACAGAATGTTTAAAGTTGTAATTTGTACGTATTATATCTCCAACAGCTGGTGAGAGATACGATTTATGGTTTTTATTTATTATTACTAGCGGACGCCTGTTAGTTTTTTGGTTCTCAATTCCCGCGGGAACACATTCCCGGGATAAAAAGTAGCATATGTTACACCTTATTACATCAGCTATCTGCCAGTGAAAGTCCCATAAAAATCGGTCCAGCCGTTCTAGAGATTAGCGGAAACAAACAGACAGACCGACAGACAGATAAAAATTAAAAAAAACATTTGTTATGTGACTATCGTGTATACTATACTATACATACCGTGTATGCATTTTGTAAAAAGCTGGTAATTTGAAATTACACACAGACTGATTTTATTTATTAGACATACAGATTTTATTTATCTGTATGGATTATGAGTACTTACTTCGCTTTGTAAACATTATTCCTATTTAAATCACATTAGACAACAATAAGTGAACTAAAATAAAACTTTCTTTGGACACAATACATAATCGCTTTACAGTAGGTAGGTACATGACCCCTCCATGGGACCTGGAAGCGAGAGCTGAGGCGCTGGAGCGGGACCACTGGCCTGCGTCTCGAGAAATCGATGACCAACGGTCCCAACTCCGCCAGCATCTCATGGAGTCATGGAGGATGCGACTTGAGCAACCAAAGTGGGGTACCACCATCATCGCGGCGGTGAGACCGATCATGGACGATTGGCTGCAGAGGCAGCATGGTGACCTCACGTATCGTGCGACGCAGATCGTTACCGGGCATGGATGCTTCGGTAGCTATCTGTTTCACATCCGTCGTGAGGTCACACCCCGGTGTCAACACTGCGAGGTTTCCGACGACGACACCGCACGCCACACGTTGGTGGAGTGCTCAGCGTGGGCGAGTCAGCGCCGGGACCTCGTAGTGGGTCCGCGCGTGGATACCCTCTCGCTGGAGACTATGCTTCAAGCCATGGTCTCCAGCGGGAGTAGGTGGAACGCGGCCGAGTCCTTCTGCGAGCAAGTCGTGGTCGCGAAGGAGGCGGCCGAGAGGGAGAGGGAGCATACCCTCCCCGCCGAGTTCCGTAGTCAGCGGCGAGGGTGCCGCAGACTCATCTACGCCCAAGACCATCGACCTCCATGATCGGGGCCTGAGGACGGCGGGATCGCCACCCGTCGCCTTTACAGAAGCAGCCTAGAAGGGTCGCGTGCTGCGGGGCCTCAGCCCCACAGCATGCAACCAGATTCACTCACCGACGCGAGATAAAACCCAACCCCAACGACGCGGGATTTTCATTCCCACCAAACCCCCGAAGAGGCCACACAGGTGGCCAAGGTCCGCCGGGCGCCACTGGAAATACCTTCTGGTATGTACTAGAGACGCCCGCAGCAATGGACATAGGAGCAACTTTGGTCACGCGAAATTTAAAAATAAACCTACTAATTGAATTTTTGGTGCTTATTTAATATTGAATTGACGTAAGTAATCGATATTTCACCCATTTTCTAAACAATAGTTTTAATATATTTTTTTGTTTAGCGTGCATTTAAAATTGCGGCAATGCGCAACGTAAGTATTACCTAACTTAGAAATATTCATTTGTCGAAACGATTCAGTTCATACTCAGTAGTTTCTGCTGAAGGTACTCGATTTGGAGCAGTTGTTTCCTTAGCAAACGCAATAACATTTGCATAAGGCCCGAGAACTGCTGGCGTAATAATGAAAGTAATAGAAAAAAGATCGCACTTGTGCCCCCATAAGTACTTAGAAGGACCTCACCGGTGGCGGCGATCAGGATAACCAATTCTAGCCGTTGGCTTTTCTTAACTAAGATTACTTCCAATACAGACGAGTAAACAGAAAGAGGCGAGTAAAGAGTTACAAACTACGAGTACTTATACCCATAAAATTATCTAAGGCTTTATTTACCATTTGAGAAGTAAAAAAAAGTTGAGAACGAATAAGAAATTAATTTTAAAATAGGTTACGTAAGTACGTCTCTCATGATCATGACAAAGGGACTTTCTATTAAATCAATGACTCAGCAAATTGGTATAAAATGTAGTCCCTAAGCACTTTTGATTGGGAATAAGTAGCAAATTTTTGGGACTTGTAATTAAATTCACCAGATCTAGGTCCTAAGCACATTTGATTGGCAATTGCTCATTTTTGGGACTTGTAATTCAGTTCACAAATCGTGTTAATTTGTCTTTGTCTTTATTTGTTTACACATTTTATAATACAACCAGATTAAGTATGTAGGTAGGTATGTGCAAAGGGTATTTTCTTATAAACCAGACACATTCTTCTGTAGAACTATCGAGGCCTGGAACGCCCTGCCGCGCACGTATTTTCTCCTACTTACAACCCAGGGTTCTTCAAGCGGAGCGTGAAGAGGCAGATCACTAGGTCGCCAAGTTGAGGACCGCTTTTAATGGCACATATTGCCATTAAGAGTGACATATTGCGTACTGTGAGAGTCGCCCACAATCGCCAGACGTTGCGGCTTTCCATCAGACATGCGGCGTCAGTTTCTGATATATAATAAAAAAACACATGATCGAAGACCCTCGCCATATATTTTGCTATAACATTATATTTACTTAGTAACAAAAGTTATCTTTAAGTGTCGGTCAAATATCAATTAGTCATCTAACAATAAGGATTGAATATAAGTACTTGCTTTTATCTACGACATAATAAAAGGAACAAAATTTCTCTTATAAATCGGATAAAGGAAGAGACGCGTTCACGGAAGCAATTACGTTTATCCTAAAGGTTCCTCCTGGGCGCTATTCATAGGCCAACTTTTATTTGTTCGGACGACCAGCACTAATGAAGCGCGATAATTAAATGGGCCTTATAGAACCCTCAAAGAATAAGTACAACGCCTACAGCTGCTCCTCGACATGTTACAATACGGTCGAGCGCTTGAATATTCATCGATGACCCATTGAATCCTAATAAACATGTTATTATTTCACTCAGAATAAATTTTCTTGTCTTATTCTTCACTACTTTTATCTCTACAACTAAAATACTGGTATATTTTCTTATACTAGATAGGTATAGGTGTAAGTATACACCGGCAACTAGTGCAGTAACCGTGTGATACCCAGATCTTCGATACATTTCTACATTATGTATGAGAATGAGTATTTTATTTATGTATCTACTCGTTTTCTGTCCCTATCCTGTAAGGATTAATTTGTTCATCCAGGATTTTGTCCGTGTCTCGTGACTGTACGGGAAGTTATCTGTCGGCTTAGATGCGGCTACCTGTAGGGTGAATTTTATCCTTCCCTCTTAGTATTCCAAGGATGTAGGCTTATAATTCACTTGAGGGTGGAACCGCAAAGGGTACGCGACAGGGACTCACTGGCACACCTAAAAAGGTTTCTTGAAGGTTCGTGCTGTCAATCCTCATAAATACAGTACGTTGAGGAACAAAGGAATGCCGTAATAAATGAGGTTTGTTGAATATAAATAAGTGTATAATACTGCTGACTGATTAATAATTATACACAAATATTTTGAAGAAATATTTGTATGTTAGTTAAAATTAAATTGACTGAACCAACTGTTCAATTTAAAAAATTCTTTCACCAATATTTTTTGTTTTGACGTGCTAGGTACTTTTTATCACATTGTGGAAATTGCGAACAAAACAGACTATTCCACGGCGTAACCGAGGGCAATTAAATATAAATATAAATAAATATGTTAGGACAATTCACACAACGCGTCTCAAACTAAGCAGACCTTGTGATATGAGTTTACTGATATAAATACTTACATACATTTTTTTTTGTAAATACATACAAATTATACATAGGTAACTTCAGACTTCGGTACAAACGTACCTATATGTCATCACACAAAGTTTGTCCCGACCGGGAATCGAACCCGAGACTCCGGCGTCGAAAGCGGGTGCACTACCCACTACGCCATGCCACCGAAGCAGTCAAATTGCTAGTATTAAACAATTATATTACTCTTTAACCATCCATCAATCCAGCTTTATTCACCAAAGATGTTTATCAGTAAAAAAACCTCATCGACGTGTATACGGGATCGTAAGAAAATTTTAAGAGAGTACTTTTGTTTTATACTGAAATATTAAAAAAAAACACAGTAAAACCGTGATTTTACGGTTTTCAGATAAAACTGAACATCCATGACCACTGAATAAAATACAAATGCTGTTTATATTTTCCATTCTATCAATTTTCAAATTATAATAATGTTCTGACTTTGTAATAGTTAGGGAAACTTTTGTCTTATATTCCAAAACAACGAGACATTTTTGTCAGTAATTGCGTATACTTTTAAGGTAACATTACTACTTGAACAAAAAAATTAATAATCTTGTAATAAGAGGAAGTCTTACCGACTTAGATTGTTTCAACTCTAATCCATCTCAATACACTCGCGCTATATCTGACGAATATGGTTTGAATCCGTTCTCGAATTGTCGTAGTTAGTTCTTTCTTTTTGTAATTGTATTTACACTCTTGTTAAGTTTCTTGTTGTTTTTAATAATCAAGCACTAATTATGTATTTGCGAAAACACATAAATGGTATTTAGATATATAAGTGGACACTAAATAGTTTATAAGAACTGTTAGAAGAATTGAGAATTAATACACTAATTGACACTTCTGTCAATATTTCAGAGCGTGCACGCCTACTAGCTGTTGGAGAATGGGAGTCAGGGTTATGGATCCAGGCGCTCCCATCGCCCAACATCGGTACAATGTTGGACGACACAACCTTCCGCATTGCCACCTGCATTCGACTGGGTACACCTTGTGTATCTCCGCATCATTGCACCTGTGGAGTAGCCGTCGATAATCTATGACACCATGGCCTTTCTTGTAGCAGAAGCGCAGGTCGTATACCTCGGCACGCTATTCTAAACGACATAATTCGTAGGGCTCTTTCCACTGCAGGTCTTCCGGCCGTACGTGAACCACATGGTTTAGCACGAAGCGATGGAAAGAGACCGGACGGTATGTCGTTACTACCGTGGAAGATGGGAAGGCCTTTGGTGTGGGACGCTACATGCGTTGACACCTTAGCACCTTCACACCTTCCAAGCACATCCGGATGTGCCGGCGCTGCTGCTGCATCGGCTGAAGGCCTCAAACGGCGTAAATATGCTAACCTAGCAGGTGATTACATATTAAAGCCATTTGGGGTTGAGACACCGGAGTCATGGGGTCCGAGTGCTCGCCGCCTTTATATGTAGAGACATTGCTAAACGCTTAATCGATGCTTCTCAGGACCAGAAGGCTGGCTATTTTCTGGCCCAAGGATAAGTATCGCCATCCAACGTGGCAACACAGCCAGCATTCTGGGAACCTTCCCAGTCGGCAATGACGCTGAGGATTTTTTAAACGATATTTTGTAATGTAAATATTTTTAGTATATAATTATGTATATTAGAAATGTTCGTTTTCCAAAGCAACAAAAATAAAATAACTTATAAAAATTTTCCGAATTCTCTTACTGCTTTAATTTAAAGATTTTTTTAAATGTTCGTAAACTTTTATAAAAAATGTTATTGCTACAACATTAGTTCCCATAGACTAACGCGGTCGTCGTATACGCTGTGTTCCCCTAGTTCGACACAACGATTACATAGAAACTGCAATTTTTCATAGCAACGCCCCACTGCTACGGTACGATTTATGATGTAAGGAATGATTTTTCAACATTCACAACTTACATTTATTTTTATATCCAACACCCAGTGTGAAATTACCAATAAGGGAAACGGTAAATGTTGACTAAATGACCGTTCATCACTACATATTATAAAACAAAGTCGCTTCCGTCTGTATGCTTAGATTTTTAAAACTACGCAACGGATTTTGATGTGGTTTTCCTCAATGGATAGAGTGGTTCTCGAGGGAGGTTTTTGTGTTTATAATTTGTCAAGCGGGCGAAACCGCGGACGTCCGCTAGTAAATTATAAAACAAAGTCGCCTCCGTATGTATGCTTAGATTTTTAAATCTACGCAACGGATTTTGATGTGGTTTTCCCCAATGGATAGAGTTGTTCTCGGGAGGGGTTTTGTGTTTATAATTTGTCAAACGGGTGAAACCGCGGGCGTCCGCTAGTCATGAATAAGTATTGCAATTGTGACGATGAAATTCCTAACACACAACTACTTTGATAGAATTCCTAATACTTATTAAAGAGCCCTTGGAAGTCCGTCTGAATACTAATTTATGTACCTAAATAATAGAAACTAGACTAATGTTCAGTAAGTTTTAACCGATTTCAAAAAGAAGGTGTTTTACTTTAGATTGTATGTTGCAGAGATTAGCCGGAATAACAATCATTGTATTTAGTGAAAAATTGTTGCCATTACAAACAGATACTTCCATTATTATTTTGTAAAAGATTTTTCGTTGTATAGGCAATATCACAAACTACCACGAGTAACCGCTTCTCTTCAAATGAAATTTTAGTTACTTTTTAAGTAGTTGTTAGCATTTCTTTGTTGAATTATTTAAATTCTCTGATTGAACAATTCAACAATACACATTTAAGAAGATTTTACTATAGTTTGGCTATTTTCCAACAGACTTAGACTTTGGAATAGTACTTTGGAACCTTAAATATGTCTCTTAACGCTGTACGCTATCTAGTTTTGTAGTCACTAGTAGCTATGCTTTTGCTCCACATCACAAATGAGTAACAAAGTAAACAGGTATTAGAGCCCATAAGAACCACTTTACAAAGATAACGAGACTGCGATACGCTTGAGTCTTGATATAGAACAGGAGTAGTTATTTCTCCAAACTGTGTGTCTATTCTGATGAGAGATGTATTTCATGCTATATAAAAAGTAGAAGTTATTACATAAAAACATTTGAATAAGGTATAATACTGGGTTAATCCTAAATCGTGAGAGCTGGGAGTTATGTAATTTGGTATATACTTAGATCGCGTGAGCACTCAACTAAAAATAAATTACTGGAGCGCGCCCGTACGCAACATTTACGACATTTTCATGACGTATTACGACGTAATAGAGGTGTTTGCACAGACAACCATAAAATGTACTTTGACGACATATTGGCCCTTGAATCTTCAAGAAGGTCTATACGACTGCATAATATCTACTTGAACCTTGTTAGGTAGGTTAATAGAAAGAGTTTCATGGTCACAAAAAGTTACACAAATAGTAGGTATCTATTTACTATTTGTGTAAAATATAGACCTATATACCACCATATCTTAAAGCAATATAATTTGACTTTACAAGGAGGTTCTCAATTCGATCGGTACATTTTTTTTTAAATGAATGTGTTGGTACAAAAAGTCAAAGTGACATTATAATAATAATGCTTTAACCTGTCTACCCCCTCCTATAGGAATTTACCCATTAAAAAGGGAACCCCCCCCCCATAAAAAAATAAGGTTAAGAGATGGTGGTTAGGCCACCTGATCATTCCCTGGAGCATGGCTATAAAATGTAAGGTTCGTACAAATGGTACAACCCAGGTAAATACGCTCATTGGTTCGTACAATAAAAAATTAACAAAACAGCGAGCGTGCTCGTTTTTTGGTTCCTGATAGGATTATACACAAGAACTTATTATAGAGCGGCTCGTTGTTCAATTACAAGTAAATGCTCAGCAGCACAAGCACGGCCGTACCAACATATTGTCGATCCACTATTTACACCAATGATATCGCAGAAAATGACAAAAATGTGTTAAGTAGCGAAAATTTCTGCGATATAATGATATCGCAGAAATTTTGGTTATCGACAAACTCTTCCAACCGCCATGCTCGCTTTGCAAGTCTATACTCACTCTAATATGAACAAGAGAAGACATACGACTAGACGACTGTGTGTCTGAGGGTGGAGTCAAGAATATAAATCTCTAACGGTGACATATAAGGGCACTCGCTTGCCAAAGTATGTTTTGTAAAGCACATTGTGTATCTATTAACATATAACTCAAATGTGACTTGACCGTGGAGACCTCGCTACTTGAACAGTTTTAAAAGTTTGTGAACTTACGAACTATTAAGAATGATTATGTTGGTACCACTGCATGAAGTTCGATAAACTAAATTAAAATAGAAAAATACAAAAAGAATGTTCAATCACAGAATAGGGAATAGTACTTAGTTCTATTACAGACACCACTTATTTTAGGGGGTTTCGATGAAGGTATTGTTAGTAATAATATTAGGTAATGAACAGATGTAAGTGATGTGAAGTGTGTTGAAACAATAAAATAACGAACTGAACTGTTACTTACTTACAGAAAAAAATAGATAGGTTTGACATAGGTAACCTTTGAGACTATTCTACCAAAGGAACATTTGGTTTACAATTCACAGATATTCTAAACATATAAGGCAGAGTTCAAACGTTTTTACATAAATCAGCAATCCAAATAACGCTCACAAAAAGATACAAATGTATTCTATATGAGGTATTCGTCATGTTTTATGGAAACCGGTTAAGAATACATGAGTTCTACGCTATTCTAGTTACATTTAAAGATTCAAGACAAAATTGACGTCGGTCACTTTTCTACCTACTGCCAGGCCTATGTCACTTGCCGCACAATCGCAAAAAATACGTGACGTCAGCTACAACTTGAAGTTGTAAGTCAGTAATGGTTATCTCTCGTTTGTGACACGGCATGGACCATAGAGTTGATATTGAATACGTCATAATTATTGGTCAAATTATGCTGGTAAGTATATATTTTACTTTACTGACAACCCTAACGTTCGAATTATGTTCTCTGTAAACAAAAGAATATGCTTTAATTAACGTCGGAGTGCAAGATCTGTATGTAAGTACTATTCTCTATGGCAGTAGCACAGCTGCCTAAGAGTCAGAGTCAGAATAAATTAAACTTACTAGTCATAAAGTGAGGGTTCCTCTTGAGGGCTGCTGATTAAACAAACAAAATCGGTGTAAAAACTTTCTAGTATAGTCTAATTCTGACTTTAGTGACCACAACCGTTTCACTGAATGGTCACTAAAATGAAGATATACGGAGCAAAAACTTCTTGAACATTTTGTTTCATTTGCTATCCGATGGCCAGCTCCTTAACTTTGCAAAACTCGTTTAAAACATAACTAGGTTTCCAACTTGCCAGAAGGTTCATTCCAAAGTTTGTGATTCCAGGTGATAATTAAGGTTTTTAGACATTTCCGTTCTGTCATACATAATTATAATATGAATATGTCTTAGTGGTGATAATTTAGGCATAGGTACATTATAGATTTCCTAAACAGCTCAATTGGTTTTCACCAACCATGGTCACGGGTAGACTTGATGTGAGTTAATGACGTCTCCGTGACGGGCGATTGTTAACTATCCACATCTATTTTCAGACTTCTATTAATACTTACTTCAGTCACAGAATGGGGAATACGAGTAGTACTGCGTTATTAATTGGTTATTCTGAGTTATACTTATATCTAATCTAATGGGTTGGACTTGCTTATCGGCGATGTGAGATCCATCCCCAGTGGTGAAAGTTCATGTCAGTCGTGTGGTGACATTACTGCAAGCATCTTCGCTGAAAATCAGTTTCATTAAAAGCTATACAAACTTTTGTGTATTCGCTGTTGGAATTTCTAAGTAGGTAGAATAAATTCCTCTCGTATCAGCTAGCGAGTATCAGTTGTCACATCACATTATCCAATTAAATGGAACACTAACGCATAGCAGCCGCAGTCTGACTCCACGATAAATGGTTCCGATACTGAACGAGAGCTTACATAGAACAATAGTTGGCTGTGATATATGATGCTGAGTTAGTGATTGTACGATCAATACGGTACTATAGAAACGTAAATAAATTTAAAAATACACCATTCGCTTTCAGCTTATATCAACGAGTTAACGGGAATGCTAATAACTCGAATTTGCGATTTCTAGTAACTACTACCAATTCTTAAAAAAGGTAATGTGCGAGTCGGATTCGCGCACAAAGAGTTCCGTACCAAAACGCCAAAAAACCACGTTTGTTGTATGGGAGCCCTCTTAGTAATCTACACTACTACGAGTATTATAAAGAGGAAAGATTTGTATTTTTGTATGTTTGTAATGAATAAACTCAAAAACTACTATGCCGATTTCAAAAATTCTTTCACCATTGGAAAGCTACATTCACCCTGAGTAACATAGGCTACTTTTTATCCCGGTAATGTGTTCCCACGGGAACCGGGAACGGGTAAACTAAATCACGCGGGCGGAGCTGCGGCGATAGGCTATAGTTTATTATATTCAGTTTTTTTAGTATTTGTTGTTATTTCAACTCTCTATCACGGTCCATGAGATAAGTGTAGCTTGGTGACAGATGGACGGTCAGCGGATTCTTAGTATAGGGTTCCTGTTTTACCCTTTGGGTACTGAACCCTAAAAAAGGTGTATTATCAAAGCTTAGGGTTCTCTATCAAACAGTATAAATAAAAGGAGGTACCTAACAGTAGAATTTCTACCCAATAACTGTTGCCAATATCTTAGACTATAATTCACATCTCAAGAAAAAAAACATTATTATGTGTTCTTAAAAAATGTGTCGTAGATTTATAATGGACGTCAGCAGACATTAGTCTGGCCCTAATGTGTTGTTGCGTCTGTTAGCACGAGTACATACTGGTACTTTGGCAAGCGAACAGCAGTAGATGTCGCCGACCCATATTTATTTTGCGGACCCCGCCCCAAGACAGGCGTTCTTCTCGCCCCCACATCATTTTATACAACCAACCGACCGATTATATTTTTTCCTTTCCATTTTATAACTGGTATTTTAAGAAGTTAAATGTTTTTAGGAAAATATTACTGATCATTAATGTTAAGTTAAGAATTATAGAAAGAACACGTATGGGGTTTAATTATATACAATCAGTGTAAGTAAAGGGATTTTGTGTTAGAATATATTGCTATGAGAAACTTAGTAGCAGATTTACACAACAAAGACGTGTTGAATTATTTGAAGCTTGAAGATAAAACACGGTGAAACAAGACATTATGGTCAGAAACTTAATTTTGTACAAGCTTATGAAAATATCGTAAAAATTTCTAGCAATTCATGCTTTTGTGGTTATTACGACCAGTATAATGTCATACTTGGGTGGCTGCCCGCTTTTTCAACTGACTTCCAAAAGGAGGTATTTTCTTATGTTTGTTACCTATATTTGGATTGGGTGAACCGAGTTTGAATAAAGTCGGTTATTGTGTCAATTTTTGACGTCTCAGTATCAAGCTATTACATAATCCTTAAATGGATTCACTCGAACTATTATCCGACCGACTATCTACCCGGCGTAAATAGCCGAAGCATTATTTTGTGTTCATAGTAATGTACTGTCTTTTCTCGCAATGTAATAATACTTTTGTAAAATTATCAATATTTAAAAATTGTGAAAGACTGTCCAAACGATAGGACAACCAACATTTGAAAACTCCAATCTTATTCGAATACAAAGTAAGTTCCATGCTCTTTAACACTCAAACTTACTTGAAAATAAACATCTGCGACTATCTATGAAAGCACTTGAAATCCTCCCATACCCGACGTATTTCTAAAACTTTTACGTCACGAAAGGCAATTGAGTTAGTAACTTAAAGATCTACATAACGCTGACTTTGCATCAACTTTCGGTGGTTAATAATAAATTTAAGATATGACTGTCGAAAACTCATTCCTCCAACATAAATTTGTGCCTAGTAGCAGGGGTGACCGACAGTGACAAATTGCAGTATCCATGTACAGTCACTAGCATAAATATGTTACTATGGACACATCGGCAATTACATCAGGAACGAGTTCAATAATATCTGTCTCCCCTTACATCTTCTGATCGTTCATATGCAACATAATAAAGTGCCAACTTTCCAAAACAAAAATATGTGACAGCATAATAATATCTATTATTATACACACACACATCCCCGAATGCCTATATCCCCGTATTTGCCAGTATTTTAGTCCCAATAGGGGCAGGCCTATTGCCGTCACCGGGCACACATATAATGGGTTATGTCCAACATGGGCGAATGAATTTAATACAAATCAATTGCTAATATTGTAATTTTGAAATAAATTTGAAACTCGTTGCCTTGCGATGAAATGTTGATGAAAGACAAACAAAATCTTACGTGCCAGCCGCTATGGCGCAGCCAATTAGAGTTCTGAGCGTCTCGGACTAATAAGAGTCCTGGGCATCTCGGACTAATAAAAATCACGATCGACAGGTCATAAAAAACCACAAACTCTAAAAAAACTGTATCAACATTTAGAAACGCCCTTGTCACTCACCCTTCGCAGTCCTGCCCTGAGGCAATTTGGCTGCAGAAGCCTTTGAATACTAAAGAGGGACCGATAAAAATACAGACAGGACCAAGTAGGTACTCAATAATAACCAAGATTGGGTAAACCATAGATTTAATAACCAAACTCAAGCGTGGTCAATGACGAACTAATTTAAAGAATTGCCTACAAGGAAACTAAAAAAAAGTTAATTTTAAATTTTTCTATTATTTATATTTGTATTTATAAATACAAATAATAATTTTATCGTTTATTTCGGTTAATAAGCTTTTGATGTGACTTAATTAAAGCTTTATTTGCCTTAAAAGAACGCTGTCTGTCAAACAAATTAAAATTATTCAGAGAAAAACTTTTCCAATTAAACTGATTGAATGAACCGTTTTCTGAAAGAGACGAGTATAACAAGTTATGTAGGATGGTATGGAAAACGAACAGATACTTACCTCATTAATTTTAAAATAATACAACATTAATTATCAAATGTGCAATGTTACAATACCATCCAATGTCCTATATCAACAACCCCATGTCAGAAAAGTAAATTAGTACGAGAAGCATATATTTATACTTTTCCAGACAATAAAGAGAACTAATCATCAAATCAATCACTTATCATCAAATCAACTCACAAAACCAAAACAATTCGCAGATAATATTCTAATTTGCTAATATGATATTTTAGTACCTACTACTAACATTTCTGCGACTGCGACTGAGATTGACTGAGATCTGGCTGAGATGCAAAACAGGCATGAATGTTCTTTACACACGTTGCTATACGAATTTGGCCGCGCCGCATCGCGCCGCCTATTAGTGCGGTTTATACATGCCATTTTTTCAATAATAATCCTGCAATGTGATTCGAAGAGAGTGATGAAAAGAGAAATATGAGTTTGCCACGCACACAGCGATTAATTGTAACGAAATTCTGAAGCCAATCGCTGTGTGGGCGGCAAACTCATATTTCTCTTTTATAAACAAGTAATTTTATAATATTCATAAACGTTGTCTTGATAATTTGAAATTGGACGGAAAAGTACGGTTTCCTATTTATTTTCGGTAAATGTATATTTGATTAATGTATAAACATCACTTTGCTCGAGTCTTGCGTATATTAATTTTTAATTGAATAAAATATTAGACGCCGTTTACTTAATATTCCCATTTTCATTGTGAAACCTTTCAGGTACGGTTTTGTAATTCTTGTATGAATGAATGAATGACAAAAACTTTATTCACTTGGGTCATTAAAGGACGCTTATGAACGTCAGTAAATACTCTATATATTATTGCTTCCAATATTACAATTTCAGTTTTGTTGTTTCTTGTAAGCCTGAAGTTGTGGATAATGTAGGCATCGTCAGTTGTTCTAATATAGATTACAGAATACTTATTAATTTTCTATTGTTTTGGTACCCGTTAAAGGCAATATGCTTGGTACGTGTTATGCGGAATCAACAAAACTATTTATTTATTTATTTCTTACATACAACAGTCATTACAGGTATAATCCCCATGCGACAGTGTAGTACTAATTACATTGGAAATGGATCACTACAAATAGTTAGTGATTTGAAAGTACAGAATAGTGACGTCATAGTATAAAATAAAATCTTTCGTCGCGTCATAAATCGTAGCGAGTCAGGGGTAGTCAACAGTGACGGACTGCAGTTTGTGTAGTCGTTGCGTCAAAGAATGGGGCGGGAATGTTTTGGGCTTGTAACATATCACACAAACATTTATTAGACACGATATTTAATGATCCTTCAGCTGGATTGTTTGTTTACTTTTTAACTCCACATAATTATTACTTTTTACTGTGTTATTGCAAATGCTAAGAAACCCTATATATAGGTCTGAAGATGACTGAGTCGTCATCAGTTAGATTGAGATGTTTATACGCGTTTGTACGCCAGTCAATTTGTTGGTCCCGTTATATTTATCAGAACCTCCATTGCCGAACGCCTCTGGTGAGCACAGAGGGAATTTCCAGTGGCGCCCAGCGGAGTGGTTGAGGGTGACATTATTTAATCTCGGAGACTTTAAACGAAACCCTGAAAAATTGTGTCCGAATGTGTTTGATTTTATAATTGTAGTTTATTTTTATGTAGAGGTTTGTATGTTTAGACTTACATAATATTTGTACACATTGTCACTCTTGCTTTCCAACGTGGTTAATGTAACAAACTAATACAAGTTGTTTCAAGAATGCATTACAAGAAAACAAAATGTTATTCATGCAATTTCGTAGCACCGTGCTACGCTGGCGTTCTACGAAGACTTTTGGTGTCTACGGATTTTAGAATAGCTACGTAACTGAGACAGGCGACGCGCGACGTTGGCGGAAATCTTTTGAGCTCTCATCACTCGGTATAAACAGATTTCTTCTGTAATCTGTACTCTTTATACAGTGTACTAGTGTCTTGTTTAAATTAACTTCTTTATAACAAATTAAAAATAAAATATCTTAAAGTCAGCTGTGAGTACGAGAGTTAACCGAAAGTTGTAGAATAAATTATATCAAATTTACTTTTAAAAGTAAGAGATAAGTAAGACATATTTATCTCTTACTTTCAAAAGTAAATTTGAGAGCATTGTGGAATTCCTTGAAATAGTTTTGTCGTTCCCCTTCCGTTTTCCCGTTCCGTGGAGGGGCTCGTGGGCTAGTGGTAACCGACAATGTTAACACATTGTAAAGGTTAAGCAACATCGAGTCAGGCCGGTCTTAGGATGGGTGACCATTTCTTAAGACACTGAGACCTCTCCGTGCCTCGGAGAGCACGTTAAGCCGTCGGTCCCGGTTGTCATACAAACATCTATGACAGTCGTAAGGGGTAGTTGGAGCCCTAAATCAAAAATCCGACCGGTCTAACTACAGAACTTCGATGTCGCCCATGGGTTGTGGAGGTCAGATGGCAGTCGCTTCACGGAAAATATCGATGTTCAGCCGAATCGCAGTTAGACTGGAAAGCCGACCCCAATTAAGTTGGGAAAAGGCTCGGTGAATGATGAGTTTTCTCATTCCCAATTCCCACGGGATCACATTATCGGGATAAAAGTATCCGTTGTGACAATTATCAAAATTATTTATTCATGTGCTAATTTTCATCGGTTTATACGTGATTGTGTAAAAAACATAATTATTTTCCAAATCTGTAATGTACCTTTATGGAGTCCTTATACAAATATAACACTATTTATTACCTTGTTCATTTAAATAAGTATTATACAATATACATAATAAAACAATAGAATTCAAACTTACTAAATATGTACATTACCTATTCTAATTATACCTACTAAAATTACATCTAAATTCTAACATACGTCAAAGAACTCCTCCGCCTCGTCGCCAACTGGTAATGTTCCGATATGTTACGGCTAATACCCGAAATGCGGCTGCACCGGTTAGAACTAGGTGTAGCCACTTACTCTTGGTTAAACCTAGTATGGGTAGGTTAGGTTAGGTTAAAACTGTGACCACCTACGCCAGCGACTTGCATTAATAAAAAAAAGAGATTTCTCCCAGGTGAAAGTGACAACTAGACCTAGTTGTAGCCGGCATGATGAAGGCTAGACCTAGTTTTACCCGAAAACAATCGGCTCGTACTAGGTTTAACCAAGAGTAAGTGGCTACACCTAGTTCTAACCAGCTAAAACTAGGTGCAGCCGCACTTCGGGTATTAGCCGTAACAGATATAATATACGAGAATATTTGTAGGGCATCATGTACAATAAAAAAATAATGAATATTATATATATATAACCTGAACTTAAATTCCAACAGTCCAATCTGATGTTACATAATATTTACTATCAGAAACCATTAACTCTAGAAATAATAAATGTACATGTAATTGATTGCCCTTCAACATAAGAGTTTAATTTAAAAGCCCGTGACGAGTAAACAGCCCCTGTTAGCAAACTCGGAGAGGGGAATTACCTAGTCGTGCTGATCTCCGGAAAAGTTTCACCATTACGAGGCACAACTGTGATCCCTTTCCTATTACTTTTATGAGTACGCCAGCGGTTGGCGGGACCTATGTAAATGTTATTGCGTTTGCCAAGGAAACTACCGCTCAAAGTACAGCCAATTGCAAGAAAACACAAATGAATGCATTTCTATTCCTTTTAGGGTGTGTTTTGATATTATTTTTTGAGTGTGAATTTAGCAGCTTGATGATACCTTCTTTTATGAATATTGTACATTACTATATTTCATTATTATTATTTCGATCGGCTTCTTGGTAATGAGTAGGTAATAATAATTTATTTACAATAAGAATTACAATATACATAATTATATACTAAAAATATCGTTTAAAAATCATCCGCGTCATTGCCGACTGGGAAGATTCCCAGAATGCTGGCTATGTTGCCACGTTGGATTGCGATACTTATTCTTTGGGCCAGAAAATGCCAGCCTTCGGGTCCTGAGAAGCATTAATAATAATTATGTTACCAAAGTAGGTACTTTGCGTGAGCAACATATTAAATCATCCATGCTAAATGCTGCTATGTTCATTTAAACTTTAAATTATTATTATTATTATAGGATAATGGACGAGCAGCAATATGCTGATATGCCCATATCACACAGTGTTCGTATAGAAAGTCTTTGCATATTATAGTTTTAGTCGCTAATTAAATTGTTCCATAGTTCACACTTATGTATTGGTCATTAACCATTCGTCTAGGTGAGATTTAAAACTGTTCACAGATTTAGCAGTCACAACACTTTCAAGAAGTTTGTTCCACATATCAACTATACATACATAGATACATATGGTCACGCCTCTTTCCCATATGGGTAGGCAGAGACTATGGAATTCCACTTGCTACGATCCTGGCATACTTCTTTCGCTTCTTCCACTTTCATAACTATCTTCATGCACGCTCTCCGGCTCTGGGTGCTCTTGACCTGGCCTTTGGTCAAAACATCTCCGATTTGGTCGAAGTACGTTCGCCTAGGTCGACATATCAACTATGCGATTATTAAAACAGTTATAAGCAGTAAGGGATTGCGTGTGTGTCCAGCTGAGTATGAGGCTGTGTCCCCAGGACGTGTAGGATTTTTGTCGGAACACTAACATATCCCGCATGTTAGGTAAATTGTATCTATATGTTAGTACTTTATACGTCTCAATGGGGTCCCCTCTTGTTCTTCGTTGCTGGAGTGTTGTCAGTTTTAATTGCACATTTTATCGTATTAATCCTTCATTTACCCCTTAAGGGATAGACAGAGGCCTTCATTATACTCACATTTTGTCAGCCACTGTTAGTTCCACGTAATAGGGGGCGAGCCTTTTGTGTTTCCGAGGCACTTTGAGTATTGTTGCGAGGCTGACTGTCAGCCTCCAAATATATTGATAGTTTTTTAGGTTAAAAAATTTCACTGTTTTTAGAGTTCCGTTGTAACAATCTCGGAACCCTTAGTTTCATCATATCCGTCCGTCCTCGGCTTTTCTCTCAAACGATTAGTGTTAGAAAGATGAAAATTTGCACGGATATGTGTATTTACTATTCCGATAAAGTGATACAATAAAATTGAAATGAAATGTTAAATATTTTTTTCTGGGGTACTTCCCCTACGTAAAGTGGGGATAATTTTTATTTTTTTCGCGTAAACTCCATCGTCTGGAGTATCATTAGATAGGTATTTTTAAAAACATTGGGAGGTTGCTAAGACAAATTTTTGAATTAGGGGTCTGTTTGCGAGATATTCAACGTTAAAGCGCATTTTTTTGGTAAAAGAGTGTGTGTCTGTGGGGGACATACCCTTTCCTCTAAAATCTAAACGGCTAGCGTGAAGAATCTGAAAAAATCATGATGGTAGTCCATATAATGAAGAAGAACTTTGAAGGAAAACTATAACGGACCAGATGAATTTGTTAGTTTAGGAGTTATAGAGCCTATAATGGGTAACTACGGAACCCTATATTATGCGTGGCCCGACACGCACTTGGTCGGTTTTATTTTCTTTTAAGAGAGATAGGAGAAAAAAATGTGAAATAATCCAAAAATGGACCTTCCAAATAAACTAGAAGCCGAGGAATATAAGACTAGCTATTAATTGTACTTAATACCGGGAATAACTTACAATATTTTGTTAAGAAGCACAAGTTTGCAATCCCTCCATAAAGTATGCGCTCAGTGGACTTCGTTCGGTGGTTATCTGAATATATATGGGAGTGGGGGAAGCTGGGTGTTGGAGATAACTCGATATATTATGGAATTCTTGTGCACGGAGAGACGAGTTCTGAGGCACAATCACTGCTAATGAATCAACGACGATAGAGTTGCCTCCGGCACAGCGTTGCCCACTGAATTTAACTTTTAATTAATATTCTATTATTCAGTTTGTATATCATGAACATTGACGCTATATCCCTTTTACCTAATTGATAATCAAGTTAAAATCGAGTTTAAGAAAACAATCTGTATTTTGAAACTTGAAAAAATTACCTTTATCTTCAGCTTTAGTCCATTCCCGAACGCCTCTGGTGAGCACTGCTAGCAGAAGGAAACGGCCGCGTTCCACTGGCTCTCGCGAGACCATGGCTCGTAACATGGTCTCCAGCAAGAAGGTATCTACGCCCAGGCACGTTAGGTACGCTTGGAAATCGTATAGGTACCAACGCATTCTCTAACATTTTAAGGGTCGATGAACGAAGTAAATAATCGCTGCCCAAATTCGAGTAGAAAGACATCTAGCACAAATTAAAACTTCAAACATTCTGTGTTTTCATTTTCACATTTTATTTACTTTTCTATTAAACTTTGTTTTCTTTAGATACGGGATAGGGCTGCCTGGAGATTTATTTACGCGATACCGTTCTATTTGGGTGAGGGAAGATTCAATTTGGTTTATACCTGAGGGTGTTTCGTGAAAACTCGCTTTGTCGATTTTATATTGCTGGATTCTTCATAAGTTAGTATAACGAAGATATTTTTAGGTCTTTTATTCTGTATTTCAAGTTAACTTTGTATCTTAAATCAAAAACCCTAAAAGATGGTATCAGCTTAAGATATAATTAAAAAGTCACTTTTGTATGGCTTACTTTTGCACGTAAAGCTTATGTTTTGATAAAACGCTAATATTTCCTCAGAGAAAGTAATGTAATCAGAATCATATTATTTAACAAAGGTTTACATAGGCACCTGCTGTAAATAATGTTACAATCAAATATTTGTACGAATTTCTACTGAAATCTTTCATCGTGGAACGTCTTTTAAAAAAAACATTTTTTAAATAATTCACAACACACCACAACTTCGACGCCAGTCACTTTTAGAAAAACATTTCTGAATGTCGACGAGGAATGAAGAAAAACAGTTGACAAACGGGATTTTGCTGTTTTCATTTACTTTCCATTATTCTTTAACTCGTTTGTCATTCTTTTCTCTCCGCTCGAGGCGCGTAAAGAAGAGAAATAAAGGTTGTTTATATTTACGCAGCTAAGTGACTGGCGGAAAGAAATAAGTAACATTTGCAGCAAAGATTTGATGTTTGCAATGCCTCGGTGTGAAGTTTACTTTCATACCATTACCACTGTTAAAAGAATACTTAAATTTATACAATCAGTTTAGAGTTTAGATAAAAACAACATTTTGTTAAATGAGTTTAATGGAACCTTTTGTTGGAAGTTTTAAAGAATTAGTGCGTTCAGTCAGTCTGTCCTTCAGCAGTTTTCATACAGTTTTTGGTTAGTAATTTTAAATTATGTTTAAGCAATCTAACTCATCATAAAAATAAGTACCTAATGTTATACCCAAAAATAGAAGCGTTATTGATTCTTCGTTTGCGTATTCTTCTGGATTATGGTGTTATCCCTATATGTGTATGATCAATATAGGTTTCTGTGAAATACACGTGAGAGTCGCCATGTTCATTACCTCCTTGTATACTAAGAGTAGCACTACATTCATCTTAACTTAATATTCTTCTGTACGTGTGTTTGTCAATGAAATTTTGTGTGTACCTAGATTACAACGGGTTCCTAGATGATATGCAAACACAATTCCGCCGAGTTAGTTTCATATAAATAAATCAATTCAATAAGGTCACACAAAATCAAGCTTCATGAAAATAAAACATTATTGTTTGAGTATTTAACTGAGGGGTGGATTTACGCACGTTCAGCTAAGATTGATGGCGTGTTGTGTTCAAACATTTGAATAATAAATAATTGAGCGGTTCAGTACACATTTGTATTTTCGGCTCGCGAGTGTACATGCTTCTGCAACTCTTTACGATATCTCTCAGAAAAGTTCATATCTATTATAATTATTTATAGTTAGAGTTTATAATGATCAAATGTCACAGTTTTTACGAAAAAGGACCTATTTTTGGTAAGAACTTTGATGATAAACATTTCTGAGTTTAAATGTTATTTCAGGTAGTTTCAACCTCATACAAAGAGGGTGCTTGTATTCAAGATGATGTTAGAAAAAGGACACGTGAAGATGAGGGTTCGGTGTGCTAATCTGATGTTAAGTGAAAATATTTAGCAATAGACACTCCCTAAGGTGTTTTTATGCATAGGTTTTTAGTCATTGTAGTAAATTTGAATTGCTATGCCTATTTTGGTTTGAATTACAGGGTGGTTGTGGACTTCTTAACGGTAACTGCTATAGGCTTGCCCCCTATTACTGAGGACCCACAAAATAACTGGCAAAGCTTGGGTGTGTAATGCCCCTCTGCCTACCTCTTCGGGCACCTGCCTTGGTGGCGCAGTGGGATGAGTATGCGACTGTTGTCCCTGAGGTCCGAAGTTCGATTTCGGGTCATATCAAATTATTTATCTGATCCACAAATGTTTGTTTCGGAGTTTGGGTACTTTCTGTATAAAATGTATGTATTTAGAAATATATAAGTATGTTTATCAGTTGCCTCGGAGAGCACGTTAAGCCGTCGGTCCCGGTTGTCATACAAACATCCATGGCAGTCGTTAGCGGTAGTTGGAGCCCTAAATCAAAAATCCAACCTGTCTAACTGCAGAACTTCGATATCGCCCATGGGTTGTGAAGGTCAGATGGCAGTCGCTTCACGAAAAATATCGAAGTGCAGCCGAATCGTAGTTAGACTGGAAAGCCGACCCCAACTGCGTTGGGAAAAGTCTCGGTGAATGATGAAGTATGTTTATCAGTTGTCTAGATCCCATAGCACAAGCTTATATTAGCTTAATTTGGACTAGGTGACGTCGTGTGAAAATGTTCAAAAATATTGATTACAAGCTGATCGCCGCGGCTCCGCCCGCGTGATATATATAGTTTTCTCGTTCTCGGTTCCCGTGGGAGCACATTGCAGGGATTTGAAGTAGCTTATGTTACTCAGGGGTAATGTGGATGCATATCAGTGAAATATTTTGTTAAATCGGATCAGTAGTTACGGAGCTTATTCGCTTCAAACAAACAAGCAATCAAATCAAATCTTTCTTCTTTATAATATTAGTATATGTCTAGTTTTTTGGATATAGGTATACATCACGTCTATGTAGGCGTGGTGTATGTCTGTTTGTCTAAACCTATAAGTAACAGTTTTGAGGGTAGGTACTTAAGTTTATTTCATATTTGAACAACTAACACAACACATAATCCCTTTTATATATCTGTAATGGTACACAGAGGGAGTCCTTACACCCACATTTCGCCAGTCTCTTCACGTAATAAAGGGCGAGTTTCTAGCTATTTTCGGGCACTAGGTATTTTTGCCAGAATCTCTTCCGCCGTGTCAGCAGGTGCAACGCGTGCTGATAAGGATGTGGTGTCATAATTGACTTAATGATTGATTGTTAGAGCATAAACCTTCCGGTCTTAAAGAATTTTAATGAGATAAAACGTACCTATTTAATTGCTACGTGAAATCGAAACGAAAAATTCCGGAAAGAAACATTATTATACACCGTTATCTATAAAGTCAAATAAGTATAACTGTATAAGTATTCACTATCGAAACAGAATATAACCGTCACTGTTCTATCTCTAAAATAATTTCATGGGGAAAGCCAATTGAGTCAGCGTTTTTGTATCCCCCTTATCGGTGCCTTTGCTCTGAGTTTGGACTGTTAAATATAAATCTATGCTGCGAATGTTGAAAATCATTCCTCGCGTCGTAAATTGTGCCGGACGAGCAGTGCAGGGGCGATTATTGTGTCGAACTAAGGGTGTCTAACGGAAAATATTGTATAACAATCAATTCATTCGTATGGCATTTTATTCTATTAAATTATTTTGTTCTATTAATGTTGTTTTTGTTCTATTAATATTATTGCCTAGGAGAAGGTTATAGATAATAAGCGGTCGGGAAGGGAATTTTATTTGTTTCTCTTATTAATAGTAACTAAACAATTTATTTATGACATTCAGTACGTTTGTGATATTTTTAATAATTGTATTCAGTAATTTATGACATTCCAAAGATATTCCAAAGATATGACAAGTAGTATATTACTTTTATGACATTCAGTAATATTCCATATAAGTGATGTTTTAATTGTAATTAGTAGGTATTTTCGTGACATTTAATTTTCTTTATAAAATCGATAGTAATATTTTTTCTGCGGCGAATAAGTGATCGGCGAAGAAGTATCTAATGCTAAACTATTTTTAAATTGATTAATTTTGTTATAGGTGTACTAGACCTGAACTAAACGTTGATTTGTTTTATTTATTTAATAATCAATAGTGATTTTTACAATGATTTGGGATTTTTTTGGAGACCAAGACACAAAATAGCTATTACTAGGTACTAAAGTAGTTCCTAAGTTACTTTAGGTGACACCTAGAAGACAATTATGTTAGTGCTAGTATTATTTTTAATATAAATTTTAAATAATCCATAGTCATTGTTAGGGATGACTACAGGTTGTGTGGACATCTAGGTTGTAGAAATTTATTTATTTTTTTATTTATTTATAATCACATTTTACAATATCCTCACAGTTATCAACAATACGATATTGCAAGTCATTATTATCCTCACAGATATCAACAATACGATATTGCAAGGCCAATGACAGTCGCACCACGAAAAAAAATTAAGTTCAGCCTCATAACAGTTAGGGCACTATTCCTGTCATGCGTTTTTTTAACAAACGCGCGGATCTCGCCCGCAGTGCGTGCGATGTCAACGTCAAATCAGTTCTCGACTAGCCCCGTTACCATAGCAACCGGCTGCGACTGCCCGCACGACACAAAACGCATTTCATTATAGTATATAATTTGACATCGACATGCAACACTGGTGGAGAAACGCTTGACAGGAAAAGCGCTCTTAGACTGGAAAGCCGACTTCAACTGAGTTGGGAAAAGGCTAAGTGGATGATTATGATAATGTAGACATGTAAATAATATGTCTATCTTAGTACAGTGATCAGTTACTGTCTCATATATTCACCCCAACATCTACGTCTCTGAGTACATCTGGCAAGCTGCGTACGTCCAGGTACACAACATTAAGCAAATAGTGTCGTTTTACCGTCATTTTCTGAGGGTGAGCACACTTCTGCAGGGAATATTCCCTATTCTTACATTTGCCTGTTAGGTACTTTATCATCGCGTTAAAGTAAGAACATGGAGAGAACCAGTATTCATAAGATGACACGTAAAAAAGACACCGTTATGCACATATATATTATCTATCAGTCAATTAGACTTATTCTGACTGACCTTGTATTTTACGGACTCGGTTCAATCTCGGTTAGTCTCAATATGGAGCATAGAAAAACGTTACCTACATATAAGTACCATCATTTTAAATAGGTAAAATTTATACGTAAGTATGTAAGGTACAGTCAGCTTCAGAGAAAAGGAACCCCCCTTGATAATGACATGAAAGCATTAAAGTTTTTTGAATCATTGTGTATATGGCATGTTGGTCTAGTGGTTAGGACCGCTGCTTTGTGGACACGGCAACCGAGGTTCAAATCCTCGGACACAAGTTCTTTTTTTATTCATATAATTATTTTTTTATTTTCTTAAGCACTTTTTGTTAATTAATATTTAAGGAATCAAATTTTATAGTAGGTATGAGGTTTGTAAGAATTGATAGGCTTATTGCATAAACAATATTAATTTATTTCTCGAATTACATTTCTAGGTTTTTTTCTTTCTCTCTTTCCATTCCTGGTTGAGTATACAGTTTTTCTATCTGAAATAAATTGGGGTTACTTATTTAAAAATTTTATCTGACCTAAATTTATTGACAAAATACTATACCCTAAGTGAAGTATAAAATGTTTACTTAATATACTGAATATCGCCGCGTCACATGACTCACGAATGACGTCACGTGATGCGATCGTTCGCTGAGGTGCGAACGAGCGAGCAGCTTCATCTGCCTTTTTTTTGCATGTTCATATTAATTTGTAATTTTCTGATATTTTTCGTCTTTCGGCTTAATTGTATACCAAGATACAATTTACTCACAAAAAAACACCACATTAATTTATGTGCTGTTTGAGGATACGAACTCGCATCTTCAGCGCCAGCCGATCACCTAAGCCGTACCTTAAACCACTAGGCTATCGGTTCACTTGATAATAATGGCGAAAATATGAATAGCATTACTCCTTTTATCGGACAAAGTTGATTACGGTGTAATTTTCTAGACCTTAAGCTTTAAATTTCAACTTCCACCATATGTGATAATAATAACTGCTCAATAGACTAAAAGATTAGGTTGAAATTAGTATAGATTTCTCGTTTAGTTCAATAGATTACGCTTGATACAGCTTGTTGCACTACCGTAGGGTTGCCATACGTCCCGGTACGCCGGGACATGTCCCGGTTTGAAGCACGGTGTCCTGGCGTCCCGGCCGATAAGCAAATTGTCCCGATTTAAAAATCATAGTTTTATATTAGAGGGCTGGACTTGGTAAACAGTAATATACCTACAATAAACGCGACTACCTAGCAAGGCTATTAATACGTGAATAGAACGATGTAAGCGCTGACATTTGTCCGTTCACGTTTCACGAATTTACGTTAACAGTGTCAACACATTTCGGGATCGCGGACTCTCGGCGTCGACAGAGAAAGAGCGCATCAAGACCTCCTCCGTGGACCTCAAGGCCCTCGAGATACAGGGGAGGCTCCGGTGCAAGACCACCCGTACCGGGGCTCATCCACTCGAGGTCTCCGGCGCCTCCAGCGGCCCCAAAGCTGACGCCCTCGTGGCTAGGCTGAGAGACACGCACGACGGACGCAGAAGCCGTCCGCGTCTCCAGACCCACTAAATGCGCAGCAATGCGCATTTCGGGCCTGAACGACGCGGCCACGACGGATGAGCAAATCTCCGCCGTCGTGGAGGCGGGTGGCTATCCCCATGACCAGGTGAGGGCTGGGGAGATCTCCTTCAGCCCTACTGGTCATGGAACGACAGGCGCGGCGGCACTTAAAATTGCGGGCTGACGGAGCCTCCTCATATGGGGATTCTTCAAGGCGCAGGTGCTCCTCCTGTGTGCCCGGGAAACCAGGTGTTTCCGGTGCATGATGGTGGGGAACGTAGGAGTGCAGTGTGCAGAATACACCGTGGGTGATCGGTGCTTCCGTTGTAGCCAGCCCGGTCACAAGTCAAAGCCTGTGACGCACCGCCTCGCTGTTATAGATGCGAGGCGGAGGGGAAGACGGCGGACCATCGGGTCGGCAGCCGTTCCTGCGCCGCTTCGAGGCCAAAGCCTCGTCCATTGCCTGAAGGCAGCGGGGGTGTCGCTACTGCGCGCCCAGATGTGATAATTTTATGTTTGTTGATTACATAGTGTGCTAATTTAAAAAATGATGACAGATACTTAATACTTTAAGTTAATGTTGATTTCGTAAAAGAATTTGTAATATTATCAGTCTCAAAAGCATGCATTGAGTTTTACAAGTTGATTAATTTATTATATTTTGTACTACCTAATTAAGAAAAAAATGCCATGCTTAGATGACGATAGTACCTAGTCCAGCCATAATAAGATTTGTTACAAATGAAAATGCAATTTAAAAAAAATTAAGTAATGTAATATTATAAAAATTTATACCTACATATTTATTAAAGTCTTAGCAAAAAATAAAAATATATTTTATTCGAAATGGCCACCTTTGGCTTTTATACAGGCCTTTAATCTGTTTGGCCACGAATCCATGGATTTACGCACTGTTTCCAAGGGAAATTTTCCCACTGCTTGCTCCAAAGATTTTTTAAGAGACTCAATGTGGCCGTGTCGTTTATAGCATTATAAAGTTTTAATTGAGACAACGCACAGTCCTATCGCGAATTTCGACATTTGAATGTCGAATTAAGAACAGGCCATGTCCTCTAAAACTGACCATAATTTGTAGTCTAAAGGGTTGAAGTCTGGGCTAGATAAGGGCCGGTCTTCAGCTCTTATAAAAGTCCGGAACGTTGGTTTCTAGCCAGGCTTGAGTAGTTCGTGGCTTGTGACCAGGAGCAGAGTCCTGCTGGAAATCCCACGGTATATTTTTAAAAAGTGTTTTGCTGAGAGGTTTCTCTTTTTTTTTTTTTTTTATATTTGGTTCGCCAAATTGACGCCGCCTGGTGGTAAGTCGTGACGACGTCTAGCGATTGTGGGCCACTCTCACAGCACACATTACTATTGAGAGTGGCCCTCAACTTGACGACCTACTGATGTGCCTCTTTACGCTCCGCTTAAAGAACCCAGGATTATATGTGGGAGGAAACACGTGCACAGGCAGGGCGTTCCAGGCCACTATCGTTCAGCAGAGAAACGAACGTTTAAAACGTTCGGTTCTCGCGAACATGCTATCCATTGTGTGGGGGTGGCATCTCTGCCCGGCACGAGTCGTTCGGGATCGGAAGGAAGAGGGTGGGATCAGATTGAAGAGCTCTTCAGAACACTCGCCGTGGTAAATACGGTACAATGCGGCCAAGGAAGCTATTGTTCGGCGCTGAACTAGCGGCTCAAGGCTTCTCGTTACCTTCGGACAATCTATAATACGGATAGCCCGTCGCTGCATAGCGTCGAGAGCGTCCAGCAGATACTTCGCGGAGCCGTCCCAGAGGTGAGAGCAGTATTCGACGCAGGGTCTAATCTGCGTCTTGTACAGCAGACACCTCTGGTCCGGTGTAAAGAATCTCTTTACCTTATTCAGTATTCCTAGTTTCCGCGAAGCTAGCCCTATACATCTTTCGATGTAGTTTTTATTATTGAGCTCTCGACGAACGTCTATGCCAAGGATATCAAGGTTGTCCTTCATTGGTAATAATGCATTCTGAAGAGAGGGTAGGGGAAGGAAAGGGGATTTCTTCGCAGTAAATGCACACGCCTGTGTTTTGCGGGCATTGAACTCGACCAGGTTCTCGGTACCCCATTGAGAGATACTATCGAGGTTACGGTCGAGATCAGCCACGAGTCGTCGTCTCTCCTCCTCAATCTCAGATCGCCCCGCCGTCAGACGAACCGAGCAACTCCCGTGCAGTGTGCTGTCATCTGCATAGCAATGAATGTTCCCGAGGGATAGCATATCATTGATATGCAGAAGAAAGAGAGTTGGTGATAGTACGGACCCCTGCGGTACCCCGGTATTCACTTGCAAGAAGCGAGAAGCCTGACCATCGCAGAGGACCCGCACTCGGCGCTCGTTTAAAAAGCTGGCAATCCAGCTGCACAGTTGAGGAAGTAGACCATATGCCGGAAGCTTGGAAAGGAGCGAAGCATGCCAGACCCTATCGAAGGCTTTGGCGATGTCCAGGCTAATAGCGAAGGACTCGCCGTGCCTTTCCATAGCCCCACCCCAGACATGCGTTACGAATGCCAGAAGATCACCCGTAGATCGCTTTGGCCTGAAGCCGTATTGTCGATCATTGATTAGCGAGTGATCCTCTAGGAATTGCATGAGCTGCTATAAGGAGCTCAAGCACCTTACAAATGACTGAGGTGACAGCTATGGATCGATAGTTGCCTGGATCGGACCGATCCCCTTTCTTGGGGATCGGTTGTACGTTCGCCTCCTTCCAGACCTCCGGCACGAGCCCTGAAGAGTATGACAGGCGGTACAGACGCGTTAATACTGGAGACAACTCAGCTGCACATTTTCGTAGCACCACCGCCGGAATGCCGTCAGGGCCACTGGCTTTCCGCGTGTCGAGTGACCGCAGCACTGCCCGTACATCACATTGCCTGATAACAATATCAGGCATTGTGTGGCCACAGTTGGCGATGGCGGGGGGCTGCAGGCCACGGTCGTCACAACATGATCCACGACAGTATCTTGACCGACGGCTCCATACCCACTTTGTGCTGGGCGATCATTGCGATTGCGATCCTATTTTCATTTACACCCCATTCCATATTGTAATTCGATATTGAACACGAAAAATTATGTGAAATGGCGCGAAATCGAAAGAAGTTTTTAAAATAATATACGTGTTCCAAATTCAAAATAATTAAAAAGTTGAAAAAAAACGAAAAGTTTTAATGTAACAGTATTTATGGTCAGACTATATATATTTTGTGTTAATTTCAAAAATGTGCCATGTATAAACGAGAAATGATAAAATCTTTGTTAATTATATTAAATTATAATAAAAGTTCCTATTTTTGTCCCGGTCTGAGTCCCCCCACTTATGGCAACCCTACACTACCGTCATGTTTTACTTCAAAAACTTATCTGCTGTATGAGCTGCGGCTATAGTATTATAATATCTGTGACAGCGCGCTAAAGTTGCAATTAGAATACTTCTTTGCCTTATTTACTAAACTGTGATTAAAGGTAACTTTATAATTCGTGGTAATTTGCATTGGTGTTAATCCTCCTCGTAACATTATTCAATTTATTAAGTTTTTGATCAGTTTTTGAGTAAATTGAAAGTATGGTTCGATTAACAACATTTTTGAAAGCTAAAATTATTGTTCTCTGGGAGCAAGAACAAAGCATAAAGAAAATAGCACGAGATATGAGCATAACGGTAAGAGTTACGATAAAAATATATTATATACCTATTTATTGCTTAATCATGTTTCATTTTTCAAGTTAGTTTTTTGGAATTTCTTTTATTTATTATCATTTTCATTCAGCCAGAAAGATTCAACTTACTGAAGATCATCGCACCAACCGAGTAAATTTTGCTACTCGTTATTTAAATTTCGACTGGGAAAACGAAATTGTTATATTTACCGACGAAAAATGCTTCAAGTCAGATAGGGATGGCCGAAAAATTTTATGGAGAAGAAGTGGCCAACGGTTCAACCCTAGAAACGTATTAGACTTGAGAACAAGCGGGCGGTTAATATTAGGTAAGTAAATGATTATATTCTTCAACATAAAATAAATTAAAAATAACATAAAACTAATACATACATATATCAATATATATATATTTCTAATTATTATTGCTGCTGACATTGATTTACATATTGCAACAGATTTAAAAAAGGTTTATTATTTTAGGTTACTGGGGATGGATGTCTTCAATGGGCCCAGGCGAGCTAGTGGAAATAGGTGGCCGCATGAACAGTGAGCGATACCTTGAAGCGTTGAATGACGTAATGCTGCCTTCAGTGCGGGTCGCATATCCAGAAGGACAAATTTACCTGGTTCAGGATAACTCTTCAGTGCATCGGTCCCGAATTGAGCAAGACTGGCTAAATGCACAAGAAGATATAACGGTGTTTGAGTGGCCGGCTAAAAGCCCGGATCTTAACCCTATAGAAAACTTATGGGGTCAGATGGTTTGGATGACTCAAGTGAAATATAGTCAAAAAAAAAATTGGATGAAGAGGTAAACAGAACTTGGGAACTAATGCGAAATAGGCACTATTTCGCATGTTTTAATATGGTGTCGGGGATGAAAAGTCGTCTTCAAGAAGTGATAGACAGTGAGGGCCATCCTCTCCGTTATTAATGCAGTTTATCGATTCTTACCCAGGACAAATCTTTGTGTGCTGAACACGATTATTTGTTATGTGTCTGGTTGTAATTAATCTAAAAAAAATATTTTAAATAAGTATTATATCCGTTGTCTAGTATCCATATCACATTAAGGTGCTTATTTTAGGCTAGATGACGCTGTGTATAAACTGTCCTAACATTCATAATGATAATATTATATTATTAATACCTAATCCCATTACAAGTTTTTGTTTACAAGTTTAGTAATCTTCTAATGTGTTAACGATGCACCATCTGACCTCACATATTTTTCTAATGTTGTGTTAAAAGGGTTACCTACTTATCAGAAAATGTGTCAAAGAGTAAGATGTATATTGCTATACTGTTATAGTTTAGCATGTTGGTTCTTTCTTTGTGATTCACAGGAACAAATAACATTTAATTTTTCATCCATTCTTTTATGTTCAAAGATTATACAGAGTTTAAAAAATTTATGCTTGCAACTTTAAATAAATAAGTAAATAAATATTGTAGTTATGTTTCTAGAATTATCTAATATTAAGTAAACATTTTATACTTCACATAGGGTATTGTATTTTGTCAATAAATTTAGGTCAGGAAAAATTTAAAAATAAGTAACCCCAATTTAACTCAGATAGAAAAACTGTATACTCAACCAGGAATGGAAAGAGGAAAGAAAAAAACCTAGTAATGTAATTCGAGAAATAAATTAATATTGTTTATGCAATAAGCCTATCTTTTCTTACAAACCTCATACCTACTATAAAATTTGATTCCTTAAATATTAATTAACAAAAAGTGCTTAAGAAAATAAAAAAATAATTATATGAATAAAAAAAGAACTTGTGTCCGAGGATTTGAACCCCGGTTGCCGTGTCCACAAAGCATCGGTCATAACCACTAGACCAACATGCCATATACACAATGATTCAAAAAACTTTAATGCTTTCATGTCATTATCAAGGGGGTTCCTTTTCTCTGAAGCTTACTGTACCATTGAATTGATTATGAAAATCTTTGTATACAAGTACTGATGTGTACAGAACAAGCAAACCCTTACGGGCTGTTTGAAATTAATCCCGAAATACACATTGCTCAATACAACCTATCTAAAAGACCTTTTATCATAAGGGATAACAACAAGGGGAAGGGAAACTCCAATAGACTCAACTACCAAAACGAGCGATTCCCAATATGTACTATGTCAATAAGACTCAATGTAAAATGGCTGAGCCGCACGCGGGGACGCAGGGCTCAGCAAGTGGTATATAAATAAAATATTAAACTGGACAATTCAACGCCAATATGCATAACAGTTCTTAAGGAACTATGGAGCGCTTTTTATCAATCGTTCACCAAACAAACAGCAGTCTTTAAAATTCCATCATAATAAAAACGTATATTTACATTGACGAGCTTTTACTTTGATTTAAGCTCATAGAAAAAATATAGCTTTCATAGATCATTAAGCTCGCCTGATGAGGCCGTATTTAAACTTCGATTAAGCTCTGATGCGATATCAAATTGCTTTGAAAAACATTTTTGCATCCAAAGCTATTCGTTTACAATTAGGTACGTTATGTGATATTAAAATGATTTCCTCAGAACAAAATTGTTTTCTGTTCATTCTTCCTCCATTTTATTTTACTATCCTTTGCTTATTTAGACAAGATAAATACGAATTATAATTCATGAATAATAAATTAATACAAGCAAATTATTCTAAATTGTCTGTATTGTAGAATTTCGTAGAATAGTGCTACGTCGTAGTTCTACAAAGATGGTTGGTGTCTACGAACAATAGCTACATAACCGAGCACGGTGCAACGTTAGCTGAAATCTTTTGAGCTCTCGTCACTTGGAATGGACACGAGGTTGCTTGTTCAAACTGTGTGCTAACTGTAAGATGTTCGCTCTTGTTTAATCAAAGTGTATGTACATTTTGAGGTTTCTTAGTCCGTTTGTGGGTCTATCTAGTATAATAACATTTGATAAACTCAAATGTATATATTTGCAAGGGCTTTGTTCGTCTGTCAGTAGGTGCATTGCTTGCAGGTGACAATGACTTGGGCTTCGGATAAGGATCGTTAGCACCGTTTAACAAATCCCTTACTTTCTGAGTTATCAACGGCTAACGACACCCTGGCAAACGCAAAAGTTCCCGGTACACAGCAATGGGTTCGCCCCATTTAGAGACTGACAAAGTTACTGACGAGAATTGGCCATATAATATGTATCTGCCTACTTTTATACTGATATTCTCATTTAATTAAAAACTCAAAGTAAGTATAATTCGCTTACCAGCTCCGTAATAGATACAGACACTTGTCCCCAATTGAAAAGTAGGAACATAAGAGACCATCTGCCTGACCCTTTGATGATTTTAGTGAAGTTTATATTGTCTATACATCTGGTGCCCTTTTCCGAAGACGCTTAACGTGAGAGTTCCTAACGGGCCGATATTGTAAACAACCCCTGTTTAGCAAAGTCAGAGAGAAGGAATACTTTTGCTGATCTCTGGAAAAGTTTCACTATTACGCAGAGTAAGTATGATCCCTTACCTACTTTTACGAGTACGCCGCCAGTTCGTGAGAATAGGTCTCACGAACGCAAATGTTATTGCGTTTACTAAAGATACATCCTCTCAAAACTCGTGTAAGTGTAGTACGTGTGATAAAAATTATCCACTATTAATGGGTTGCTTTGGCAAATTTATTTTCAATACTATGTTATACCTACGTACCTAATTATATTGTCTTTGTAATTGGCAGAAAACTCAAATCATGATTAGATTTTCTTCTTGTAGGTATTTTTGATTCACTCAGGCGATTTCGCGTAGGACCTACCTACCTAATATATAATGCAACATTTTATAATATTGGGTGTATGTCACTGGACTTACCTAGGTACTTCTTTATTTATATCAAAATGCCAATCAAGATGGAACACGGTAATTATAGACTATGCTTATTGTAAAAGTGAACATTTCCACTTTTTATCTCATAATTCCGAAGGGATGCAAGAACAGGAACAGTTTTCAATATGAGAAGAGCTTGGTGGTTGAATGGTTATATTACCTAGTGATTTATAGTTAATGAATGCAACTGTTGGCTGGCTGCGTGTTGGAGATAACTCTCAATATTGGCAACACGCGGCGAGAAAATGCGCTCTGCTGCTTATTACAGGTAATACTGTCCGCATTACCCTATAGTAAATCTCATACGCAAAACGAAAACTATATTAGATATAAAATTAATATGAAGCTACATACTTTGACTACACATTGTAGGAATGTAGAATTATTTGACTGTAATATTGTATTGAATAATAATTATATCTTGACATGTGATAGTTATATACTATTAATTTTTTTGCGACGACAGGTAGCTACTTTGCTAGCTAATTTCGTATTGAGTCAAGCCAAATTATTGGCTTATCAACCTGCTTTTATTGAGCAGAATAAGGTTGACATAGACAGTTTGGAGACAATCCAAAAAAACTAATTTGTAAGACAACAGATAATAAATCTAGCAATCTTTATTTTAAATATGTGCCCGAAGGTAAGGGACATGTGGCCTTTGAGGAAATTGAGCCGACCCCTAGTAGTAGTATGTATGGGGGTGAATGTAATTCAGTTGAGCATAATATTATGTCTAGTAGTTTAAGCATAGTACACCAAAATATTCAAGGCTTATCTGATAAACTTTTAGAAATTGACCTTTACATTAGGGAGAAAATGCGCTCTGCTGCTTATTACAGGTAATACTGTCCGCATTACCCTATAGTAAATCTCATACGCAAAACGAAAACTATATTAGATATAAAATGAATATGAAGCTACATACTTTGACTACACATTGTAGGAATGTAGAATTATTTGACTGTAATATTGTATTGAATAATAATTATATCTTGACATGTGATAGTTATTTACTATTAATTTTTTTGCGACGATAGGTAGCTACTTTGCTAGCTAATTTCGTATTGAGTCAAGCCAAATTATTGGCTTATCAACCTGCTTTTATTGAGCAGAATAAGATTGACATAGACAGTTTGGGGACAATCCAAAAAAACTAGTTTGTAAGACAACAGATAATAAATCTAGCAATCTTTATTTTAAATATGTGTCCGAAGGTAAGGGACCTGTGGCCTTTGAGGAAATTGAGCCGACCCCTAGTAGTAGTATGTATGGGGGTGAACGTAATTCAGTTGAGCATAACATTATGTCTAGTAGTTTAAGCATAGTACACCAAAATATTCAAGGCTTATCTGATAAACTTTTAGAAATTGACCTTTACATTAGGGACCACAATGTTCATATTTTTTGTATAACAGAACATTTGTTAAAAGACCACGAATTATTGTTCAACAGTGAATTTTACTCACTTATTAGTGCGTTCGCAAGAAAGAAGGCTATTCGTGGTGGCTCCCTAATATTCGTGTCTAATAATATAAAATGTAAAGAACGTAAAGATATTGTTGCGTTTTCTATAGAGCGCACTGTGGAATTGTCCTGTGTTGAGCTTGAGCGACTCATTGTCCTCTGTGTCTATAGCCCACCGGATTGAGATTACGATTCATTTGAGATAGTAATGGAAAATGTATTGTGTCTTAGTAAAAGCATGTTGTGGTGTGTAGTGATTTTAATGTTGATGTATTTGTGCAGTCACCTAAATGCACTAAATTTATCAATTTATTCAGTTCCTTCGGCTTACAACACTTATTTTCAGAGCCAACTAGAATCACATCACATTCTGCAACATGTTTAGATAATATATTTTGCAACTGTGAACTCCTAACAAAGGAGGTATTAAGTAACTTCAAATCTGACCATCTGTGGCAGAAGGTCGTATTTCCCGTCAATATCACGGCTAAAGGAAAAAAAAATCATGTAGGCCAATGAGTACATATCGCCTAGAACGATTTAATGAAAGCGTTTCTGCTAAAGTTGCTAGTATTGACTTTAACCAGGTTGATCCAAATAACTTATATGAGTCCTTGTTTAATACAATTAAATCTGAGTTCGACAATATATTTAAATCAAGAACTTTTTTATAAAAATGGAAACTTCCAGTTCTGTGACTGGGCAACCACTGGTATCTACAAAAGTAGAGCTAAGTTGTATGAATTATATGGTATGAAGCAATATAATTCTAATCCTGATTCTATTCAGTATGTTAAAGATTATTCCAAAACTTTCAGAAAAGCGTGTGTTGCTGCCAAGTCATTATATTTGAGTAATAAGATTAAACAGTCCAACAATAAAGTCAAAACGACTTGGAATATAAATAATGCTGAAACCGGTCGCCTAAAGCCCCGTGACAATGACTTTGAATTAATTATTGATAATAAAGTCATTAACAAAGAACCAGATGTAGCACAAACCTTTAATAATTTTTTTACCAGCTCCTTGAATTCTTGCCCAGTTAAAGCTCAACGTATGCTGGAAAGCTGCGTGAATCAGTATCATCTCTCATTTAGCTTTGAATATGTAGACCCCAATGATATAATAAAAGTATTCAAGTCGTTTAAATTAAAAAAGACAGCTGACTTGTGGGGTATTTCTGTAAAATTCTGTAAAATATATCTCCACAACTAGCTGCAATATTTAATAAATGTGTCAATAGTGGAGTCTTTCCTGATCTCATGAAATACAGTAAAGTGATACCTTTATTTAAAACTGGATCAAAAAGCGACCCTGGTAATTTTAGACCAATTTCAATACTACCTGCCATTAGTAAAATTTTTGAAAAAATTATAATGCAGCAATTACAATCACATTTTAATTCAAATATATATGATATAATGAGCAGTATGGATTCACAAGAGGTCGTTCTACCATTCACGCAGGGGTAACGCTTCTGAAGCATATTTTCAATGCCTGGGAGAATAAGCAAGATGCCATTGGTATATTTTGCGATCTCTCCAAAGCTTTTGACTGTGTTGAACATAATACCCTATTACGGAAACTCAATTATTATGGTTTCAGAGATTCGGCACTGGACCTAGTTGCCTCATACCTCAGTGATAGAATACAACATGTTGATATCAATGGTAGTCGGTCTTTAGGGGCTTCTGTAGCTAAGGGCGTGCCACAAGGATCAATTTCGATTCCGTTTCTATTTTTAGTTTACATTAACGATCTACCGTTCTATGTACAGAACTGTGCGACATTGTTCTATTCGCCGATGATACATCACTTATTTTTAAAGCTGATCGCAAGCTGAGGAATTTTGACGAAGTAAATAGTTCACTTGCACTAGTTCTGGATTGGTTTACAACCAACAATTTACTTCTGAACGCAAAAAAGACGAAGTGTGTTAGATTTAGTATGCCTAATGTTCAGAACCTCGGTACTAATATTATATTGAACGGTGATATTAATCTTGTAGAATCAACCGTATTTTTGTGTATTACTCTAGACAGTAAATTACAGTGGAACGCCCAAATATCGGATCTTGCAGGGAAACTTAGCTCTGCGGCTTTTGCTACTAGTAAAGTCAGACAGCTCACGGATGTAGAAACTGCCAGGCTGGTTTATTTTAGCTATTTTCACAGTGTCATGTCGTATGGAATTTTACTGTGGGGTAAGGCAGCTGATATAGAGATCATTTTTATACTCCAAAAGCGAGCTATACGTGCGATTTATAAACTGAATGCACGAGTTTCTCTTAGAGAAAGATTTAAAGAAATAGGCATTTTAACAGTTGCATCACAATATACATATGCGAATATTATGTTCGTTAAACAGAATATACATTTATACAGTGTGAACAGTGACATACATGCAATAAATACTAGAAATAAGCATAAATTGGTTGGGACGTATTATCGTTTACAGAAGGTTCATGACTCCTTTGCAGGATTTGGTGTGCGTTTTTATAACAAAATTCCTCTAAACATTATGAACCTTCCTTTGAATAAATTCAAAGTGGCTGTTAAGACACACCTCCTAAAAAAGGCATATTATACTATTAAAGATTATCTAAACGATACAGAGAAATGGCAATGAGTTGCTTGCTCATCACTCGAGCTACATAGGGGCTACTTCTGTTTGAAATGTTGTTATATTGCTGAAACTCACTTATTATTGTTAAATTATTATTATTATTATATTGTAAGGTATGTGTACTTTGAGATTATGTGGCGCCTTTAACTAGTATTTGACTTTTTTTGTGAAGAACAGAGATCCATAATTTTTAAGTTCACTTGGTCCACACATGGTCACATACTGCCCTAGCCCTCTTTTCATTGTTGTAACAGAATCATTGTATTTACTGGCGAATAAAAAGAGTGGCCGTGAGTTTTTCTTGCCAGGTTCTTTCCTCACAGGCTCTACCTTGCCTCTACCTTGCGAATCTGGCAATCGAAGTATTTTCTTTTTTTGACGTCCATAAGTGTTACTTTGTGACCTACATGAATAAAGATATTTTGATTTTTTTTTTTATATTTAGGTTGACAAATTGACGCCACCCGCCTGATGGTAAGCTGAGGCGACGTCTGGCAATTGAGGGCGACTCTCACAGTACACAGGAATACTATAGAGAGTGGCCCTCAACTTGACGACCCAGTAATGTGCCTCTTCACGCTTCGCTTAAAGAACCCAGGGTTATATGTTGGAGGAAACACGTGCGCAGACAGGGCGTTCCAAGCCACCATCGTTCGGCAGAGAAACAAACGTTTAAAACGCTCGGTTCTCGCGAAGACGGTTTCCACGGTATGAGAGTGACATCTCTGCCCGGCACGCGTTGTTCGGGATCGGAAGGGAGAGGGTGGGATCAGGTTGAAGAGCTCTTCAGAACACTCACCGTGTAAATACGGTAGAACGCGGCCAAGGAAGCAATTGTTCGGCGCTGGGCTAGCGGCTCAAGGCTTCCCGTTACCTCCGGACAGTCTATAATGCGAACGGCGCGTCGCTGCATAGCGTCGAGTGCGTCCAGCAAATACTTCGCGGAGCCGTCCCAGAGGTGAGAGCAGTATTCAACGCAGGTTCTAATATGCGTTTTGTACAGCAGACACCTCTGGTGCGGTGTAAAGAATCGCTTTACCTTGTTCAGTATTAATAGTATTCGCGAAGCTAGCCCAATACATCTCTCAATGTATTTTGTGTTATTGAGCTCTCGACGAACGTCTATGCCAAGGATGTCTAGATTGTCCTTCATTGGTAATATTGCATTCTGAAGAGTGGGTAGGGGAAGGAAAGGGGATTTTTTCGCTGTAAATGCACACGCCTGTGTTTTGTGGGCATTGAACTCGACCAAGTTCTCGGCACCCCATTGGGAGATACTGTCGAGGTTTCGGTCGAGATCGGTCTCTCCTCCTCTATCACAGATCGCCCCGCCGTCGGACGAACCGAGTAACTCCCGTGCAATGTACTGTCATCTGCATAGCAATGAATGTTCCCGAGGGAAAGCATATCATTGATATGCAGAAGAAAGAGAGTTGGTGACAGTACGGACCCCTGCGGTACCCCGGCATTCACTTGCAAGAAGCGAGAAGCCTGGCCATCGCAGAGGACCCGCACTCGGCGCTCGTTTAAAAAACTGGCAATCCAGCTGCACAGTTGAGGAGGTAGACCATATGCCGGAAGCTTGGAGAGAAGCGAAGCATGCCAGACCCTATCGAAAGCTTTGGCGATGTCCAGGCTAATAGCCAAGGACTCGCCGAACTTTTCCATAGTCTCACCCCATACATGCGTGACGAATGCCAGGAGGTCACCCGTTGATCGTTTTGGCCTGAAGCCATATCGCCGATCACTGATTAGCGAGTGATCCTCCAGATATCGCATGAGCTGCTTATTGATAAGAAGCTCGAGCACCTTGCAAATGACTGAGGTGACAGCTATGGGTCGATAGTTGCCTGGATCGGATCGATCCCCTTTCTTGGGGATCGGTTGTACGTTCGTCACCTTCCAGACCTCCGGCACGAGGCCTGTAGAGTATGACAGGCGGTACAGACGCGTTAATACTGGGGACAACGCAGCAGCACATTTTCGTAGCACCACCGCCGGAATGCCGTCAGGGCCACTGGCTTTCCGCGTGTCGAGTGACCGCAGCACTGCCCGAACATCACATTGCCTGATAACAATATCAGGCATAGTGTGGCCACAGTTGGCGATGGCGGGGGACTGCAGGCCACGGTCATTGACCCGGGAATTAGCCGCAAAGAGGTCTGCGAGCATGTCCGCCTTCTCTTGGGCTTTGTGAGCCAGTGATCCATCAGGAAAACGCAGTGGTGGCAGCGAGGGTTGGCAAAAATTTGACTTTACGGCTTTGGCCAGTTGCCAGTATCCACGGCTGCCCGTAGGATGGGATGTGAGCTCGTGACCAAGCCGCATGACGCGCTGGGCATCCGCTCTCTTGAAGGCCCTCTTGCTGAACCTAGTGGCCCTATTGTACGCTGCTTTGAGGCGGTTCACGTTCGAGTCACGTGCCGCCCGAGCCCTGACCCAGGCGCGATATACCGACTGTTTTTTCTGGACAGCCTCGGCACATCGGCACACCGAACCACGGGCGAGCTTTGCGGATGCTGGCGACATCAGTGAAAGGGATATAATATTCTATCCCTAGACTGATCTCGCCAACAACGGCAGCAGCGCTATCCGAAGGCGTCTTCCCTACAAAGCAGTGCTGGCTCCACGGGACGGACGCAAAGTAATCGCGGAGACCGTCCCAGTCTGTCGTCGAGTCATTTGCTCACCACGAGCAGGCGGTGGCACTTGGAAGCTGGCGTGCACCACACAGTGGTCGGAAGTGCCCAGTGGGGCGCGTACCGACACACTGTACTCGGCTGGGCGACTCGTCAGCAGTAGATCCATCTCGCTGAGGTATTCGAAAAGCCTTGTTGTCCCAGTGTCCCCTGTGTGGAAGCGGTAGACGCACACGTAGATCTAGCTCATGGAGCCATGATCCACGTGCAGCCAAAGGACGGAGTAGGAGGGGTTCTCCAGACAGCGCAACCGGCGGCAGCAAACATCCGCCCTAACGAACACGCACACCCCGGCTTTATCGCGGTATTGTATCTCAATGATATAGCCCGGGTAACAGAGGTACGACGTGTCGTCAGGGCGGCGTATCTGTGTCTCCGTTAGGAACATCACAGAAGGCCGTGCCGTCTCCAGGTGATGGTGGACGGTACCGAGGTTTGCATGGAGTTCGCGGATATTCGCGAACTCCACCTCAAACGAAGTCAACTTTGTGGGGTTTCTAGGGGCCGCTGTGTACCGTCTATTATCTTGTTGCACTGTCATTGTGAGATATGTGGAAGCGTGAAGACAGGGCGATATTTGGTGCGGCAGTAAGTGACAAAGTGCAGAGGGTAGCTTCGTCTAGAACCGTGAGGTTAGTTTGGAGCCGACCCGCCGGACGGAAGGGCTCCCAAACCCCCCTGATGCAAGGCCGCCGCTACCCCACACCGGTTACCACCCGGAGCGGCGACCCCACAACAGGATTATGCGCAACATGTGGGGCAGCCTACTGGGGTGGTTGGTCCCAGGCGGGCCCCATGACTATGTTGCGGGCGGCCGCGGCAACGCCGTTGCTAAGGGTCTCCCTGGCCTGGACCAACACTGTTGCACCACCTAGGGCGTATCCACGTAGGGGCCGAAGCCACCACATGGGTACCGTAATATACGAACCTCGTCCGTTAATCAGCAGGTGCGCCACTAGCAGGTGAGGTCGCTGGGGCCCGATAGATGTAAGAAGGGCCCCTTTGCATCTTTGGGTGCAAAGGGGCCCTTGATTTTGATTTTGATTGCTAATGAGTCGAGTTCGACGAAGCTTACCGCCAACTTACCTACTGCGTGGCTGCCCTCAGAATTAACTTTTAATTGATTCGCATAATTCCATTTAGAATCCTAGGTAAAAATTTTGAATCCTAGTTAAATTGCATTCATTTATAATTTACTCATTCATCACTTAGTAAAATGGTTGAAAGACATTACAATAAGAATAACAATACACATAATTATGTCCTAAAAATATTTACACTACAAAATATCGTTTAAAAAATCCTCCGCGTCATTGCGACTGGGATCCCATTAATAGGTAGGTATAAGAAAAGCTTAATTAAAGCAAAGAACAAGTGGTTTATTTAGAGTTTGGGACTGCGTTGATTGATTGATTATCCTAAGCTCCTAACGTAGGTAGGTTAAAGTATATCTAAATGAGGCAATGATGGTAACAAGTTCTGTCTCACAACTCTTATCCAGCAAAAAAATAGGATCGTTGTATATCAATGAGCAATGAGGATATTAAACAAGTAGTGACGAGGCACCAACCGTTCTAATACCAAGTTAAAAGATCCAAGACTGTTAACAGCTTTGGTGAACAGGTACATAGAACAGACGACAGCAGCTAGCGATCGAATCGGTCAGAAACTTATGCATTAACTTTCAAGTCAAACTTTAAGTGGATGGAACATTTTGTAATGCAAATTTAAAAAGAACCGCATGACTTACCGGCAATTTTGCAATTTCCACGAAAGTGCGAGTGTTAAAGGATGGATGGATAAGGTGAGAAAATATCGTTGTTTCGATTTATACATTCGATTATGAATTTACGTGTGTAGATAAATAGGAAAAAGAAAGAAACATACTTACCTACCTAGGTACCTACGGCATTATAAAATAAGGGAGTGGTTGGATAATCTGGAAAAATCCCATATAAAATACGAATCAGCTTATATCTGGTAGGTACAAATTATAACTCATAACATTCACCAACCAATAGGTCTCTACTTTTAGAAAGTAGGTAGGTACGTTTTCCTTTTTAAAAACTTCGTAATTCCATAGTTACGGTTGAGTTGAGATTTATCGATGTGATGCTGTTCTACTTGGACGGAATGAGTGAGGAGATTCAATATGATTGTTACCTGAAGATGCTCCTTGCGTTCTACTCAATCGATCTTTAATGTTGCTGGATCCTACGAGAAAATATTACAAAGTGTATTTATTTTTATTTCAAATGGACAATATCCGTGGAGAAATATTATGAACCGCGCGTATACTCACGCACAATCTCAGTAGGTAGTCCTATGAGACCTATGTAATCAGTTATTCAGCAACAAATAAACATTAGATAAGTATAAACCATTAACAATATTTGTGGTCTTATTTTATAAAAAGTGTTGTAATTACTTTAAATATTTCTGTTACTTTATATATTCCTTCGACCACGTTATGGATTAATTAATTTCGAGAAGTTTTTACTCGACTGCGTGAGCGAGGGTTATATAATATTATTTGGGTGCGCTATCCAAATAGAGGTTTGTATTTAATGTTAAAATAATGTTAGAAAAACAAGGGTAGTTACGTAAGGTGTAGAGGGTTGGGGGCGCTAATCTGATGTTGAGTGAAAAGATTTAGAGTACCCCTGACGCTATTAATCTATGCTATTTCAAAGCAAATTTACCGTGACATCTTAGTCAAAATCTAATTCCATGGCTACCTACTGTAAATAGGTAGCCATGGAATATACATATATACCTTTATATTTAACTACCTATGTTTGTAGGTACTAACCTACCCATGATGAACCCTCAGACCCCTCATGATATAGGTACCCTGTCTGATCCCTGGAATCATTTTACCCCTTATTACTTTTACAGAAGCTGATCTCAAAGCAACAGTTCCGTAGAATATCATTATTTCGTTAAAATCCGTTCAACCCTTTCAGCCTCTGCCTTCAGCCTCTGGTAATCACTAAAAGAATTTTCCAATAGCGCGATGGCGCGCCGCTTAACTCCTCACCTGTCATCCCTTGCCCAGGGATCGTTTTACCCATGCGTGTGTAGGTATAAAATGATCCATTACTAAACTTTTTAAAAATATGACAGAACTAATAAATTACTCACTTAGCACACAAAATAAGTACGGAGTTACAAACATAAGTAAATTCACTATTTTTAATTATTTAAAACCTTGTGTTTTTGCGCAATTAAGTTTTTCCCTTGGGGGAATCATTTTAAATTCATCTCCCCTAGGTACTTACCTACTTCTGTATTATAAGCATACTGAAGTACCTACCTACCTATTGTTATAATAACTATGACATAATGGATAGTCAGTGGCCCAAGAGGATTTGAGACACTCCACGAATCCACTCCACGACAAAGGTAAATTTAAATATTGGTGTCATAAAACAGAACGCATACAAATAGTGAGCAAAAGGTGAGAGTACGGAAAGTCGTAATATTTCACGTTTTGTAGATCACGCGACCGCAAAGAATATGTGTCTAACCACACAGGACGGACGCGCTCTGAATACGCACATAGGTATATATATAGGTACCATTGGTACCATGCTTCATTTACGACATTTTCATGACATCGTATAAAACTAACTTGTGCAGTCAACCATAAAATAGTCTACATTTATGACATTTTTTCTTGACTGTTCAAATGGCTGTTCACCCGTTAGGTATGAACTAAGGTGCTTGAATTATGCTTACTTATAGGTAGATGGAAAGCTATCTTAAAGTATTTTTGACTTTATTTAGGTATGTTACAGAGGTTTAGTTAATGAAGGTGCTAAAGGGCCTGAATGTGACTTATCTACCTACAGGTGTAGGAGCCTAGAAGTTGCACCCCTATTGCTCCTGTAGGTATATAATAGACACCCCACCATTCAAAAGAAAAACGCATTTGAGTAGGTTAGTATATAGTTGTGGGTGTGATATTTTTTTTTAATAAGTGCCTCCTTACTTGAGACTTATTTTTAGCAGCAATAGCACGCACAATATGTCAACTAACCAGTTAATTACAACCCGAAAATTATTATTATAATAATTGATACTTAGGTACTTCCTTTCTTTGTGAAGGGAACAGAAAACCAGTCAGCTATGTCTTCGGGCGTCAGGAAATAAATCTCGGACGCGACGCGACGTCGACTAACGAAATTAGATAACAATGTATACACATACATACTCGTACCTTTCTACTATCGGCGCAAACGTAGCTACTTTATAGTAGACATATTATATTATAAGTAGAAACTTATATAGGTAGGTAGGTGGAATACCTTAACTTAAAACCAAACTTTTCTTCCTAATCCAAGGAAAGGGCTTTTCCGCCTCATCGTCAATTGCCGGGCGTCCCGGTAGGTAGAGCTAGAAGTTGAACTGCAGCATTTAGTTTTACAAGTGGATAGATATATATGAAACCTTTGTTCCGACGAACGACTGAAATACTGAACAGCATTCAAAATAGGTCCGTCAGCGACCAAGCGTAATTTACACAACCTACTATCATTATTATTATTTTCCTTCACTTGGATCCGTACATAAATACATTCCGTACATAAATAATCCGAACATATTGCAAGCGGCATTTTCTAGGACATTTCTACTACATAGTTTGTTTGTTTATCGTGTGAATTTTTGACAGTTTGAATAGGCCGCACCGGTTTGATATGCAAAACAAATATCATGTTAAACCCTGAACATATTGCATAAAGCCGGCGATATAAAGCTTACGTGTGGATGTCATGTTATGTCTGTCTTTTACTGAGTTTTGTTTGTTACAATGATTTTAAAATATGCTTTTCCTAATCTAAAAAGCCGGCCCAGTGCGTGTAGTGCCATGCATAGAATATGGTTTCGTAGTCACGCACAATAGCCTCAGTAACTACTGAAGTAATAGAATTATCTGATCCGTTATAGGTAGTTTTCCTTCAAAGTTAATTACATGGACTACCTATTATCACGATTTTTTTTTCTTTTTAGCTATTTGAGAGGTGGGGACGACCCGTTTAAACAAAAAAAATCTTAAATAATAAAAATGGGTTAGCAACCTCTTTAATATAGAGAGGCTTTACCTATTTGGTCATAGCTATTTACATGGGGAAATGCGCGAATTAGGTAATACATTTTTGAAATAAACTAACTTGTACCATAAGTTCCACCAAGCGCCCGATAATCGAAAATTTTTACGAGAAAAAAATATCATTCCCACTTTAAGGTGTAGAGGTACCCCAAAAAATATTTTTAAATATAAAATAATGAAAAATATTACACGTAAGATTTTGTTGCCTTTCATCATCATTTCATCACAAGGCAATGGGTTATCAAAATTATAATGAAGCTGCTTATTTTATAAAATTAATTCGGCCATATTCGGGAATAACCCACTTTCTATCCCTTCTTTCTTTCGGTGACGGCAAGACGGTTTGCCTAATAAAGAACGAGTTTCAGTCAATTGGCTTAGAACTGAACCCGAATAAATGTGAGATTTTTATATCTGAAAACACAGATAAATTAACAAAAATCTCCAAATTCAACTGTTTGGTCCCCAACATAAAAGTTTTGGACAAAACTTCTTTACGCCTCCTAGGGTCCCCGATTTTAGAAGATGGCTTTTCCACTTTTATCGAGGAAAAAATTCAAAATTTTGATCAGGTTATTGATAGTTTATGTAATATCAGTATTCATTCAGCTTTCACTATTCTTCGTTTTAGTCTTTTCGTACCCAAATTTACACCGAAGAGTTATTATTATTATTATATTTAAACGGCAGGCAGTTGAGACAACTGATAATGGTTGTATCTAGCTGTTAACTACTAGTTTTCATTTTGCAGATAAATATTTATGCAGTCGGTTCTTAAATTGATTGGTGTTAGCGGTGATGACAATTTCAGGAAGCTGATTCCACGCTCTGACCACTCGGTAGCTCAGGAAGTGTGTGGATTATTATTGGAGAGACTGGTACACAGCTTAGGGAATGGCCTCTTAGATGGGTATTTTCGTTGCGTGTGAAGATGTTGTGCTCAAAGTTCCTAACATCGTAATGTCCAGTTAGGATCTTGTATGTTTCTATAAGATCTCCACGGTCCCTGAGGTCCTTTAGGGATGTGAGGTTCAACACTTTTAGGCGTTCTTCGTACCTGCGTTGTTTTAACGTTCTCGGTATTTTTGTGAAACCACGCTGTACCCTTTCCAGACATTCAATGTCCTTAACGAAATAGGGGCTCCAGACCTGACAAGCGTATTCGAGAATCGGTCTCACAAAGGTTTTGTGTATTCGAAGCACCATATCGGGTGTGAGATTCCCAAAGGATTTCTTGATCAAATAGATGAGAGTCTTCGCTTTCTTCGCAACTGACGTTATATGATCTTCCCACTTGAGGTCTTCCGCTATTTCTACTCCCAGGTCTGTCTGCACGATAGTCTCATTCAGTGGAGTTGAGTTTAAAGTGTAATTTAAACGAGGGTTGCTCTTGCCTATGTGTAGCACAGTGCATTTTGAGGCGTTAAGGTTTATGAGCCATTCCTTAGACCAGTTAGCTACTTTGTTTAGATCCTCTTGGAGTTGGTCATATTCTGTCAGCGGGTTCCCAAATATTTTGGTGTCATCTGCAAAGATGCTGACATTACATCTTAGGTGTTGTGGGAGATTAAATGTGTATATTAAGTACAGCACTGGGCCCAGTAGTGAGCCCTGTGACACACCACTGTGTATATCTCGGTGTTCAGACACTGTGTCACCCACTCTCACCCGCAGGGTTCCTTGTCGTAAGAAAGCCTCGATCCATTTTAGCAGTGTCCCGCGTATTCCTACGAACTCCAAATTCTGTAGAAGTCTTCTAATTGGAACTTTATCAAACGCTTTTTCGTAGTCTAGGTATAATACGTCGATGGGTTCTCTCTTATTGAAATGTTTAGTCCAGGTTGACAGGCACGCCAGCAGGCTGGACACTGTGGAGCGATGCGGACAGAAACCGTGTTGTTCCTCTGGTATGATTTCATGGCTGGCAATGAAGTGCCTGATATGCCTAACTATGATTTTTTCCATTACTTTACATACTACACTAGTTACGACTGATAGGTCTATAATTTGCTGGGTCCAATTTATTTCTTTTTTTATATATAGGCGTTACTGTTGCCGTCTTCCGAATGTCAGGTAGGATTCCCGTATCATATGATGTTTGCATCATGATTGCAAGACTATCAGTGAGGTTACATTTTTGAAGTATTGATACAGGGATTTCATCAGGTCCTGGTGAAGCAGTTGCCTTCATATCCTATATCACTTGTCGTATTTTATCTTGTGTGAATGTTATCTCACCAATGGAGTCTACAACTCTTTGTGATGTGTTTAACATAGGCAGCGGATCTGGCGGCTCTGTTTGGAAAACACTCGAAAACTGATCTGCAAATAAAGTGGCAATTTCGCGGGGCTCAGTTACAGTTTGGCCTTGTCTGTTGAGCAGAACAGATGGTATGTTAACCTTCGACGTCACTTGCTGCCTTATGTAGGAGTAGAATTTCTTCGGTCCAGCATTGAGTATGTTATTTTCAAGCGTTAAACGAGCTTTTCTGGTTTGAGTTAACAGTTTATTGTTTAGCTTTCTGTATTCCATGTAGTATTCATTAAGTCCGGTCAGTATATATCTGTTCCATAGTGTAAGTTTGAGCTTTATTAACTTTTTTGTCTCCTCTTTGACCCATGGCTTATTCGTTATATGGCGAGTCACTGTTGTTCTGGGTACGTGCACGCTTATAGCTTCTCTAATTGCATTGTGAATAAGCTCAAATTGGCTTTTTGCGCAAGTTGTGTTTTGCAACGAACTAGGTAAACTTTCGCTTAGTATTTCGTTCATTTTATCAAAATCTGCTTTGTTGAAGTTAAGTCTTTTTGTGGCTTCCTTGTTTTGTATTCTTACTTGTAGTTGTATGGATGCCAGTAAGCACGTGTGGTCACTTTTACCAATGGTGGCTTGATGCTCGACATTGGATATTAGTGCGTCGTCATTCGTGAAGAGCAGATCTAGGAACGATGGTTGGTTTCCTTGGCGAAATCTTGTGTGTTTGTCAATTATCTGTTGAAATTTGCTATTCTCGTACCATTGTATAAAGTTATCCTCTCTTGGAGTGACATAAGAGCAATCCTTAAGAGGCCATCGGACTCCACGGTAGTTGAAATCACCTAGTATAGCCACCGTATTGTTCTCTGAAGCCAAGCTAAGATGCTCAAGTAGATAATTGTCTTGCTCAAGTGTGGAGTCCTGTCCCCTGTACAGTCCACATAGTAAAAATTTGCATTCTCCAATTTTGATGTCCAACTAAAGGCATTCAGTAGCTTCATGTCTCTTATTGAAGGATGCATTTAATTTAGCTGTCATAATTCCGGTTCTGTTTGAAGTGTAGATTGCTACTCCGCCACTATGTCTTCCAATTCGATCGTTTCGGTATACATCGTATCCAGGTATTCTTATCACTGAGTCCGGAATTTCAGGTTTTAGCATGTTTCAGTGACTATAATTAGGGTAGGTTTTTTATTTTTTATTATTCAGTAACATTTTGTCAAATACTTCTTTTTTTTATATTGGGTTCGTCTAATTGACGCCGCCCGCCTGGTGGTAAGGTGTGACGACGTCTAGCAATTGTGGGCCACTCTCACAGCGCACAATACTATAGAGAGTGGCCCTCAACTTGACGACCTACTGATGTGCCTCTTCACGCTCCGCTTAAAGAACCCAAGGTTATATGTGGGAGGAAACACGTGCACAGGCAGGGCGTTCCAGGCCACTATCGTTCGGCAGAGAACGAACGTTTAAAAACGTTCAGTTCTCGCGAACATACTATCCACTGTGTGGGGGTGGCATCTCTGCCCGGCACGCGTTGTTCAGGATCGGAAGGAAGAGGGTGGATCAGATTGAAGAGCTCTCAGGACACTCGCCGTGGTAAATACGGTAGAATGCGGCCAAGGAAGCTATTGTTCGGCGCTGAGCTAGCGGCTCAATGCTTTCCGTTACCTCCGGACAATCTATAATACGGATAGCCCGTCGCCTGCATAGCGTCGAGAGCGTCCA
>OY748295.1:9830771-10045604 GCA_963556515.1 Nudaria mundana | reverse complement strand
AGTGTTGGTGACAGCACGGACCCCTGCGGCACCCCGGCATTCACTTGCAAAAAGCAAGAAGCCTGGCCATCGCAGAGGACCCGCATTCGGCGTTCGTTCAGAAAGCTGGCCGTCCAGCTGCACAGTTGAGGAGGTAGACAATATGCCGGAAGCTTGGAAAGGAGTGAAGCATGCCAGACTCTATCGAAGGCTTTGGCGATGTCCAGGCTAATCGCCAAGGACTCGCCGTGCCTTTAGCCTCACCCCAGACATGCGTTACGAATGCCAGAAGATCACCCGTTGATCGTTTTGGCCTGAAGCCGTATTGCCGATCATTAATTAGCGAGTGATCTTCGAGGTATCGCATGAACTGCTTGTTGATGATGAGCTCAAACACCTTGCAGATGACTGAGGTGACAGCTATGGGTCGATAGTTGCCTGGATCAGACCGATCCCCTTTCTTGGGGATCGGTTGTACATTCGCCTCCTTCCAGACCTCCGGCACGATTCCTGTGGAGTAAGACAGGCAAGTACAGGAGACAACTCAGCTGCGCAGTTCCGTAGTACCACCGCTGGAATGCCGTCAGGGCCACTGGCTTTCCGCGTGTCGAGTGATCGCAGCACTGCCCGTACATCGCATTGCCTGAGTACAATGTCAGGCATAGTGTGGCCACAGTTGGCGATGGCGGGGGGCTGCAGGCCACGATCGTCGACCCGGGAATTAGCCGCAAAGAGGTCTGCGAGCATATCCGCTTTCTCTTGGGCTTTGTGAGCCAGTGTTCCATCTGGGTAACGCAGCAGTGGCAGCGAGGGCTGATAAAAGTTAGATTGCACGGCTTTGGCCAGTTGCCAGTATCCACGGCTGCCCGTGGGATGGGAAGTAAGCTCCTGACCAAGCCGCGCGACGCGCTGGGCATCCGCTCTCTTAAAGGCCCTCCTGCTGGATTTTGTGGCCCGGTTGTACGCTGCTTTGAGGTGGCCCACGTTTGGGTCGCGCACAGCCCGGGCCCTGATCCAGGCGCGATATGCCGACTGTTTTTGTCGAACAGCTTTGGCACAATCTCGCCCGAACCAGGGACGGGCTCTGCGGATACTGGCGACATCAGTGAAAGGGATGTAATATTGCATCCCTAAACTGATCACGCCAGCAATCGCAGAAGCGCTTTCCGAAGGAGCCTTTCCTACAAAGCAGCGCTGGCTCCAGGGGACGGACGCATAATAATTGCGTAGACCGTCCCAATCCACTGACGAGTAGTGCCATAGACGTCGTGCCATTTCTACAGCACGTGCAGGAGGTGACACCTTCATGCCAGCGTGAACCACACAGTGGTCGGAACTACCCAATGGGGCTCCTACCGAAACACTGTACTGGGCTGGGCGACTCGTCAGCAGTAGATCCAGCAGAGCGGGCGCGTGATCTGACCTGTCTGGTATCCGGGTCATCCCGCATACCATCTGGGTCAGACCGTGGGAGAGAGCGAACGCGTGAGCAGCCCTACCCGCATGATCAGTCCTGAGGGACCCCAGCTATTCAATGTGATGGCCATTGAAGTCCCCCAGAAACACTAGGTCAGCGTTCGGGAACCGCACCTGCGCGTCATCAGCCGTCTCGCTTTGTTGTCTCAGAATCCCCTGTGTGGGAACGGTAGACGCACACGTAGATCTGGCTCATAGAGCCATGGTCTACGTGCAGCCAGAGGACGGAGTTGGAGGGGTTCTCTAGGCAACGCAACCGGCGACATCAAACATCCGCCCTAACGAACACGCACACCCCGGCTTTATCTCGAAATTGTTCCTCGATGACATAGCCGGGGTAACACAAGTAAGACGTGTCGTCAGGGCGGCGTATTTGTGTCTCCGTGAGGAACATTACAGCGGGCCGTGCCGTCTCAAGGTGATGGTGGACGGCATCGAGGTTCGCATGGAGTCCACGGATGTTGGAGTCCACCTCGAAAAGTGAAGTTGTGGGGTTTCCTGGGACCGCTGTGGAAAGATTTTTTATGTTGCACTGCCATAATAAATTTGAAGAAGAAGCGTGAAGACAGGGCGACATTTGGTGCAGCAGTAAGTGACAAAGCGCAGGGGCTAGCTTCGTCTGGAACCGTATGGTTAGGTCGGAGCCGACCCGCCGGACGGAAGGGCTCCCAAACGAACGATTTATAAGATTTTTTTTTTATATCCGATTTTCAATTTTTATGTTCTAAACCACCATCACGCCACACGTTATCACTGTGGTAAGTTTGAAGGAGATCGGTTCAGGCGTTTAGGAGGAGTATGCGGAGATACGAAATACATGAGTCGCCTAAGATTGAGCTTCGCTCATTATTATTTTATCTTAAGATACAATATCGCTCAACAGCTATACATAATAAATCAGTTACTGGTAATCAAGAAAGCTTTAACACGCAGGCGGAGCTGCGGGCAACAGCTAGTATACAATAAATCAGTAACTGGTGATCAAGAAAGCTATAACACGCAGGCGGAGCTGCGGGCAACAGCTAGTTATTAAATAAGATTTTAATGAATGATGATGATATTATTATGCTAAGCGAATACTGATAGGTACGCGAATACACAATCGTAGTATACCTACCTACTTACAACATATTTATAGGTAAGTACTTACTTATATCTATATCTATACTTATAATAAATCTGTAGAAGTGAAAATTCTGTACATTGAAGATATCAAAAAAATAAATGGCAGGGGGTGTTACTAGACTGACACTGAACCCAAAAATGTTAAAAAAAATTTTTGTCTGTCTGTCTGTCTGTTCAGGCCTCACGCAAAAACTACTGGTTCGATTACGCTGAAACTTGGTATAATTATTCTTTAATATCCTGGGCACCACACTGGGTACTTTTTATCCCGGAAAAGTATATACAATAAAAAACAAACTTAATTTTGCGGTTCGATCCCTTGACCCGAGTACTATACCAACCGCAAATAATAAGTTTGTCGTAGGTTTTTTTAATTTTTTATATTCGGTTCGCCAAATTGACACCGCCCGCCTGGTGGTAAGTCGTGACGACGCACGTCTAGCGATTGTGGGCCACTCTCACAGCACATACGATAGAGAGTGGCCCTCAACTTGACGACCTACTGATGTGCATCTTAACGCTCCGCTTAAAGAACCCAGGGTTATATGTCGGAGGAAACACGTGCACAGGCAGGGCGTTCCAGGCCACTATCGTTCGGCAGAAAAACGAACGGTTAAAACGTTCGGTTCTCGCGAACATGCTATCCACTGTGTGGGAGTGGCATCTCTGCCCGGCACGCGTTGTTCGGGATCGGAAGGAAGAGGATTTTTGGCGGTCTACTCGATTTGGGCTAAGTTCCCCTACATTTGGATATAAGTCCGAGACGCCGAGACTTTTTATTAAATTTATTCGGCCGTTTTGGACATAACCCATTATATGTGTGCCCGGTGACGGCAATAGGCTTGCCCTCTATTACGTGGGACTAAAAATACTGGCAAATTGTGGGTATGTAATGCACCTCTGCCTATCCCTGCGGGGATATGAGCGTGATATGTGTGTGAAATGTATTTCGTTTGGAGTTTCGTTCTATGTGTCTATGGTTGGGGTGCAACCATCATTTCTGAAAAATCATGGCTGCGAAAACCATGGTTTCATCGTCAGTGCCCAGCTTGTGTGTAAATTCGTGACGCAAACTAAAAAAAATAAGCGTAGATTTCTCTCAATGTCAATCTCAATGCTCACTAGTTGTCAATTACAATTGAATGTCATTGTCAGTCTTATTGTTATTTTGCATATATTTCCGATATTTTATTAATAATTCCTGAAATATACATACAAAAAATGGAAAAAACAGTTATCCGCAGCTCTACTAGAGCCATTAATTTTAATGTTTTTAAAAGGTGTATGGCAGAATCCAAAGCCGGAAGACTACTCAGCGATATACGCAATGTTTATGAAAGAACCGCTGAAATTACGGGTAAAATATGGTAAAATGTAAATTATTTATTAATGCTTAAGTATAATTTATTTACAATAAGAATTACAATATACAAAATATACATAATTATAGACTAAAAATATTTACATTACAAAATATCGTTAAAAAAATCCTCCGCGTCATTGCTGACTGGGAAGGTTCCCAGAATGCTGGCTGTGTTGCCACGTTGGATGGCGATACTTATTCTTTGGGCCAGAAAATAGCCAGCCTTCTGGTCCTGAGAAGCATCGATTAGGCGTTTAGCAATGTCTCTATAAACGCGGCGAGCACTCGGACCCCATGACCCCAGTGTCTCAACCCCAAACGGCTCAAATATGTAATCACCTGCTAGGTTAGCATATTTACGCCGTTTAAGGCCTTCAGCCGATGCAGCAGCAGCGCCGGCATATCCGGATGTGCTTGGAAGGTGTGAAGGTGCTAAGGTGTCAACGCAAGTAGCGTCCCACACCAAAGGTCTTCCCATCTTCCACGGTAACAACGACATACCGTCCGGTCTCTTTCCATCGCTTCGTGCTAAACCATTTGGTTCACGTACGGCCGGAAGACCTGCGGTGGAAAGAGCCCTACGAATTATGTCGTTTAGAATAGCGTGCTGAGGTATACGACCTGCGCTTCTGCTACAAGAAAGGCCATGGTGTCCAAAATTATCGACGGCTACTCCACAGGTGCAATGATGCGGGGATACACAAGGTGTACCCAGCCGAAGGCAAGTGGCAATGCGGAAGGTTGTGTCGTCGCAACATTGTACCGATGTTGGGCGATGGGAGCGCCTGGTACCGTAAATTAACGAGCCTCGTCCGTTGATCAGCAGGTGCGCCACTAGCAGGTGAGGTCGCTGGGGCCCTAAAGATGTTGGTAGAGCCCCTTTGCACCCACACAAATACACTAATTGATTCCGAGGTGCGATGCAAGACCGATGCCATAAATGCTTGGAGGATGTCTTGTCCCGACACTGATCTGCCCTCACGCCCAGGCTCACAGCGACTGTGGGATTCACCGCTCTGTAAATTGAGAATTAATACACTAATTGACACTTCTGTCAATATTTCAGAGCGTGCACACCTACTAGCTGTTGGAGAATGGGAGTCAGGGTTATGGATCCAGGCGCTCCCATCGCCCAACATCGGTACAATGTTGCGACGACACAACCTTCCGCATTGCCACTTGCCTTCGGCTGGGTACACCTTGTGTATCCCCGCATCATTGCACCTGTGGAGTAGCCGTCGATAATTTTGGACACCATGGCCTTTCTTGTAGCAGAAGCGCAGGTCGTATACCTCAGCACGCTATTCTAAACGACATAATTCGTAGGGCTCTTTCCACCGCAGGTCTTCCGGCCGTACGTGAACCAAATGGTTTAGCACGAAGCGATGGAAAGAGACCGGACGGTATGTCGTTGTTACCGTGGAAGATGGGAAGACCTTTGGTGTGGGACGCTACTTGCGTTGACACCTTAGCACCTTCACACCTTCCAAGCACATCCGGATATGCCGGCGCTGCTGCTGCATCGGCTGAAGGCCTTAAACGGCGTAAATATGCTAACCTAGCAGGTGATTACATATTTGAGCCGTTTGGGGTTGAGACACTGGGGTCATGGGGTCCGAGTGCTCGCCGCGTTTATAGAGACATTGCTAAACGCCTAATCGATGCTTCTCAGGACCAGAAGGCTGGCTATTTTCTGGCCCAAAGAATAAGTATCGCCATCCAACGTGGCAACACAGCCAGCATTCTGGGAACCTTCCTAGTCAGCAATGACGCGGAGGATTTTTTTAACGATATTTTGTAATGTAAATATTTTTAGTCTATAATTATGTATATTTTGTATATTGTAATTCTTATTGTAAATAAATTATACTTAAGCATTAATAAATAATTTACATTTTACCATATTTTACCCGTAATTTCAGCGGTTCTTTCATAAACATTGCGTATATCGCTGAGTAGTCTTCCGGCTTTGGATTCTGCCATACACCTTTTAAAAACATTAAAATTAATGGCTCTAGTAGAGCTGCGGATAACTGTTTTTTCCATTTTTTGTATGTATATTTCAGGAATTATTAATAAAATATCGGAAATATATGCAAAATAACAATAAGACTGACAATGACATTCAATTGTAATTGACAACTAGTGAGCATTGAGATTGACATTGAGAGAAATCTACGCTTATTTTTTTTAGTTTGCGTCACGAATTTACACACAAGCTGGGCACTGACGATGAAACCATGGTTTTCGCAGCCATGATTTTTCAGAAATGATGGTTGCACCCCAACCATAGACACATAGAACGAAACTCCAAACGAAATACATTTCACACACATATCACGCTCATATCCCCGCAGGGATAGGCAGAGGTGCATTACATACCCACAATTTGCCAGTATTTTTAGTCCCACGTAATAGAGGGCAAGCCTATTGCCGTCACCGGGCACACATATAATGGGTTATGTCCAAAACGGCCGAATAAATTTAATAAAAAGTCTCGGCGTCTCGGACTTATATCCAAATGTAGGGGAACTTAGCCCAAATCGAGTAGACCGCCAAAAATCCTCTTCCTTCCGATCCCGAACAACGCGTGCCGGGCAGAGATGCCACTCCCACACAGTGGATAGCATGTTCGCGAGAACCGAACGTTTTAACCGTTCGTTTTTCTGCCGAACGATAGTGGCCTGGAACGCCCTGCCTGTGCACGTGTTTCCTCCGACATATAACCCTGGGTTCTTTAAGCGGAGCGTTAAGATGCACATCAGTAGGTCGTCAAGTTGAGGGCCACTCTCTATCGTATGTGCTGTGAGAGTGGCCCACAATCGCTAGACGTGCGTCGTCACGACTTACCACCAGGCGGGCGGTGTCAATTTGGCGAACCGAATATAAAAAATTAAAAAAACCTACGACAAACTTATTATTTGCGGTTGGTATAGTACTCGGGTCAAGGGATCGAACCGCAAAATTAAGTTTGTTTTTTATTGTATATACTTTTCCGGGATAAAAAGTACCCAGTGTGGTGCCCAGGATATTAAAGAATAATTATACCAAGTTTCAGCGTAATCGAACCAGTAGTTTTTGCGTGAGGCCTGAACAGACAGACAGACAGACAAAAATTTTTTTAATCACATTTTTGGGTTCAGTGTCAGTCTAGTAACACCCCCTGCCATTTATTTTTTTGATATCTTCAATGTACAGAATTTTCACTTCTACAGATTTATTATAAGTATAGATATAGATATAAGTAAGTACTTACCTATAAATATGTTGTAAGTAGGTAGGTATACTACGATTGTGTATTCGCGTACCTATCAGTATTCGCTTAGCATAATAATATCATCATCATTCATTAAAATCTTATTTAATAACTAGCTGTTGCCCGCAGCTCCGCCTGCGTGTTATAGCTTTCTTGATCACCAGTTACTGATTTATTGTATACTAGCTGTTGCCCGCAGCTCCGCCTGCGTGTTAAAGCTTTCTTGATTACCAGTAACTGATTTATTATGTATAGCTGTTGAGCGATATTGTATCTTAAGATAAAATAATAATGAGCGAAGCTCAATCTTAGGCGACTCATGTATTTCGTATCTCCGCATACTCCTCCTAAACGCCTGAACCGATCTCCTTCAAACTTACCACAGTGATAACGTGTGGCGTGATGGTGGTTTAGAACATAAAAATTGAAAATCGGATATAAAAAAAAAAATCTTATAAATCGTTGTCGTTCGAAAATTTAACACTTCGGTCAGTTTTTTGCAGCAGCAGCATGCATTGCATACCTAGTAGTATCTTAGCCGTGTGCAGCGCCCCTTAGTGAACTCCGCTGCGGGTGACGTAACCTACGATAAACTTATTACAGTAATCGGGTCTAGGGATCGAACCGCAAAATTAAGTTTGTTTTTTATTGTATATACTTTTCCGGGAAATAAGTACCCAGCGTGATGCCCAGGATATTAAAGAATAATTATACCAAGTTTCATCGTAATCGAACCGGTAGCTTTTGCGTGATGCCTGAACAAACAGACAGACAGACAAAAATTGTTTTTAATCACAATTTTGGGTTCGGTGTCGGTCTAGTAACACCCCCTGCCATTTATTTTTTTGATATTTTCAATGTACAGAATTTTCACTTCTACAGATTTATTATAAGTAGGTATAGATTGTTTAAAATCGCTTTGTGTTCACTGTCGTCATTGGCCACTACCGCCCGGCAGCGACGGCGCGCTGTTATTTTTCTTTCATCACGAGATATCTCTTAAGTCATTCGTCAAAATTATATGGTTTATATTATAACGTATGTAAAGTATTCAATTAGATAAGGAATAATACTGCATTGCTAAAAATAGCTTGGCAAATGACACATAATTTTTTTGTCATTTATAAAAGATAAAAATGGTTACTGTGAGTTATCCTTAAGAGATAGACATATGCTATTGCGGACTTTTTTGTAGACCTTTCTATGGTGTACAATACTGTAGTACATTATTTTCATCTGTCTCGTAGTGTTTCGTCAGCGTTTGCAATGAAAGCGCAAAAAATGTATTTATTTACGACATTTAATGTAATGTCAACCTCTAAAATAATCGGTATTACTATAGTATATTATACATGTATTATATATTAAAAGCTTACTGTTGAATCACTCTATCTATTAAAAAAAAACCGCATCAAAATCCGTTGCGTAGTTTTAAAGCTCTAAGCATACATAGGGACAGACAGACAGGAAAAGCGACTTTGTTTTATACTATGTAAAGATGATGGGTGCATGTGCATGGCACCCCAGATGCATCCAAACATGGTACCATTGACGGTTCTACCGTTTACCTTTTACACATTCGTGAACATTCAGTGCCATTATAATTTTTAGGCTTCCGTACCCAAACGGTAAAACGCGAACCCTTTTACTAAGATTCCGCTTTCCGTTCGGTCCGTCTGTCACCAGGTTATGAGCCGAGATAGCGTCTGTTCGCAAGATTCCAACATTCTCAGGAATCCAACTTTTCAAACATCAATACAAGTCTTCGCATAAGTACAACTTTTTTTTTATGACTACTTTTATTAGCACTATTTCAACTTTTATCTAACTGTACACTTAAAGAGGAATGTGGTTTTTAAAATTAAACAAGGATTTTAATTGTCTTAGTAAATTTATATGCCCAACTTTAGAAGACACAATCGTTTTACACAAGTGAGAGCCTCAATTTGTCCATGCACAAAGTCGTCCACTATCTCTCGTATGCGCAAGTCAATGTTCATGTTGCGTCTCGACCTTTTTCTACTTGGTACAGAGTGAAGGTTAGTCTGCTACAAATTAAAAGCCTGTTGTGAAGCTTCCTTTTTCACCAGACTGATAAATTGAAACAGATTTGGCTTCTTCCCGAATATTTTATTTATTCGAGAGTGCCATCCCTCCAATTTGTTGGTTGTGCGATGTCGCTTGTTGGAACGACTTAGTCTCAATAATTTTTCAGCCACTGATTGCAAAAATAATTATTAAATTTTTCCATTTCATCATTTACATCTTCATAACTGCTGGTCACAGCTAAATAACCTTCAGGCATGCTAACGCTATTAAACGACGTATGTATATACGATTTTCTTTGATGTCAGTTAAATGAAGTGACTTAGCTTTTCTCCAAATTGCATTTGAAAAATTATAGAAGCAGCCACTTATCTCCGCTGCAGGAAACGCAATTTAATTGCACTCATAGCTGCTGCCTCATAATCTGTCTGAAACTCTGTTGGTTGCATATCCGGAAAACGTTTTTGCAATAATCTGAATAACCGCTCATACGTAATTTGCTCTTTATTGGGTAAAAAAGCAAAAAATACAGGAACAATCAACGTCTTTTCATCGGTACTGCCAAAGTCTCCGTGTATTGTATAGAGTTGGTAGAAGGGACGGGGCACGACAAAAAAAGGTCCATTTGCAAAGTAGTGCTATTTTTTTTTTATTCTACGGACGCTCTAACGTCCGTTGCCGGGCGTCTCTGGTTACTAGCAGAGGGTATGTCCAGAGGCGCCCGGCGGACTTTGACCACCTCTGTGGTCTCTGCGGGTGTTTGGTCGGGACGAGAATCCCGCGTCATTGGGGTCGGGTTTTATCCCGCGTCAGTGAGTGAATCTGGTTGCGTGCTATGGGGAAAAGGCCCCGCAGCACGCAACCCTTCTAGCCTGCTTCTGTAAGGACGGTGGGTGGCGATCCCGCCGTCCTCAGGCCCCGATCATGGAGGACGATAGTCTTGGGCGTAGTCGCGTAATCTGGGGCGGCCTGGCCGCCGACTACGGAACTCGGCGGGGAGGGTACGCTCCCTCTCCCTCCCGGCCGCCTCCTTCGCGAGCATGACTTGCTCGCAGGCAAAGTAGTGCTTAACGTTTGGCACACTCTCGAACACCAAAGAATTTGCAAACACTATATTTTTAGGATCACCGTCTTCTATTATCAGAAAATCCTTGGATATGTCAGGAATAACAACATCCTTTGTTTCATTGAACACCCAGGGCCCTTTTTCTCAAACGATATAATGTGTCTTTAACACTATAAAACTTAGGTATGATATCGGCTTAACTTTCGTCCGAAGTAAAATTATTCATAGCGTTTTCGTAAATTTGCGGTATAGGGCCCAAATCAGTTTGTACTTTTAATATACATTCCGCCAATGCTTGCTCGAAGTTGCTCTTCTCACCAGGTTCACATAGGTGTAAACTTTCACGCGAAACAGTATCTTCCTCTTCATATGTTGTTATCGTTACTCTGCAAGCTCTTTTGTGACAAATCCAAAGAGTTGACCCACTTTTGTTCGTTTTTGAATAATAATAACGGTTGCCTTTCAATAAAAGTATTCTTCGAGACCGCCCGGAATAAGAAACACAAATTTACTCAATTTTTGATTATGGCCTCTGTCAGGTACTCATGTTGACAATTTGGCCTTACACAAATTTACTCATTATTGGGTCTAATATAGGAAACGACGTTTAAATAAATGACACCAACAATGATGCATAAATCTATTTTTCATAAAACTCAAATATGACATTGTTATTTTCCTCTTTAAAAACCACATAGAGTTTCTAAACAATGAGTTTTTATCAAATACTTTGTGTGCGTCGCTGTATAGTCCAGTTACCCTGCTCGCAGTAGTTCGGTTGTTATAGTCCGGTATACCGAACTATCTTGTCGGTCATATAAATTGACTAAGACAATTAAAATCCTTGTTTAATTTTAAGAACCACATACAGTTAGATAAAAGTTGAAATAGTGCTAATAAAAGTAGTCATAAAAAAAAAGTTGTACTTATGCGAAGACTTGTATTGATGTTTGAAAAGTTGGATTCCTGAGAAAGTTGGAATCTTGCGAACACAGGCGAGATAGTTAGAAAGTTGAAACTTTCACAAATGATTTATGTATGGTGCCTCTATACAAGAAATCAGAATACAATAAATATATAAGGCATTTTGGTACGGAATGCTTTGCACGCGATTGCGACTCGCACTTGACCGGTTTTTTTGTTTGACCTTACTGAAATAACGGGAGTGTCTAAACTAACCAAAGACCGCCACCGAGGCGAGCGCCACTCGCGAGCTATGACGAGCGGCGAGCCTGCACGAGCGCCCTGTATACACGCTCGTGTTCGCATAAGTTCGCACGAATGTGCGCGCTCGTGCAGGCTCGTCGCTCGTCATAGCAGGCGAGTGGTGCTCGCCTCGGTGGCGGTCTAAACTATGTAGAAAAACTATTTAGTAAAAAACTATTTTGTACTAATAAATCACAGATACCTACTGAATGTGCCGGAGGTTTCACTGATATGTGTGAATCGACCTTTAGGGCTTCCTGACTGTCTTCATGTCTGTTTAGTTTTGGTTTTGGCCAAATTTGGCGTGTATGCGACTATTTCCATTATTTTGTCCTGAACAGAGCAAGGATCACGTTTAGTATAGGTAGCCCAGTTCGTGAACCTCTAAGTGTAATGCTGGGTTTAAACATTCGTCTCGCGGTTCGCCTTGGGTCTCGTCGAATACAATTGACGAGAATATTTAATTATATATATATTTAATTATATCGATATATTTAATTGAAGACAATTTCAAATATTGGATAGAAACAGATTTTTACTTACCATTGAAGACAATTTGACGAGAATGATAATCGTTTAATCCATGGTTTCCAACTTACGGGCTTTCTCCCAAATATTGGGGTAAATAAGTGGGACTTTTTAGGGGTATTATATTTTAGTCATATTGTTAGGGATATTTATTAGTCTTCTTATATTTTTACATTTATACTGGTATTATAAAAAGAAAATATTTGATTGCTTATTTTCTTTTTCAATTGAATAGGCTTCGTACCTATTGAACCAATTTTGAATTTAATTTTTCCAGAGCGCTAAAGGTAACTTTTTATTTTAAAGGGGAATATTTATACGATTTTTGCAATTTTAGAGGTTTTAAGTTTCAAGGATTAATATTTCATGGAGTTGTTAACACTGACCTTTTAAAGATTGGTAGGTACAGTCTTGACGCCAATTGACAATGGCCTCAATCGCCACCAAGAAATCACCGACAATAACGTACAATAAATTGACAATCAAAATACTGAAGGTCCCCGGCGGGCATTATTCGACGTTACCACTATATAGATAGATCGATAAATCGCTTATTGCGCAGTTTGAAGGTCAGCCTTTTTTTATTTGCCGCGTCCTATATCTATCATTGAAGTTTAATTAAGTACAAACAGCATTTAGCACCCAGCAGATTCGAGCCAGTTTTGTCCACTAATACTCCAAACAATAAGGACCAACACAAGAAAAAAAATAAAGAATAAATAAAACAGGTACATTTTATTGAAAAAAAAATATGTACACAGCAAAACAAATAAATAATCTTATATTGTATATTAGTCTATAAAACATTAATTTCATTGAAATAAAATACTATACAAACTACATTAAGATTATGTACATAATACCATCTCACGGGAAATCGCTATGAACACTATAATATAATAAACAATATCCATTTAACATTTAAATACTATATCGATATTTGGAGTCACATTTATTATTTAGGAAAATTTAAATGGAATCTCTAAATTACGATAAAATAGACAGTTAATATAATATGAAACAGTAAGCTATGATAAATCCTTGATATATTTATTGATCGGACATCCGAAGATCACATCATGTAATTTTGCACATTGATTAATCTAACAATGACTGTTTATAACAAATTACCTATCCATAATGTACTCATGGCATTACTTATTTGTAATATTACCTAGATCGTTTTTAAAAACATTTACTTATCTAAAAATTATTTAAATATTATGATTTAAAAAGCATTTTAGAGATGATTTAAAAATAATCTCCCTTGTACCACATTATGAAACATAGTATCAATTAACACGACACTTAAGAACAAGTCTTACATTTAAACTACAACGAAATGATGGTATTAGATTTCTAAAAGTGCTAACATGCATTGTGATATCGCTGTGATGTGCTGTCGATGTAAATTAGAATTATACACACAAAGAAAAATATATTTTAATAGGCCCTTTATGATTTTACAATAATTATACTTTGTTCAAAATATATATAAATATGACTGATAAACCATTTTAATCACTTTAATACCCAGCAGATCTGTTAAGTCGAATAAAATTTTTAAATTGGTTAAGAGTTTGCAAAATAATACAATATGGTACCTACAAGTGGGTATCAATTCTGTATTTCAAATGTGGTTTTAATTACAAATTAGTTTACTAATATTCTAAAGTATTAACAAAAGTATAAAATTATTAACGCAAACAAGTACCACAATGTCCAAACTAATAATGTACTGTACTTATCAATTATTTAACCGAAACAATGTCGACGCTCCGAGTTGGGGATGTCAGGCCTGTGTTATTGTCAATTATCTCATTCTATAATATCTACATTTTAATATGCTCAATATTTTGACTAGAAATCATGTTATACTTATTACTTTCTAACAACACACATAAAAATTTACAAGATATCATTATATAGCATAATTTCTTATCAATTTACAGTTCACTAAAATTGTACAATACATCGATGACAGAAGTGGAATTTTCATATAATATTTCAATATTGAGAAAAAATCTACTTATAGTATGATCTTTACTTATCCTAACACATATAATGTGAACAACAATGATTTTAAATCACGCTTGTTACATCTAAACAATTATATATTTAATAAAATTGTGATAAATGACTGCCTATCTCATATCAATAGATTGGAAATATAATTATATGCATATTTTAGGAACATCTAGTCTAGAAGGAATTTTGATTCACTGATGACAGGGTGTCATGTAGAACACAAATGAATATCATTCGTACGCACAGTTCAATTGAATTTTAAAATTAGCTTATTATGGAATGGTACGGGAAATTTCTAAATTCTATTTGCAACACACCGTTTTTAAGTTTTTATAGATCTCAATATCTCTAATAAGTCTACCAATCAAACGCTGTTTGCTGCGTCGACTATTTAGAACTCTTTAGGCTGGAAACAATGCTCGACTGGGCGAAGGTCAGCACCGGCGTCGGTAAGGTAGCTATATCTATACAAATATAATCATACGCGCGTAGTAAATCATCAGCGCAGTATTATACGCGTTCGTACTTTTTCATAGATATAGTTATGTGCGACCGACGTTGGCGCTCACCTTCGTCGGTCGAGCCGGCACTGTTTCATATATTTTCAGAGAGCAAGCAATGCCATGAAACTAATAAAGTCTCACAGTGATTTCATAATATTATGCTATTCATGTTAATTAGTTGTGTTGATAATCGTTCAAAGAAATATCTGGAAAATATTTTTCATAGACAATATTTTCTTTAAAATCTCATTGTCCTTGTTTTTGTATAAAAGTTCAAATCTTAGTATATATTTTTAGAGTCCTAAAAATAAGGGCTGATTGAAAAAAACAATGGTCTACACTACACATTTAATTTATTATAGATATATTATATATAATAATTATTCAAATGCTAGAAAAACAATAAATCAGATTTCATTAAAGTTGAGTGCTTTGCCCGTTGCTACGACTTGCTTACGTCATATCGCTCCTCTGACGAGTTATGGCTAGTTTAGATTTTAAAATTTTCAATAGAATATTGACTGATAGTCTTCAAAACTATTCAACTATTATTAACTACAAGAAATTGGTCTCATCTCAACACTTTAAAACGGGATAAGTGATACGGAATTAGAAGATGACGTTATAAACAATAGCAACAGGTAAATCAAACAAATATACGTTAGGCGACCTCGAGTATACTGGTGTTCACGTAAAAAGAACGCAGGGCGGGAGTGGAGCGGTATATTAGCGCATAAATACTCTCGCTCTTACCGCCATATAGATCGATAAATCGTCTACTGATTAGCTTGAAGGTCAGCGTTATTTTTATGTGACGCGAGGTATAGTCAATGTTTTGGCAACATACATTGTAGAATATCCATTTTACAATCAAAACTGATATATATTAATTCAGTTTGGTATAGAATATGCTTCTCAGAACTCTTCATCGTGAACTACGAAGTCTGGCTCCGTCAACAGTCTTACTAGGACCCGATACAGGTTTAGATTTCCTTTGATGTTTTTCCTTCTTCGATTTGTCATACTTCTTGGGTCGCCGTGGCGTTTCTATGAGTTCAACTTCCTCTTTAATTCCGTCTAAATTCGGGTCATCATCGACGACATTTGTCCCATCGCTCTTTTTATCCAATTCAGCCATAGCTTCTTGTATCGCATTCTCGAGTAGCGTGTTCAGTTTTCTACTCCTGTTTCAGTAAAGTGTAAATTAGTAAATAATCAGTTATGTAATCGAATAAAATACAATCCGCATTATGGATATTATCAGCTTCACCGCACAATTAAATTAAATTTAATAGGTTGGGTTAACGACAAAGATTTCTAGATTAGGTTAAACTAACAGCAAATTTTAACTTGATCAGAATACTCCGATACATGACAAGACTTAAAAATGAAACGGTATGATATTTATCGAGAAACTAGGATGAGGTATTTCGAAAGCCGTCGATGATTTTATCGAGAAGCGAAAAGCTGACTATTTCGCAACTGGGCAGCTTGCAATGCAAATAATTAATCTGTCATCACAATGTCTTATTAATAAAGAAGTGCTAGAAAATAATGTGTTTGGGAAATATTTAATTAAAACATTTAAATTCAGCGCTTTAACATTATCTTTCTACTCATTATTAAGTGTTGTGTAAACAAACACACACACATATCACGCCTATATCCCCGTGGAGGTAGGCAGAGGTGCATTACACACCCAAAATTTGCCAGTATTTTTAGTCCCACGTAATAAGCCGTCACCGGGCACGCATATAATGTCCAAAATGGACGAACGAATTTAATAACCCGTTGCCTTCAGATGAAATGTTGATTAAAGGCAACAAAATCTTACGTGCCAGCCGCTATGGCACAACTAATTAAAGTCCTGGGCGTCTCGGACTTATTTTGTAAACAAAATAATTATACTTAATAAATGTACTTCATAACAAAAATTCATTACCTCCCTATAACATTCTAATCGACGATTGAATTTATAGATACTTAGCACTTTTTGTATTTTTGAGTGTTAAGAAAACGTCCCTACTTCCAGCACCATCCTCGGAGAGTAAAAACTCTGTTTTTGTGCCGAACACTTACATTATATTTAAATTATAACAAATGCAGTCTGATTTACACAGGGTCAGCAACTGATTCCAAACGGGCGTCAGAGCAGGTGCCGAGAACCGACTACGTTTTTTACTTGGAGTAACTAGTCCTAGAATTGTCTTTATACTTATTAAATTAAAACTAAACCTAAACCACGATTTAATTATTTGTTATAATATGTCAACAGCGGAATGGCTGTTTAACGAGTTGATTAAGATGTTAATGAAATAAATATTTAAAAAGGAACGAGTTTCGATAATAAAATGGATAGAAAACCGAAAAGAATCCGGCGGCTCTGCTTTGTTGTTAAATCAATAATTGTTAGATCCAGCTAAATACAAACTGGCTTTGAGAATGGATATTTGCATTGGAAACTACCAGACGACGTCACTCTACAACGCAATGCCATTGACTGACCAAGCACTGACGTAATCGTTTTTTAGTCAGTGGCAGTCGGTACCGATGGCAGGGGAGCTAACTGACTTAGAAATATTCTAGCTAGAATATTCAAGTCAGTACTGACTCGACAGCGGATTTGGAATCGGTACGATTCCAAATCTATTTACAGTAGGTAAGTTCGGGCCAGCAGTGACTTGTGTCGAGTTTGGAGTCAACACTGACTTGTGTAAATCAGGTTTACCTACCGTAAAATGTGTTTGTAAACAAATAGAAACGAACCTCTACTCTCCTAGAATAAGTACGTACGGCAAAAGTAAAGAGATCGTCTCCATTGGGTAATTATGACCTTCCCATTTGAGACCAATGTCAAATAGCTTATGCTCCCTACTTTAGCTCTTTTCCTGTCCCCTCTGCGGGAACCGATCACTTTGTCGAAATGTTTCTGTTCGAATTTCATTTTACCGAAAACTCTTTACTATTAACGTATTTTTTGCTATATTATGCATTATTTGACATATTTTTAGACTGTGTCATAGTATTATTTTACAGCACTATTTTCACCGATTTATAAAATAGCTTTTTGCTATTGGCCGAAACCTGTTTTTAACGTATTTTTTTATTTACCAACTTGGACCGAAGCAACCCGACTTGGATTTAGGATTTAGGTAGATCCTATCCGACATGCATAAATTAGGTCCGGCAACATAATATTATTTATTTCATACAAACTTTATTTCGGTCAAATGTAATTTCGGTAAAACATTGTTCGACCAAATGAAACGTCGGATTAATTAAAGTATTAGAATTGATAATAGGTCATCTGATACGGTGACAGACGTGAATTCAGTGAAGTAAAAAAAAACAAACGATAATAAATAACAGTTGAAAAGTTTAGGTGAAATAAAATTCGGTCAAATATTTCTCGATGTTATGCTAGCTATAACAGTTGGTGTGGTTGGGTGTCGTAGGTAGAGTGCGACTCACTTCCTGTGTCGGTTGCGCGCGGCGTGGTGCGCCTCCAGCCCCTCGCACAGCGTGAGCAGGCGCGCGCGGTGCACGGACGCGGGCGGCTTGTCCTCCCCGAACCAGCGCACCGTCCACCTGCCCCCGCGAGTCCTCCCCACCAGCTTGCCCGGCCACGACGCGTACCCCTTCACCGGACCCCACACCAGCTCGCCTACTTCAAACTTCCCACCGCCTGCCGCTTCCTCCTCCTCGTCCGACTCCGTGTCGTCGCTCTTCGCATCTACCAACCGACCATCTTCTTTAGTTGCCTTTTTTTTTACTTATATTACCTCCCTCCACCGGGTTTCCTTCACCGAACTGAATAGATTACACGTGGAATTGTCGTCTGTGCTGCTTTCGAGGTCATTTTGTGCCTGATGGTGAATTGAAAGCCTGTGACTCGGACAGAGTGCACGTCAACCGGTTATAAAAATTTGTGATGTGTGAGGAAAGTAACTCGATGTGCCTCCGAATTAATCGTAGGTGCTCCCACGCTAATCATGGAAATTATAAATCTTATAACGTGTGTAAATATTTACCCGACACCTTGTAAGTTGACTTAAGTAACAGTAGTAGGGAGAATGTGCTTACTTACGATGATGAGCGGATGAAATGATGATGGCTTTACAGTGATGCGTTAGTAATGGAATCCCAATTTGTGAGCCAATTTGTTACTTCGAATGTGGTGCAATGGAAAGCGACAGAAAGCCGGGTGAAAACGTTCGAACGTTGCGCATCGTCGATTTATTCTGATTAGTTTCCAGTACACCCTTTATTAACAGCTGTATCTTGTATTAACCCAACCGAAAGAAACCAATGACCGATAGTATCGCATTATGTAGAAGCTGAAATATTCCACAATACATCATGAGTATTCGTTTTCCACAAACATTGGTGTCAAATAATTTCGTACGTTTGTTTGCCGAGAGTCTATCCAAAACCAATACAAGACACAACATGATGGTCAATTTTGAATTTTGTTAGCTGTGACTAAAGCGTGAGATGGTTCTGGATATTAGTATCGAGGCGACCACGCGATGGTCGCGCAATTTGATAGAAATGTGAAGAAAATGTGAGTTAGTTTAAGAGTTCTTGCAAATAGAAGTTTAACGGATTAAAACAACTATTTAGGTTTTATAAATGGAAATGTTTGTGTTGTTATATTAAAATCGTGAATCTTGAATACATTATTTAGTCAATTTTCAATTTCCATTTACAACATAAACACACAACAATCAATGTACAGCATTTAACATTTTGAACAACCACCAAAGTGACAACAATAACACAGCTTGCATTCACGTTCACATTTAAAAATAAATAAATGGTGAATAAGTCCTCGTTTTTTTGTAGACACTGAAAGCAAACAAATAGAAATGCCCACCATAGTGCTTAATATATATTTTATACAGTAAATAGCAGAGATTCCAAAGCGTAGCAGGAAGATATAATAAAAATGCACTTACCGTCGCCGGAACCCAAATGTCTATCAAAAACTTTGGGTACAGTTGGTGTATCAGAACTACCAGAAGGGAAGTGTCTTGCTTGTGTTTTTTCACGAGAATTCATACCCATTGCATTATAATTAGCATCTTTAGACAACCCATGGACCATGTTGTAACTGGCAGTTCTCATAATTTTCTCTGGTTTATATGATGAACTGTCACCATAATCATTTTTCCGTTTGTAAGCTGTGTTTCTATGGTAGTAATTGGAGGTCATCGGTAATACTTGTTGGTTATGTACCGTTGAAGGGTTCATGCTCTGGTTGTAATGCATGTCTGTGGATTCTACGGAGTTATGTAGTCGGCTTTGGCGCAGGTTTGGTGTGTTTGGAATCATGCCTGAAAATTTTAGAAAGAATACTTGTTTATTTCTTAACACGACGCATTTAAACTGGCTGAAAATTATGTCTCATGAAAATGTGAAGTAGTTATTACGCTGGAACCATAAATTTCTTAAGAATTTAAAAAAAGAAAACAACCCCATTACTAACAGTAATTTATATCTTGGGACACTGACTTCGCGGGATTATGATAAAATCAGGGATTTGATCAATCGCCGAATAAAGACAATGGTTACTTGATGTTATCATAAATCTAAGTAAATACAGGTTTTTGATCAAACAAACACCTGAAGTTGTTCAGGTTTACGGGTACTACGTAACTATTCGAAATCTTTTTGCAACTTAATAAAATAGAACTTATTCTTTCTTCAATCTGTTCCAATTCACTAAGGCGCTGTCTCCACGAGCGAGAGAATCGCGACGAGTCTGTACTTTTATCGCCGCGATAACATCGCCGTGTGGAGACGCGTTCATTGAAAGTGTATAGAAATACGTGGCACGATGATAATATCGCCGCGATAACATCGCCGTGTGGAGACGCGTTCATTGAAAGTGTATAGAAATACGTGCCACGACGATAATATCGCCGCGATAACATCGCCGTGTGGAGACGCGTTCATTGAGAGTGTATAGAAATACGTGGCACGACGATAATATCGCCGCGATAACATCGCCGTGTGGAGACGCGTTCATTGAGAGTGTATAGAAATACGTGGCACGACGATAATATCGCCGCGATAACATCGCCGTGTGGAGACGCGTTCATTGAGAGTGTATAGAAATACGTGGCACGATGATAATATCGCCGCGATAACATCGCCGTGTGGAGACGCGTTCATTGAGAGTGTATATAAATACGTGGCACGACGATAATATCGCCGCGATAACATCGCCGTGTGGAGACGCGTTCATTGAGAGTGTATAGAAATACGTGGCACGACGATAATATCGCCGCGATAACATCGCCGTGTGGAGACGCGTTCATTGAAAGTGTATAGAAATACGTGGCACGATGATAATATCGCCGCGATAACATCGCCGTGTGGAGACGCGTTCATTGAAAGTGTATAGAAATACGTGGCACGATGATAATATCGCCGCGATAACATCGCCGTGTGGAGACGCGTTCATTGAAAGTGTATAGAAATACGTGGCGCGATGATAATATCGCCGCGATAACATCGCCGTGTGGAGACGCGTTCATTGAAAGTGTATAGAAATACGTGGCACGATGATAATATCGCCGCGATAACATCGCCGTGTGGAGACGCGTTCATTGAAAGTGTATAGAAATACGTGGCACGATGATAATATCGCCGCGATAACATCGCCGTGTGGAGACGCGTTCATTGAGAGTGTATAGAAATACGTGGCACGACGATAATATCGCCGCGATAACATCGCCGTGTGGAGACGCGTTCATTGAGAGTGTATAGAAATACGTGGCACGACGATAATATCGCCGCGATAACATCGCCGTGTGGAGACGCGTTCATTGAGAGTGTATAGAAATACGTGGCACGACGATAATATCGCCGCGATAACATCGCCGTGTGGAGACGCGTTCATTGAGAGTGTATAGAAATACGTGGCACGATAATATCGCCGCGATAACATCGCCGTGTGGAGACGCGTTCATTGAAAGTGTATAGAAATACGTGGCACGATGATAATATCGCCGCGATAACATCGCCGTGTGGAGACGCGTTCATTGAAAGTGTATAGAAATACGTGGCACGATGATAATATCGCCGCGATAACATCGCCGTGTGGAGACGCGTTCATTGAAAGTGTATAGAAATACGTGGCGCGATGATAATATCGCCGCGATAACATCGCCGTGTGGAGACGCGTTCATTGAAAGTGTATAGAAATACGTGGCACGATGATAATATCGCCGCGATAACATCGCCGTGTGGAGACGCGTTCATTGAGAGTGTATAGAAATACGTGGCACGATGATAATATCGCCGCGATAACATCGCCGTGTGGAGACGCGTTCATTGAAAGTGTATAGAAATACGTGGCACGATGATAATATCGCCGCGATAACATCGCCGTGTGGAGACGCGTTCATTGAGAGTGTATAGAAATACGTGGCACGACGATAATATCGCCGCGATAACATCGCCGTGTGGAGACGCGTTCATTGAGAGTGTATAGAAATACGTGGCACGACGATAATATCGCCGCGATAACATCGCCGTGTGGAGACGCGTTCATTGAGAGTGTATAGAAATACGTGGCACGGTGATAATATCGCCGCGATAACATCGCCGTGTGGAGACGCGTTCATTGAGAGTGTATAGAAATACGTGGCACGACGATAATATCGCCGCGATAACATCGCCGTGTGGAGACGCGTTCATTGAGAGTGTATAGAAATACGTGGCACGATGATAATATCGCCGCGATAACATCGCCGTGTGGAGACGCGTTCATTGAGAGTGTATAGAAATACGTGGCACGGTGATAATATCGCCGCGATTACATCGCCGTGTGGAGACGCGTTCATTGAGAGTGTATAGAAATACGTGGCACGACGATAATATCGCCGCGATAACATCGCCGTGTGGAGACGCGTTCATTGAGAGTGTATAGAAATACGTGGCACGACGATAATATCGCCGCGATAACATCGCCGTGTGGAGACGCGTTCATTGAGAGTGTATAGAAATACGTGGCACGACGATAATATCGCCGCGATAACATCGCCGTGTGGAGACGCGTTCATTGAGAGTGTATAGAAATACGTGGCACGACGATAATATCGCCGCGATAACATCGCCGTGTGGAGACGCGTTCATTGAGAGTGTATAGAAATACGTGGCACGATGATAATATCGCCGCGATAACATCGCCGTGTGGAGACGCGTTCATTGAGAGTGTATAGAAATACGTGGCACGATGATAATATCGCCGCGATAACATCGCCGTGTGGAGACGCGTTCATTGAGAGTGTATAGAAATACGTGGCACGACGATAATATCGCCGCGATAACATCGCCGTGTGGAGACGCGTTCATTGAGAGTGTATAGAAATACGTGGCACGACGATAATATCGCCGCGATAACATCGCCGTGTGGAGACGCGTTCATTGAGAGTGTATAGAAATACGTGGCACGATGATAATATCGCCGCGATAACATCGCCGTGTGGAGACGCGTTCATTGAGAGTGTATAGAAATACGTGGCACGACGATAATATCGCCGCGATAACATCGCCGTGTGGAGACGCGTTCATTGAGAGTGTATAGAAATACGTGGCACGACGATAATATCGCCGCGATAACATCGCCGTGTGGAGACGCGTTCATTGAGAGTGTATAGAAATACGTGGCACGACGATAATATCGCCGCGATAACATCGCCGTGTGGAGACGCGTTCATTGAGAGTGTATAGAAATACGTGGCACGACGATAATATCGCCGCGATAACATCACCGTGTGGAGACGCGTTCATTGAGAGTGTTTAGAAATACGTGGCACGATGATAATATCGTCGCGATAACATCACCGTGTGGAGACGCGTTCATTGAGAGTGTATAGAAATACGTGGCACGACGATAATATCGCCGCGATAACATCGCCGTGTGGAGACGCGTTCATTGAGAGTGTATAGAAATACGTGGCACGACGATAATATCGCCGCGATAACATCGCCGTGTGGAGACGCGTTCATTGAGAGTGTATAGAAATACGTGGCACGACGATAATATCGCCGCGATAACATCGCCGTGTGGAGACGCGTTCATTGAGAGTGTATAGAAATACGTGGCACGACGATAATATCGCCGCGATAACATCGCCGTGTGGAGACGCGTTCATTGAGAGTGTATAGAAATACGTGGCACGATGATAATATCGCCGCGATAACATCGCCGTGTGGAGACGCGTTCATTGAGAGTGTATAGAAATACGTGGCACGACGATAATATCGCCGCGATAACATCGCCGTGTGGAGACGCGTTCATTGAGAGTGTATAGAAATACGTGGCACGACGATAATATCGCCGCGATAACATCGCCGTGTGGAGACGCGTTCATTGAGAGTGTATAGAAATACGTGGCACGACGATAATATCGCCGCGATAACATCGCCGTGTGGAGACGCGTTCATTGAGAGTGTATAGAAATACGTGGCACGATGATAATATCGCCGCGATAACATCGCCGTGTGGAGACGCGTTCATTGAGAGTGTATAGAAATACGTGGCACGACGATAATATCGCCGCGATAACATCGCCGTGTGGAGACGCGTTCATTGAGAGTGTATAGAAATACGTGGCACGACGATAATATCGCCGCGATAACATCGCCGTGTGGAGACGCGTTCATTGAGAGTGTATAGAAATACGTGGCACGACGATAATATCGCCGCGATAACATCGCCGTGTGGAGACGCGTTCATTGAGAGTGTATAGAAATACGTGGCACGACGATAATATCGCCGCGATAACATCGCCGTGTGGAGACGCGTTCATTGAGAGTGTATAGAAATACGTGGCACGACGATAATATCGCCGCGATAACATCACCGTGTGGAGACGCGTTCATTGAGAGTGTATAGAAATACGTGGCACGACGATAATATCGCCGCGATAACATCACCGTGTGGAGACGCGTTCATTGAGAGTGTATAGAAATACGTGGCACGACGATAATATCGCCGCGATAACATCGCCGTGTGGAGACGCGTTCATTGAGAGTGTATAGAAATACGTGGCACGACGATAATATCGCCGCGATAACATCACCGTGTGGAGACGCGTTCATTGAGAGTGTATAGAAATACGTGGCACGACGATAATATCGCCGCGATAACATCACCGTGTGGAGACGCGTTCATTGAGAGTGTATAGAAATACGTGGCACGACGATAATATCGCCGCGATAACATCACCGTGTGGAGACGCGTTCATTGAGAGTGTATAGAAATACGTGGCACGACGATAATATCGCCGCGATAACATCACCGTGTGGAGACGCGTTCATTGAGAGTGTATAGAAATACGTGGCACGACGATAATATCGCCGCGATAACATCGCCGTGTGGAGACGCGTTCATTGAGAGTGTATAGAAATACGTGGCACGACGATAATATCGCCGCGATAACATCACCGTGTGGAGACGCGTTCATTGAGAGTGTATAGAAATACGTGGCACGACGATAATATCGCCGCGATAACATCACCGTGTGGAGACGCGTTCATTGAGAGTGTATAGAAATACGTGGCACGATGATAATATCGCCGCGATTCTCTCGCTCGTGGAGACAGCGCGTTAGTTCCGGCATCGTTTATTGCTGGCGGCCACAGCCTTGGGCCGCATATTAAAAAAAAATCTTCAATCAGTATACTATTTGTACTTACTTTGCGCGTCCGTCTCCGCATTGAAGTCGTTCCGTGAGACAGGCCAGCTGTGTTCACGAGACTCTGCAATATCTGGCTCACTGCTCGACACGCATTGCACCATTGCCTGAAAAATTGTCAGTACATAGGTTCAAGTTGTTGCTTTATAAGTTCTGTGTGTATCGTTTTTCTGTGATGTCGGTTTTTACAATACAAAATGTGTGTCAACGGATTTATCTACAATTTAGGTATTTAATATTATGTCACTTGCTGTCACTGTGAATTCGTATATGTAAATTCGTGTATGTACTGTATAGATATGGGCGAGGCATTTAAGACGATTGCCTAGTTTTGATGTTCAGATATCGATTTGATTAGGTACTTTTATAAGTATGTCAACGTGATCATTAAGTGAGATTTAAATACTGAATGTACATTGATACTCACCGAAGAGCTAGCATCTGACGGCTCGGGCGACTTGGTGGTGGTATCAGCATAGTTAGCTTGCGTGGAGAGGCACCGCGCCGCGTACAAGCGCGGACTCGCAGCCGCTTCGAGCGCACCCAGTGGACTGTGAGTCGTCGTGTCGGGAGGACTACTGGCGCAGATCGCTCCACTCGGCGACTTGCGGTTCACAAGAGTTTGGGTCGACACAGAGTGTCGCACGTAAGGAAGCCCTTGACCTAGTACTGGAAACTCATTCATAAATTTCATGTATACGTCGGCATTTTCCATTTTTACGTCCTCCGATTGACCGCGAAAGCCGCTATTTTGCGGCCTCTCCTCTCTTACCTCTTCGGCTTGACCATTTTGTGGAGGAGACCCACTGAAGTTTCTTTTTTGAATCGTTATCGGTTTGTTGGTGTTCGTAAGTAAAACGTTAGAATCTATACTCAATCGGGACGCGTTGCCACCTTGTAAGTTTGTCGTTAATGAGGACATTTGAGAGTTGTGCGAATTAGACACTAGCGTGGTTTGTTGTTGGACGATTGTGGTATTTTGGTGTACGAATGTAGAGTTACTTCGACTGTTAGAACCGGGCGTCATTGATACCTGCTTTGGTGACAACGGAACCATAAGAGTTTGACCCATCTGGTTCGTCTGAATGAATTCTTGGGTCTGTACATTCCCTGATCTCACCTGAGTGTTAGTGTTAAAAGCTACGTTGGTCGGACTCAAATTGGCTAGTAATGGACTCAACTGGCCGTTGAAATTCGGACTAGTCATCATAACTTGACTGTTAGGTGAAAGGAACTGAGCGCCCGGGCTGTGTTGTGACTGTATTATTTTGCCTTGTTGATTTTGAGATCGAATAACAACACCACCGTTGGCACCCGTAGTAAATACGCCTGAGTTTTGTACAGGTGTTAAAACATTTTGACCATTCACTGTTTGCAGTTGGAGTTGCACAGGCATTCCCGTTGAATTGTCCTGAATAATTGCCGTTCCATCTGCTGTCATTACCATTCCACCGAGATTCGGTACAATGAACTGCTGGAACGCAGGAAAGTTGGGAACTACACTACTTGCATTATTAATTAAATTGACAGGTTGAAGAAGATTTATTTGTTGTGATGGTGACGTATTTGTGATAATTTGTTGAGATCCAAAATTTGTGCTGTTTCCTTGTCCGTTCATTACTATGTGTGCTGGTGTACCGGACTTGCCGGGCACTATAGTCAGCGCTTGGAGCATAGGCGTCGGTGAAATGTTGTTGTTCGGTGATAATTGAAAACCTCGCGGCGAAAATTGTGGACTAGTGTTATGTTGCGGTGAAGAATGATGAACCATTAAATTGTTAGGATTCTGTTGAGGTGCAGATATTTGTAAAACATTAGTAATGTTTGCGATGTTTTTCTTTTTCTTATTCCTTTTCTTTAAACTTTCGGGCGAGAGCATTGCTACCCCTTGCACAAAACTTTGGGAGTTTTTCACATCCATTTGTCGAGAAGTTTCGTTCGATGACTGCGCAGGCACAATGCCACCACCCATTATTTGTGGTAGAACGTTATTTTGTTGCATTACTTGACCACCCACAGACATCATGGGCGGTTGGAGAACAAACGGAGCTGCTAACGTGTTGACTACGACGGTAGGTTGGTTAACCATATGTTGCATTCCACCTACTGCTGGCACCACTTGTGTTACAGAGGTCGTATTTGCCACACTTCCCTGAATAGATGCCATTGTTGTTGAAATTTTAGGCGGTGGTGGAAGCATTTGATTATTAGATACTAAGATTTGTCCAGTAGATGATATCAGTATTTGGCCAGGAGTAGTGCACGTTCTCCTATTTAATTGCGGGAAAGATGTGCCTTGGCTATTACTTGTTTCTTGTTTGGAAGGTATGCTACCAATGACGTTTTGAACCATTTCTAATGGGGATTTCGATATCATGTTTTGTGCCGTTGTTCCTGCTATATGTAAGGGATAACTGGTTGGTAAGTTGACAGAGTTTATAAATGGATCTGGTTGGTTATTAGGAATAGCATAGGTAGTAGCCAGGTTAACGCTAGGCGGTGGAGGTGGTCTGATGAAATTTGCTTGAGATGCATTGATAGATGTGGTAGCTGTATTGGCTTTTCCAGCTAATACCGACGTAACTGTATCCCTTGTTACCGAAAAGCTTCCCATAGTTGTCACAAACGTCTGTACATAACAAGCCTGCACTAAAGTATGAGCCGGTCCACCGCCCATGTGAGGAGGTGGGCAATAACCAGGCATCGTGTTTTCAACTCTTCGTCTCGAGTCATACCTGAATATGTCTTGAGGTGTTTTTATACCGGGTTTTACACCAACCATTGATATGTTATCCACTTCCATAAGGTTCTTGTTTACATTATGATTTGATATGAAATGCATCACTTGGGGTCCAGTTACCGATTGGTTACTAGGCGGTCCTGGTGAATTGTAGGGATACAATTGATGACTGCCAGGTGTTGAGGGATTACTACTAAAGTTATCCCTACAAGACCCTGAATTAGAATAAGCTGGACTATTCATAGGGTAAGAACAGTTCGACTGCATTTGCGAGTTGTTACTACCATTACTATGTGGGGTGTCTGCATTGCGTGAACTATTCGACAACGTTGGAGATGGCTCTGGAGGTGGCAGTGTTTCTGTAATAGACACGTGACTCGTGCTCACAGTCGCAGCTTGTATAGGCCCACAGTTATCATTCGCTAGGGGACTTCTATCCATAAATGTGGACGAAGTAACAGGATTATCGTCAATCCCATGTTTGGGACTAGATGCAGTAGAATTGCTTTCAAAATCCATTTTATACATATTATGCTGTTTCATATATTTCATACGCATCTGATTATCGTTGTAATCTGGACTGTTATTTTTATTGGATACATTGCAACCTTTACAACACTGTGACATTGTGTGCTCAGCTCCCTTCTCTGATAAAACACTACTATCAGGCGTACTGGCAGGAGATAATGACGGATTTGGCACATTATTTCTGTAGTTATTTGACATTTCAATACCTTTGGACATAGATTTAATCTTGTCCATTTGAATTGGGTGGTTCTGTGTTACACAGCAACTGGTTGAATTAGAACCGTCATATTGATTGTTTTCGTACGATGAATTAATTCCTACCTGTTTAGATATAGTGTTATTTAATAGAACTGTCTGTTGTGCTAAATATCCATTAGGATCCTCCATAAAGGACGGACCATTATTACTGGCTGAATCATCACCCATATTTTTATGTTCTTGCATTAATCTCATGCCATTATTCCCAAAGTTCAGAACCTTATTATCCGCCATATTATTCTTTTTCTTAGCACTTTTAGTGTTATTCACTTTTACCTTTTTCTTGTTAGTATCCATACCTGGCCATTGTTGCCCCATCAAGTTATAGTGCTGCGGTAGTGGCGGCACACGTGGGCACATACCCTGGTTACTAGTACTGGCCTGTTCGTTACTTGAAAACGAACTGTAAGACCCTGATGAGTCCTCTGAAATACTAGTATTAATTTCATCGTAATCGTTTTCAATTTTTTGGAGTTTTGGACTAGGACTAGTCATTGGGTAAGAACTACTTGGTTCATTTCGTTTCACTTGCCATGGAGGCGTTTTAGCAGAATTTGTTTTCATCACAGCACCATTTTGTATGACTAATTGGCCTTGAGGAACGTATTGGGTGAGTCCTGCGGACTTGTTCTGATTTATGTTCTCTGACATTTGTGGCCTACTATAGCCTTTCATCGCCATTTCAATTTGTTTTTGATTTTGCTGTATAAATATCTGTTGCTGTTCGTTTATCTTTTGCATAACTTCAGGTGTCAAAGGTTGATTTAAACCGCAGAACATTTGCGACTCTTCTTCTTTGTATGGATATTTATGTCTTTGGAAATTTTGCTGTTGTGTAGACAGCATATCTTTCTTTTCAATCTTTGCTTCTTGTTCAGGGAAACTTTGGTTCATTCCTGAAGATTTATAATTGCTTGTCTGCTTCGAATGAGATGTATTTACTCCGATAATTTGTCCATTAGCTCCTAAAATGGGTAAGCCTCCACTAAGTGAAGGATTCATAGAAAGTGTCGAAGTTTGTTTTGAGCCAGATTCGTGATTATCTAATTGAGGCTGCGAATGTTGTGATATCCAACCACTGTTCACAGTTAGATAATGTGAACTTCTTTGTACGTGAGTTTCTTCTTTAATTACAGGCTCTTGAGGTATACTATTAGCTACATTCTGCTGTTGAACAGATGTATAAGTAGGTACGCATTGGGACTGTGCAACATTACTACGTTGTAGTCCTATAGCTGAAGAAGAGTCCCGGTTAATTTCGTGCTCTTGGCCCTGTAAAAAATAATATGAATTATGGAAATGACCACACATAAATGGCTACTTAAGCTTAAAATTTTAATCGTAAGCGTTGTTGGAATGATAAACAAAATATGGAATAAGCTTAAATAGATAATGCGTTAGGCACCGCTTGAGTGGATGATCACTGCAATGTATACTTGTAAGCTAAGCTTACCTTGAACTCGTTATGCGATCGTTCTCGTTGGACCATCATTTGCGACACGCTGACGTTGGATGGGAATCCAGGCCGTTTCTTCATCTTACCCTTCTTAAGCAGTGCGACTTCGGTACCAGTTACTGAAAAATAAATCAGTTTTATAATTAAAATCACTTAAGAAATTTTCAATCATAATCACATAACTATTGAAAAATTATACACTGGTCACACAATAGGTGATTCACGTTACTTATACATAGGTCACACTTGACTCTTTGATTAAATATATATATATATATATCTGATACATGATTGCCAATTAAATAAATGAGACACATTTTAAATACTTTTATGGTCATATATTGTTTGACCACGTGTATAATTTTGTTTAAGCGCCGCGTTACATAATCATAATCTCAGAACAACGATGTCCTATACTAATAAGTTATAAGCCTAAGAAGATTCTTAATTCGTATTACGAGTAAATTATGTTTTATCGTCATGATCACGCAACCAAATTAATGTTGTATAAGTTCAATAATCCCCTTTGCAGATTCAGTCGACCCAGGAGAAAACAGATAAATAAAGTTAAATACAAGTGAAGAACATTATACGTAACGTCATTGAGTGAGGTTAGTACGGCAGACCGACCGGGTGACTTTGTGATGCTCTCTAGACGACCTAATAATTTCAAATATAGCATATAAAGACGACCTAATAATTTCAAATATATAAAAAGTTAACAATTACTCGAGTATTCCTTTATAAATATTAGACTATTGGGTTTCAAAGACTAATAATTTTATTTATTTAGATCTCTACATAGGTATTACAAATAATCAAAAAAGATCGAAGATTCATTAAAGATATACCTAAAAACACGTCAAAAATTGAAACAAAAACCGACTTCAAATTACAGAAATGGGACCAAATAATTGTCGGAATGGGACCAAATTGAAATGGGACCAATTATGAAGTAGTAGCTTTCAATTCAAAAATAATTTCAAAATCGGTAAACCCAATCCAAAGATATGAGATACCAAACAAAAAAAAACAGTCTAATTGAGAACCTCCTTTTTTGGAAATCGGATAAAAAGAAAACCGAACGAAACCACAGGCATCTATTAGTATTTTACACACACACACATATCACGCCTATATCCCCGAAGGGGTAGGCAGAGGTGCATTACACACCCATAATTTGCCAGTATTTTAGTCCCACGTAATAGTGGGCAAGCCTATAGCCGTCACCGGGCACATTTATAATGGGTTATGTCCAAAATGGCCGAATTAATTTAATAAAAAGTAGCAGCTATATTGTAATTTTGGAAAAAAAAATTAAGCCCGTTGCCTTGCGATGAAATGTTGATTAAAGGCAACAAAATTTTACGTGCCAGCCGCAATAGCACAGCCAATTAAAGTCCTGGGCGTCTCGGACTATTACTATTAGTATTTTAATGTAGGTATATACATATGAAGTTGTATAAACTTCATATACTTATAACAATTAATAGTGTTATGTAAGTAGTAACAAAGCAAATCATCAACAACACAAACCGATATAAATTATGACCTGAATAAATAAACGGGACATCAATTCACTAAGCTGGCAGAGCGGCTGTGATTAAAACGGTTTATAGCGTTTCCATTATAGCGTTGTGTAACAAAGAGCCATTGCAACATAATAATTTGACTTTAGATGACCATAACGCACATACTAAAAACACAAAAGCCTTGAAATGAGGTTCTCATGCGTCCATCTTTTAATTTGATGGAGTTTCATAATTAGTTAGCAAGCTGAGGATAATACTGTTATCTATTTGTACATTATCTGGCAGATTTGCAATTAAAATACGGGTTGTGTGCGGAGCCAGCGGAGGCAAGGGTGGTCTCGGCTAGGCGCCAGGACCAGGGCGCCGTAGTACGGGGTGGGTGGGTGCCGGGCGCAGGGTGGCCGCGACTCGTCAGATCAATAGTCGGCGGGGCGCGCGCCCACGCCACCGGTCGTTCTGCACCACCGCCGATTGTTTCAAATTACACCGTCTTTGTTCCCGCCACTGCCAGTGATCGAGTCGCTTGTGTTTTTGTTTGTTCTAAATGGCCGACTTACTTTACGGTAATTACGCATTCTGCGGTGACTCGTACAGATTTCTGATTCTGTCGGCATACCTCTAACCGTTTTAGTAATAACGCCCCGTTCGGAATATGTATTGTGAATGACATTTTGCCAATTAATTAGGTACAGCGTATGATTTATGGCTTTGTTACATGATCAATTATAGATGTAATAAATAATAAAAATCAATAGCATTTGGACAAAAAGATAGAGATCTATTAAACCGTATAGGATTGACGTATAACATAATTGAAGATAATTTAAAAAAACACAGGTGGCGAGCCAAGTCTTTACTTTGCGCGGGGGTGTCGGGGGCAATGCAGGTTGTTACTCCCGGATGGACGACTGACGAAGTGCAGTTACCATACTTTACGTTCATGCCACACTAAATGCACCCCCTCATCCCTCTCAGTTGCTGGCACTTAACAACAAAGAGAGCGCTCTACGTTCTTTGTAACAAGAAAACGTACAACCACTTTAAAGTATTGATTTAGTTTCAAAAATATTGTTTTAACGTTTAACGACAAAGAATATTTGGACTTCTAATGCCATTTAGAGGTATATTGTTTCACCTTGTCTCAATATTTTCATTACCATCAATCGTGAACGAGGGACTTTCTATCTAATGACGTCAATTCATCAAGAGAACAATACACGTACAGTAATATCTAGTTAGAATCAATGAAGGAAGTTTCAGTTCGGATATGTCGGGCCAGGACAGGCGCGTTTCCCAGTTAATCCCGTTCGGTTCACACTCGGTTAATTGGATGAAGGAGGGCCGAGCGCCGAGATTGCACTGAAACACCCGCCCGCTAATCGGATAATAATGCCCCTGCCAACCTGCTGTTAAATAAACTCCATTACATATTAAGTAGACAACCGTTTACATTTGATATTTATATACAGGATTATTAAAATAATTTTCTATTGAAGTGTAGAACGAGAGTCGAGAGGTTTGTAATCTGCTTTATTTTAGACCGGTAATATAATGAGGATGGTTAAGTCTCTCGTTACATAAAGCTGCCGAGAAACACTCTTATTATAGCCGTAATCAGTTGGTAAAGTATACTTTAGATAACTTGATATGAATCAGAATTAAACTTGATTTGTGTCGCCATGTCAGAGGACCACAAAATGTTATTTTAACAGTTCAAATACTTCTGCGTGTATACAGACACGCCCGGCAACGGACGCACGAGCGGCTGCGGCCTCGGGCCGCGGACCTAAAAAAAAAAACCAGTTCAAATAACAAGCGAAGTAATGTACAATTAAATGTTGAAATAACCTATCCAATTTATTCAAGTTCTTTGGACAACACAGTAAATAAAACCCACTAAAATGGTAGAAAATGTTTACGAAAAACTTGTTAATTCAGAGCCAAGTTCTTTGTCTAGAGTACATGTATGTATAAGTATAAAGCTTTAATTTACATGTCTCAAAGGGTGGCGCCGCTACTACGATAGGACACGTTACATGCGAGTGCGACACTTAAACTCACTTTTGTAGGCAATTATATTAGGTACCTACATGTTTTATTAGGTTGTTAAACTATGTTAAATTATAACAAAGAGATTAACGGTGTTGTATGTAAAGAATATGCGTCACGATACGTTAAAATAAATGTTTTTCAGAAAATATAAATACCTACCTACTAACATAATTAAAGATTTTACTGCGAACGAAATATTCCATCATAGCTAATAGGATTAGGATTAGGACCGATAATTCAGTAATATTATTACTGAATTATCGGTCTTTATATCGGAATTATCTTTGATTTTTGTATTTATTTCTTTTTATTTGTACTACCGAGTAGGTACAGTCGGGGCAAGCGTGGCAGCTTAGCAGGTTAAAACTAAAGGTTCTCCAAGCCATCAGAATTAGTTGGCCCCTGTTCTTTAGACATCTCCATTTATTAGTTCATTGACGTGACGACGGCCACGTAAGAGAAACTAAGTACCTATGTACCTAATACAGCGTTCGATTTCAGAATGAGAATCGTTAGAATACTTTGCTCGTTGCTAAGTCCTACGAGGCTTCATGCCAATTTGCATTATGTTCAGTCATTTACGCTTGATTGAGTAACGAAGACCTTCTTTAATCGCAGATATCAAAATCACAAAAATTCTTCAGTTTCATAGAGATAACGAAAAGTAACTCCAATACTTATAAAATATAACAAATATTAAACCGCTTGCCATTCAACGGCACAAACGACTACCGCTACCCAACCCACACCACTCAACCCAAATAACCCAGCTTAATACAATTTATTCTCTGATATCTCATCAAGTTGTCAACATTTCTCTTCGGGATCCCCTTCTCCTTCAATTCACGACATGAATAATAATTAGTTTATTGTTATATCATTTCTCCGTGTTTACGTGACAGCTTTGTGATTGAGTTATACTATGGAAATTAATGATATTTTGACATTGTTGACAATGAGATACTAATTTTAAAGGAGGTGTTAATCGTTAAATGATGTAATGGGCGGCAAATCCGTTGATTAAGTACAACCTAGGTAACATTCAGCCGTTTTAAGCTGTGTATTTCTCAGCATTTGCTCGATATTTCTTTAAGTAAGACGGAGTTTAGTACCTTTCTTGGGGTCGACAATAGTCAGTGGCGGCGGCGTCCCAGGAGACTGCGCTCGCGTATGCAACGTTGATAGTAATTTTCTTTTGTGGTTGCAGAGTTTGGTCAATTCGGCTCCAGAAGGTGCTTGGTATGGTTTGCTCACCACCTGCAAAGATATTAAATCACATTAGAGGGTTAATTATCTTTAGCACAATATGTACTCGAGACATTATAATTCAGAATTCATAAGCTGTACAAATTCGCTAATATGGACATTAAAACAATACTTGTTTTTCTCATTTCGTTGCAAATATTTATATAACTGTTGCGTACGTAACAATATTAAACCAATTATGAAGTAAAATGGATATAAATTATGCTACTTTAGCATTTCTGGTGTGTGTAACCAATCATGGGTCGATGCATTTCCTGATTTCACGCCAACAAACCGCTCATTTCGTTCTAGATCGCACATCTAACATAACTTCTTGTGCAGTCGGTAATCGATACCTACCGCCAATTACAGTAGAAATATCAATAAATGAAAACGTAAAATGATTGAAATTAATGATAGGTATCATATATTATATATAATACATATAATTAAGTTATTTCTCTGATGACATTTGTGCAAAAGTTAATTTATCGCTTCAATGTAGCAATCACTCTAAACGTACTGCATGTGGTCAGTACTCTATTTAAGCTAACGTTCACAATACAACAGTGCATTTAGTAGTTAGGTAACAATAATATAGTGCCCGATCTGCAAACTTGCAAATACATCCACCATTCATTTTGTACGGACGCCCACTGTGCACGGCTGCACACGCAAATTGCTCCACGCTCGCCCGCTGACACAGCTGCATACGACTTGTAGTTAGTTGCACCCAATGTTTGTTCAAACGAGGAAATAGACGTTTCACAGCCATACGTAACTGGTGCGTTAGCACTATCATGGTAATCAGTGGACGGTTACCAAAGTTGATAATTATGCGGTCGTTATTTGTTTGGTGTGGAAATGAATAAGGTCATTAAAAATTTATAGGTATTGTTTTGTTGCTCGTGGCCAAGTGGTAACCGACTAGGTTAAGACTTTGCAAAGGTTAAGCAACATGTAGCCAGGTCTTAGGAAGGGTGACCATTTCCTAAGATATTATGACTCCTCCGTGCGTCGGAAAGCACGTTAAGCCGTCGGTCCCGGTTGTCATACAACAACATCTATGGCAGTCGTAACGGGTATATGGAGCCCTAAAACCAAATCTGACTGATCTAACTACCGAGCTTCGATATTGCCCATGGGTTGTGGAGGTCAGATGGCATTAGCTCTACGGAAAATATCGAAGTTCAGCTGCATCGCAGTTAGACTGGAAAGCCGACCACAACTGGATTGGGACGGGTTCAGTGGATGATGAATAAGAGATATCCCCTCTATGTGTAGAATGAAAATAAATATGGCAGAATTAAGTATGTTCGCGTGCCGCAAACAGAAGGTCGTGTACGACCTTGTGCTAGTTAGTGTGCAATCACATTTGCAGTAACGTCAAATGATGTCGGATAGAAGTTAGTTATTTAGATAATTAAATTATGGGCAAATTTAAGTTTATGCGGTTTTAATGCCTTTGCTTGTAGCTTAACACAGTTAGTATGTAATAAGATGTAAATGTCTAATACTAGTCTGATAGGTACTGATATTTCACGAAGAATCTATATATTTAATACGACAATTTGTCTGTCTGTCTGTCCGTCCGTCGCGTTTTTCAATTTACATACATTTGCATGAAATATTAAAATATTCTTTTTTTTTTTTATTTGAGGCGATACATCGTTCGTTGTGATAACTAGTTAAAATAATTTCATTAACATGCATTGTAGTAGAAATACACATATAAAGAACACATTAGAATTTTTTAGAGTTGTTCTTAAATCTTATGAACTATTTTTTCCGATGGTTTTAAGATTCATGTTTTTATTTACGAAAGTATCACAGGACTAATAATGCCCCTGTGTAGTAGTAATATTAAAATTAAGAAGTCTTACCTATTTCAATTTCATATGCATAGCTCCATATTCCGATCACGCGAAAGTTTATACCTATTTCTGCCAAACGAACACACATTACAGTATTGATAAGAATCAAAACTGACAATGCTGCCATTGTCGTAGTGCAGTTAATAACATATCCACCTTAATGGGATGTCTGTCTGAACTAATAGATAAGCTTGTGCAACACAATGCAGGCCGTAATTAGAATAGGAATCCAATCATAGTGATGGACGCGACTACACTGTTGCAGACGAGTTCTCGATCAAACATGTCCCGTAGCTTTATATAGATAGCAATATTGTAATGCCTCATTTTGTATCTTTAGAATATATATTGTACGTTTGGAGTCTAGAGATGCCGCGAAAATTCGCTATTATTCGGTATTCTGCAATGATGTAGATAGGTGAGGAATAACTGGGAGATATTGTACAAGTATTTTATGAAGATAAGACGTTCGAGTAACACCAGAAGCTTATTATAAGGATCGGCAAGAATAAGGATTTTAGGAGACAAATAGCTGAAAAAGCAACATTATCATGATGCAACAAAGTAGAATCCCTGATCAATAATACCGCTTAGGTATGCTTTGAGGCATTGTTACTTCGACCATCATATGTCATGGAAATCGATACCTACATGCGGCAGAAATATTATTTACCCCAGACGTACTTATGCCCATAGACGTATTATAAGAGAGGACATGCCATAAGCAACTGTGCACAGTGCAATCTTTAAGTGAGCACTGACGTCATAAAATTTGCGCGTGATTTCAAAAAGTGGGCGTGGCTTATCAGTGTACTATCAGCTTTCGTACATGTATATTCTGTGACAGTTCAGTAATTTTTGTGGAAATAAAAGGATAATAGAAGATAAAAATGAAGTGTTGTGTTCTATCATGTAAAACATATTCAGATAGACGTTCTGATGCTAAGAATCGCATCACATTTCATGCGTAAGTAGTTGTAATTGTATTTTTTTTAGAATTGCTCTAGAAAAATCTCTCACTTTTGACCTTTTTGACATCTTCAAATATATTATTACTCGAAGATGACGTCATAGATGGCGACGTTTTGTTTCACGCACACGTAATTTAAATAGCTACTTATATTTTACTATTAACATTTTATACTAATTAAATATACAGGAATTCGTTCAACGTTAACTCGTAAGTGATTTTTAATTGCTAAAATATTTCTCTGTAGTTTTTATAGAGCCGTCCGCGTCTAAGTCGCCATCTATTGACAACTGGCAACAATAAACATAAAACTTCAAAAATACAGGGCCGCAATTAGAAACTGATAATTTTACAAGACAAGTTTCCTACGACTGTTTCATAATGGGCTGTACAATTGAATATTATTATTATTCAAAGTATAGCTAAATATTAAATTTAATTCAAGAACTGGGTCAGGCACATACTTGTAATAAGGTACCTCCACGTCAGTAAAGTTATAGACTAACATAACTTAACATCACGCTAAAAATGATAGGAGCGGAGCAGCAACGAAATATCTACAAAAACGAGAAAATAGTATATTTTGAGACCATCCATTTTTAATTCCGCGACCAAAAGCCGCAGCCTCTCATACGTCCATTGCCTAGCGCTTAAGGGAAAAGTGTTATGACGGTGGGTGGCTATCCCGCCGTCCTCAGGCCCCGATCATGGTGGTATCGTTGGTCCGGGGCGTAAGTCTGCGGCGCCCTGGCCCTTGACTACGGAACTCAGAGGGGAGGGTACGTTTCCTCACTATCTCGGCCGCCTCCTTCGCGAGCATGACCTGCTCGCCGAAGGACACGGCCGCGTTCCACCTACACCTGCTGTAGACCATGGCTTGAGGCATGGACTCTAGCGTGAGGGTATCCACGCCCAGACCCACTATGAGGTCCCGGCGCTAACTCGCCCACGGTCAGAACTCCACCAACGTGTGGAGTGCAGTGTCTTCGTCGGAGGCCTCGCAGTGTTTACAATAGGGTGTTACCTCACGATGGATGCGAAACAGATACTTAATGAAGCCAAGGTTATCAACGGTCTATTTAAAATAGACACGTTGTTGGCCGTCAATCTACCCGCCCATACGGGAGCCCCGTATATGACCCCGTTATACTTTAGACGTGGATATAACCCCTACGGCAAATTTCGACAGTTCAGTTTGAGATAGGTATATTTGCAATTCAAAAAATATAAAACCCCTTTGTACCAAAAATCTGACTACGTCCCTGTTAGGAGTGTGAAAACCACGTAGTAAACTGACATTTTAATGAAGTAAGTAGTTTTGCTATTGACCGCGAGATGGAAAATAAAGAAGTGGGCGGGACTTAGGTTCCTTATACCCCTCCTCACCACTCCTTCACATCCGCGAAGAGTCACACTTTGTCTAATAGGAAAATTGTATTACACCATCTCTACTCTTATAATATCTCTATGCTTATGCCACAGTGGGCAATTGAGAAGTATTTTATGTAATAGTGATTGAGTAAATATTTGATGATATAATACATTAGGTAGGTTCTTTGGAATAACCTATTTATTCTATTTACACAAGACCGAGACCAAGAACACAAAACATAATAGACGTGCTGATATGAAGCACGTGTAAATCTTCTAATTAAGCTTGTAAGATTTGACTCTATTAAACAGACATAGAAATGCATATGCCCCAATGAATAACAAAAAACAACACTTGTGTTACTACAACCGTGGGATACTGACTAGCGGTTTATTTTATTATCACAACAATAAATCCTTCAATCGCTACAGCAAACAGTGTGGCTCACTTGGGGTGAGGGCAATATGTCTTTTTTGTAAAGAATATTGACAACCTTGACCTCGAAAACGATAACGGGGTTCGATGAATAAACTTCAGTCACAACAAAACATTTTTTTTTTTTTTTTTTATATTTGGTTCGCCAAATTGTGCCCGCCCGCCTGGTGGTAAGTCGTGACGACGTCTAGCGATTGTGGGCCACTCTCACAGCACACATTACTATTGAGAGGGGCCCTCAACTTGACGACCTACTGATGTGCCTCTTCACGCTCCGCTTAAAGAACCCAGGATTATATGTAGGAGGAAACACGTGCACAGGCAGGGCGTTCCAGGCCACTATCGTTCGGCAGAGAAACGAACGTTTAAAACGTTCGGTTCTCGCGAACATGCTATCCACTGTGTGGGGGTGGCATCTCTGCCCGGCACGAGTCGTTCGGGATCGGAAGGAAGAGGGTGGGATCAGATTGAAGAGCTCTTCAGAACACTCGCCGTGGTAAATACGGTAGAATGCGGCCAAGGAAGGTATTGTTCGGCGCTGAACTAGCGGTTCAAGGCTTCCCGTTACCTCCGGACAATCTATAATACGGATAGCCCGTCGCTGCATAGCGTCGAGAGCGTCCAGCAGATACTTCGAGGAGCCGTCCCAGAGGTGAGAGCAGTATTCGACGCAGGGTCTAATCTGCGTCTTGTACAGCAGACACCTCTGGTCCGGTGTAAAGAAAACATGTCCCTAGGTATGCATAAACCAATGATAAAATAAATTTCAGTAGATATTTAAATTACTAAACGTGACTAGCTCAATGCAACAACAGATCTTCTAGACCTAGAAAATAAGTGAATTGAAAACTTAATATTTCACCTTCTCTGAAGGATGCACCAATTTAATATCAAGTGATACATCAGGTGAAGTTCAAGTATAGGTACTGTTTTCTGAAAAGAAACGTGCCTGAAAATAAAAACGAACCTTAATTACATTTAGAGAAACAGAAAATGGAATACCGATACCAGTCGGTGATAAATATTTAAATATCCAATAATTACACGAGAGAAAGAGAGCCGACTGGGTTCTGCGGAGTGACAGTTCAGTTTTTTATCACTCTTACATGGTAATTATTTTCTCCACATAAAAATGGTAAGGTAGAAAATGTAATTGAACCTAGTAATAACAATAAAACAAGAGGAATCAGCTGGAGAATGGCGAGACGTCATAGAATCTCCATTCTGTACAGGGATTCTCATCCGGGAGTTTACAATGGTCAATAAACAAAGCTTGTAGATGTAGACAATGCCGGCGTTCAGTGCGGTGGCTAGCTTGCCGTATCTCACCATCACGATCGGGGCAGCGAAGCATGTCGCTTACGACTGTCGGTGAATACATTTTATTGTCCCATATGCACGCCTGTTAACGTACGTTCACAAGTCCTACGTAATGTAATATAATGCCTAGTGTCTTTATTATCCGCCTAGTTTAGGACTGTTTTGTGGTGTTCAAACTGATGTAAGTACCTACCCAGTTCGAGCGGATTTTAGTCAACCTTGGTTTTAAACGCTGCAGAAAATGTCTCTGTACGGCTAGCAACTACGTCAGATCAATTCAAGGGCGTTAGAAAGTCAAGTCGAATATTGATTGACAATGTTCATACACACTATATGTATGTGATACACATTGAAGCAAACCAAAAATAAATAATCTAAGGTCGGATTCTGCCGTTCACCCTTGTCTCCGAAGGGTAGTTATTTTGTACAGCATATAATCATATAATATAAACCGTTAGTGGGTCAAAAGTTGATTTTGACCCACTGCTGCTTACTAAAAGTTGCCCTTGCACCTATGCCAACAGGGCAATATGCAAAAAGAATTATTTAAATCGCATGTCCCGTTTACGAGATAATGGGTGAGCGGACGGATAGAGAGCAAGAAATAATAGTATCTTTTTCAGAGACAACAATAGTGGATAAATCTTATTAAGATTACTGAAAAAAGTAACTCAGGGCAAGTGCATGATATGATCTTAGGGTGAGATTTATAGAGCGTGCTTGGATTTAGCTCAAGCTCGGCTAAGCTAAGCATATGCTAAGCAAAATCTTAGCTAAGCATATGCTAAGTACAATCTTTGATTTGGAATTTATAGTCTGACTTGGTTTAACTCAAGCTAAGTTCTAAACGCATGGTTATAAGTGTAATTTTGCCATTTATATATGATACTTACTTCTATAATAATAATAAAGAATATGGTAAATATATTTAGAATATTATTTTCATTAGATAAGTACAGTCGTTTTGGAGGTTTTCGTAAGTCACCGTTTTTGTGAACTTAGACTTGGCTTAGCTTAAGCTAAAACAAAGCGAAGATCGCATTATAAATCCCGATTTTGTGTTAAATGTAAAGTAAAGGCTAAGTTAAGTCTAAGTACGCTTTATAAATCTTACCCCTTATTAGTCTGGACGCACCACGTAACAAAATGTACTTTCGCCAAAACGTCATCTTGGGAGTTTCGCATATGTCACTTTTGCACAATATTATTTTCTCATAACAGTCCATTGAAATGTTACATGAGCTTTGCATTTTTTAGAGGACGTAATTTTATTGTTGGGACATGTGTGGGGGGTAGTGTGTTTTGTAAGACGCAGTTTCCGAGATATCGCGAAAAAAGTGTTTTCACCCCTTGCGGCCGGGGGACAAGGGTGGCGACCCCACAAACTTGAAGTTAAGCTTCTATTGACCCCCCATACATGTACCAAAAATAAAATTGCGTCCTCTAAAAAATGCAATATCGGTCCTTAAATTGTAACATTTCAATTGAATAAAACGCGTTGCGAAAATTACATATTGCGCGAAAGTGACGCAATATGTCATTTTCGCAAACCATCACTTTCGCATAATGTCATTCATTCCGGTCATTTTTATCTCCGGAGAGGATTAATTGTATTTACTAAAAATAACACTCATAAAGTCACAATACACGCGTTTTATCGCGTTTGTTAGTTTGTTGGTTACGGCATCAAAAAAAATCTTAGGTTTTTATGCAATTTAATATCGGGATAGTTTGAGACTTTTATAGACCCGAGGAGAATGAAAAATAAAACGACGCGTTTACTAAACATTAAACTTATCAGGACCACAAAAATAAATAAAACCATACTGAAAGCACCATTGTGCTAAATAATAACAACGTATAAAAGAAAATCGAAACGATAGTATGAAATACGAATACATTAGGTACATTCAATGTTGTGGTACCCGCCTTATTCCAAACGATGTTCCTATCGGATCGGAATGTTACAGAGTGCCCTGCTGCTCGCCACTTTCACCTCACTGTTGGAAAGTTGGCAGCGTCTAGAGATCGACTAAACGTTTATTATAACTGGCTCGTACTATATTCTTAAGTACGTGTACTTACTTCATTATAGTATCAATTTCTATTAGGGTTTTAGATTTATACGTGATTCTTAAGAGAAGAGAGATGTTTTGTTACATTGTTTGTAAAAAAATATATACAGACACTAAAAAACTATTTATATATAGGTATGATATTTCTGTACGATATTAGTGTCTCCTGGTTAATAACTTTTATACTACCAACTACACTGTAAGTACAAAATCTCACTTTCAGTGCACCTACATCGTCATCGTAAAAAATAAATAAAAAGCTTTCATACCTATTGATTGAAAGTTGTGATTTAAATGAAATGTCATTGAATACAAAGGATCACGACCTCTTCCGATCGTTTAAATGTCACTTGAAGTGGTTGCCATGCGGAATCGAGACGTGGCGCTTTGTTCTTGAAGGCAGACGAAGACAACTCAAAACAATGAGATAGTATCTCAACACTGTATATGTAGGTACGTACCCAATAAATTATGTTTACAAGACGAGCCGAGATATTTTATCGCATCGCATAACATCTAAATGTCACGCACGATCGTGAAACACTTTAAAGTAAAAGTCAATACCAAAAAAGCTCAAAGTTCTAAGTACTGGTAGTGTACACAATAGTTTTTGTTCAGTTCAATTTCGGGTTTATTATCCTGGCCGACGGAACTAGGCATCAACAATGTACATTCAAAAAGTACCTACGAACTCAAAAATATTTTTTACACACTTGTTTACTTAAATCCCACTAAGCACTCTTTATAGCGGGACCACCAGAAAGTTGATAGTTAAAATCTCACCAATTAAATGTGTTAGTGCCATAAATTACGCCGTATCTGTGATTTACGACTACATGTGAAGCATATGAAGTAAGTAGATAAAAGGATCAGAGGTATGCAAGAAGAGTCTCTCGTACAAAATATTTAAATATATACTTATTTAAATTTATAAAGCCATATTACTATATAGAAATGAGGAATGTCCCCCCTTAGCTCTCGAGAACTGCTTATGCTCCAATGATGGTTGACCCGTCTATGGATAGCCCTCGATCTGGAGGCAAGACAAAAATCGAAAATTTGACCTTACCCTAAGGGGTCAAGAGTTATAGGCCAAAACCCATGGCGTGGTGCGGCGCGAAGCACCACGCAAGACACCGTACTAGTCTATATATAGAAATTGGGAATGTCCCCCTTAGCTCTCGAGAACTGCTTATGCTCCAATGATGGTTGACCCCTCTATGGATAGCCCTCGATCTCGAGGCAAGCCAAAAAATCGAAAATTTGACCTAGCCCTAAGGGGTCAAACGTTATAGGCCACAACCTATGGCGCGAAGCACCGCGCAAGACACCGTACTAGTTTATCATATAAACTAGGAACAGATATACTAACGGCCGGTCCCTGACTTGAGAATTTTAAGTTAAGCACCCACTGAGTACGCAAAATGTCAAAATTCAGGAACAAATTTTGACATTTCACGTACTCAACAAACACTCAACTAATTATTCTCAATACAAAAACCAGCCGTAAATCACTTAAAAAGCTATCAAAAGTTATACAAGGATAGGATGTATGGTCAATAAAAGTCTCAGAAACAGTTCACCCATAGTCTTAAACACATAAAAGTTATAAGGTATAACAGATGCGATAGGATCGTCCACAGCGACGGTGGGTAGCAGGAATCTCACGACTGGATTGACGACCATGACATTGCAACACCAAGACGCACGACCATGCACAGACTGTGTGCGTGACGATTGGGTGTCCTAATCGTGAATCGAAAAACTAATGTTATCTAGATTTAGTAGAAGTTGTAAAAAAATTGTAGAACCGATTTAAAAATTTGTAAAATAATAATTTAAAAAAAATATGACAATTTAAATGAGGTCTCCCAATCCTTACTCAAGGGTACCTATTTCTTGGCGAATCGATGCAAGTAGAAGCTAAATTTTATACTCATATTTTAGTAAAAATACAGATAAACATTTCCCAAAATATTCATCAAGATTAACAAACATTCAAAACTTTTATAAATGTTTTAAATATATCCCTCAATCCTTACTGTATAGATTGAGGGTCATGGTGGTTTGAAAAAGTGACTATATGTTTTAAATTTATTTTTGCATGAAGATTAAGTAAAGTTGTCTAATAATTTGTAAAAAACAAAAACGATGAAATACATCACGGGTTAAAAATTATAACTCTAGAAACTATGTCCCTCAATACTTATGCCTCCAAAAAACACTTGATAATAGCTCACTAGGTACTGTAAGTATATATTTAACTACGAATATATATTTTAGTAGTAATTTTCTACTAAAAGTTTTTACAGTTATTTGATTAGAAGATTCGTTATTCATCAAAATATTAACTTATCAATATTCCTAATATTAAATACGTATATTAATTCCGCGGCCCAAGGCCGCGGCCGCTCTAACGTCCGTTGCCGGGCGTAAGTACCGATACTTAACATTTTATATAAAATATTGATTAGTAAATCTAGTGGGTAATTTGAAATAAACAGGTATCAAACTACCTCCAATAAATTTAATAAATTAGCGATAACTTGTTGGTATTATGTTGTTTGATTGCAACATTGAACACGTAATAATTATATCACTTGGACATAATATAAATATTCAGGAGTGCACATTGGTAATAAGCAAGTGCTATTAATAGTTATCTTCGAAACATTTTCCCTGTAAAGGTAAGTACTAAGAGGAATATTCATGGTAAAATAATAAAGCAGTTCCAAGATGAATTATGTTTGTTATGTTAAAAGTTTGGATAATTTAATATGCAATTTGAATTTTTGTTATTATAAAATTATAACTATGCAATGAGAACACTATGATCTAGTTGTTCTGATATTGTTTTGTAATTATTTCTGGTTATATAGTTTTGATAATTAGTCAGTTTATTTTTAGCATAATATTTTATTGAATGAAAAATATATTTTAATAATGGACATGATTTTATTTGTGTTAAACGCCTAATATGCAATTAAATATTTCCTTAATAAATTAACAACTGCCCTTAATTCTTGGCTGAATAAATGGTTCATTTATTTACGAAATATTTGTGTTGTTTAAAAATATTGAATTTAGTTATATGAATTTTAAGTTGTGCACATACCTACAACATAATATGTTGCTGCAGTTGTCAAATGTATTGGTAAATTATATAAGATTGATATGTGAATGCAACAAATTAAAATAATATCATATTGTATTACAGTATAATCATGAACAGGGGTCGAAAACCGAAAGTAGATTTGAATATACAAAAAGAAATATTTCAAAGATATGCAGCTGAACTTTTAGGTAACCCTAAAATTAAATATAATGATCCTGTTTTTGCTACTATGTCTCGGGAACTCGAATATAAAATGACGCTATTGGCTTTATTTTTGTCAATGACACGTCATTACAATGCTTTCTTTGAAATCGAAAAGGACATTGACCAGAAATTTTCTATTGATCTTACTAAAGAAAACAGTACCGCAACGACAAGATCAGCATCACCGTTTAAGAAAATATCTTGTAGTTTGAGCTGCCCTGAAGAATTACATTTTTCTTTCGATATCGATATGTATGATTCGAAAAAAGTAGAACCAAAAAACAAAAACAAAAAGTATATGACTGCCAAAATTGAAATGGTCCGCTATGTTAAAGGAAAAAAAAAATTGGTGAAACTCACGGTTACCATGCACATGGATTTTAAGAAAAAGTAATGTAAATGAAACAAAAATTTCCATAAAGGGTCAATGTTCCCAATGCAAAGGGCGTATAGAATTATCTAGTTTGAAAAAAAAACTGATAAAATTATTACGAAATCAAAACTGACATCATATAGAAGACGACAATTAGCTAAACAATTACTGAACAAACCTGCCATTATGGTACGTAATGAGTTGGCTTCAGAATTACTAAAAGATGATGAACATGAGAAGAATATAGGCCCGCCGGTGCTACCATCTATTGAAGCGTTGAGGCAAATCAAATCTGATGCAAAGAGAGTTCAGTTACCTGATTCAAAGATTTTCGTATCATTATTGATTTTAGCTAAAAGTCCAACTTTAAAAAATATGATACGTGAAATTTCGATATACCCTAATTTTTATTTGTATTTTTGGAGTGATCATCAAATTGATTATTACAAAAATATTACTTTAATAAATTTCAAAGAGTAACACTTACTTTAGAATTCAGTAGCATCTAAAGTAGGGTTGCCATAAGTGGGGGGACACCCCCGCTGCCTTCAGGCAATGGACGAGGCTTTGGCCTCGAAGCGGCGCAGGAACGACTGCCGACCCGAATGGTCCGCCGTCTTCCTCTCCGCCTCGCATCTATAACAGCGAGGCGGTGCGTCACAGGCTTTGACTTGTGACCGGGCCGGCTACAACGGAAGCACCGATCACCCACGGTGTATTCTGCACACTGCACTCCTACGTTCCCCACCATCATGCACCGGAAACACCTGGTTTCCCGGGCACACAGGAGGATCACCTGCGCCTTGAAGAATCCCCCTATGAGGAGGCTCCGTCAGCCCGCAATTTTAAGTGCCGCCGCGACTGTCGTTCCATGACCAGTAGGGCTGAAGGAGATCTCCCCAGCCCTCACCTGGTCATGGGGATAGCCACCCGCCTCCACGACGGCGGAGATTTGCTCATCCGTCGTGGCCGCGTCGTTCAGGCCCGAAATGCGCATTGCTGCGCATTTAGTGGGTCTGGAGACGCGGACGGCTTCTGCGTTTAGCGTGTCTCTCAGCCTGGCCACGAGGGCGTCAGCTTTGGGGCCGCGGAGGCGCCGGAGACCTCGAATGGATGAGCCCTGGTGCGGGTGGTCTTGCACCGGAGCCTCCCCTGTATCTCGAGGGCCTTGAGGTCCACGGAGGAGGTCTTGATGCGCCGTTTCTCTGTCGACGCCGAGAGTCCGCGATCCCGAAATGTGTTGACACTGTTAACGTAAATTCGTGAAACGTGAACGGACAAATGTCAGCGCTTACGTCGTTCTATTCACGTATTAATAGCCTTGCTAGGTAGTCGCGTTTATTGTAGGTATATTACTGTTTACCAAGTCCAGCCCTCTAATATAAAACTATGATTTTTAAATCGGGACAATTTGCTTATCGGCCGGGACGCCGGACACCGTGCTTCAAACCTGGACATGTCCCGGCGTACCGGGACGTATGGCAACCCTATATTCTACGCTAAAAAGAATATTGTTTAAGCTCCCAATGTGGTCCAATTTAATGTGTTGTTTCTTTGAATCGGACAACAAAATCCCTTCATCTTCTGCAATTGAAAGCTTTTTCAAAACGCTGAAACATTTAGTTTTCCAAATAAAACTGAACAAGACGTATCGCATTGCATGACGCATTTGTAAATATCTATTCAAAGTTTCTGGATGGAGAAATGAAATTAGCGTTAACGGATCTTCGCCAAGACTTACATAATAAAGTAACTCCAAATAAGGCGCGTACGAAAAAAAGAAAATACACACGAAATCAAAAATTTCAAAATAAAAATGCATAAAAATTGAAATCGTCAAACGATATTCGTCGAAGCTTTTCCCGAGACTCTATTTTTTCTGACTTTCCGACTTATATTGAAAATGGAAAGGACAAGTTGAAACAAAAGAAACACAGCCAGAAACCAAAGTGACATTTGTCAGCAACGGCAACCTATGCGTTTCTGTTTTTTCAAAATCATGAAGTACTCCGTCATGTATGTTCTGACTGTGGGGTATAATCAAAATTGTAATATTCATGGCATCCTAGATAACTTTGCTTATGAACTGGTTCCACAATATGTAAAATATTTATCTGATAGAGAAGAAGAAAAGGCTAACATATTGAGAACTCAAATTGTTTTAAAGTATTTCGTTAACAAAACAGAAGATGATGAAAAAATTGTTTGTGACTGTGCATGTAACGTCTCTTTTATTTTCGAACATATAGTATTGAAATACTGTTTTAGTGCTCGTTTTGTAAAACGATGCATAAATGCGCTATGCATATCAAACGAAATTACAAGAGAAGTTGCTTTTTTGCCTTTGAATCTAGACATGATTTCCGTATTCAGTATCAGCTTTTTAGAAGATGCTTTATGTATTACCGAAGAAAACAAAGATTGTTTGTCATGTAATAATCAAATTAAATATATCTATGAGTTGTCAAAAATAATGTCATTTGATTTGAATGGGACTGAAAAAATATACTAAGAGAAATACCGTTAAGTATTTGTTCACAAAATAAAAAGAAACAAATAAAATTATAAAGTCATCAGAGCCACTGAATTTATTCCATCTGTGTTACCTAATGGTCTCGGTCACTGCAAATGTCATATTTTCATAAATGAACAAATATACTGTTATGATGACAATAAAAATAAATTATGCCAATGCAACACCGCGCTACCAATGTACTTGCATTCACTTAACTACGGTCTTGTAAATATTTAAAAAGCCATCCAAATAAAGAAATCAATCCTACATCATTGTTTAATTTATGGTCACCCTGTAAGTACGTATTTAATATTAGGAATATTGATAAGTTAATATTTTGATGAATAACGAATCTTCTAATCAAATAACTGCATAAACTTTTAGTAGAAAATTACTACTAAAATATATATTCGTAGTTAAATATATACTTACAGTACCTAGTGAGCTCCAATCAACTGTTTTTTGGAGGCATAAATAAGTATTGAGTGACAGTTTCTAGAGATATAATTTTTGAACCGTGATGTATTTCAGTCGTTTTTGTTTTTTACATATTATTAGACAACTTTTACTTAATCTTCATGCAAAAATAAATTTAAAACATATAACCACTTTTTCAAAACACCATGACCCTCAATCTATACAGTAAGGATTGAGGGATATATTTAAAACATTTATAAAAGGTTTCAATGTTTGTTAATCTTGATGAATATTTTGGGAAGTGTTTATCTGTATTTTTACTAAAATATGAGTAAATATTGGATGGAACCAGGCGTTACTTGGCGAAAATCCATGGTTTTAATTCTGCGGAAAACAATGCTATTGCAAATTTAAAAAGTTTAAAACATTTTTTTTTAAATATTTTACTTACCATTGCTTTAAAATATGAGTATAACATTTAGCTTCTACTTGCATCAATTCGCCAATAAATAGGTACCCTTGAGTAAGGATTGGGAGACCTCATTTAAATTGCCATATTTTTTTAAATTATTATATTTTACAAATTTTTAAATCAGTTTTACAATTTTTTTACAACTTCTACTAAATCTAGATAACATTAGTTTTTCGATTCACGATTAGGACACCTAATCGTCACGCATACGCACAGACTATCATGCGACGATTCATCTACAATATTGTGTACTCAGAACATAGATAGGTTTTACGAAGAAGAAAAACCGACCAAGTGCGTGTCACGCAAAATATAGGGTAGTTACTTATATATAGGGTAGCTCTAACTCCTAAACAAAGTCATCTGGTCCGTTATAGTATTCCTTCAAAGTTCATTATATGGTCTACCATCATGAATATTTTCAGATTCTTCGAGCTAACCGTTTAGATTTTAGAGGGCCGACACACTGTTTTGACAAAAAAAATGCGCTTTAAAGTTGACTATCGCGAATCGGACAACTAAATCAGAAAATTGTATTAGCAACCTCTCAATGTTTTACAAATACCTATCTAATGATACCCCACACGATGGGGTTGACGCGAGAAAAAAAATCATCCACACTTTACTTGAAGGGAAGGTACCCCAGAAAACCACTTTATTTCATAATTTTATTGTATCTTACATCATACATCTTTCTAACTTCTAGTATCGTACATCTTTCTAGCACTAAACGTTTGGGAGGAAAGCCGAGGACACGCGGACGGACGGACATGACGAAACTATAAGGGTTTTGAGACTTTTACTGTGGAACTCTAAAATGGCGATGGCCAATCAAAACTTAATCGTAAAATGCTTTCATGTTTAATGGAAGTAACAAACACTTTAGTAATAGTAGACAAGCTATTTGAAGATTCACTTTGACCATATGAAAATGCAGAACAATTTCGCTCGCAACTTTATTGCAATCGAGTGCGCTGAGCAATTAACTATGATGATTGCGCTTCAAGTGAAACAACAACAAAGTCAAACACAAATTTGCACATGGAGTGTTCAATAATTTTATTCCAGTAGATACTATATAATATACCTCTCCACCACCATTTTATTTTGCTTTTGACTTTCATCCTTGTCACAGCAATTAATGTGGCTTCAGACGCAGTAGGATTATATCAGAAATTAATTTGGTTGTTTGGTAGATAATCTGATATGATCTCATTAGTTTTATTTTGATCATTAATATTTTTATGTTCAAATTTCAACGACCCAAGTAATATGAGATCCAGGCACATCTCTGTAGTGTCTCGAAAACACCGAACAAGATTAATATTGAATATCAAAACAGATGAAATATAAATAAATAAATAAATATGTTAGGACAATTCACACAACGCCATCTAGTCTCAAACTAAGCAGAGCTTGTGATATGAGTACTAGATAAACTGGATATAAATACTAAGTAAATAGATTTCAAAGAGTAAGTCCTTAAAGTTGCTACAATGAGATACGCGAAGATCTGTTTAATGCTTCGTCTGAATGTGTAATCGAGAATTCACAGAGTGTATCTTGGTATCTCAAGATGAATACAGTGAACAAAGAGGAATCGATGAGAGCGCCGGAGTGTGGGGATACAGGCGAGTGCACCGACCTCCCCCCACCTTTAGCCACGGTGCAATTTGTACATTTCAAGTACACACAAAGGCGATACGAAGAGGTCGCAGCAAGCTTTGACAGAATTAACTTGTCCGTCGCACAACTGCAAAGGTTCACCTTTATTGCATCCTGCACGAATGGATTAAAATTTTGGTGCAGAAATTTTCATGTATTTTGTAGACAACATAGAAAATACTCTGGGATTATTTGAGGATACTAAAACAGTAGAAATGTGTGTATGTATATTTATTAATTTACAAAAAAAAGACTAATTTTGATTGTTAGATTTATTAAAAAACCAGTATCTTCAAAATTTTATTCGCAGCTTCAACGGGTAACTTATTACCCAGCCCTTTCTGCGAGGAACAACCACGTTATAAAAGTAAACCTTGGAAGCTTTTAAAGAAAACAACAGGGCTACTGGAAAAGCCCAGCTGTTTTATTCAACCTATAATCTTATAGACCAGTTAAATACCTAGCATTTATATTACACGAGTACTTTATAAACTCAATGTTACCTCCGCTTCAAATCTACGAATATTGAGAACAACCAACTTGCAGAAGGATCAAAGTAGGCCATATTTGAGTAAAATAACTTGTTAGGTATAATGTCAATTTGCTCTGAATAAATATTAAGTGGCTTCGCGACCCCGTACAGCGCTCGTTTTATTGTCAACGTGCTCTACCGCTATAATGCATAATACTACACTAAGTTGATTTAAAGCAAATATAACAAGCCGAATAGTAAGTTTTCTATTTTGTCTATTCTAGTTAAACGTGTGTATAGAAACGTCAATGATGCAGTGAACACGCTACTAAATAATTATGCAAATTATACTGAACTGTTACTAATTGACGCTAGCCACGCACGCGGTAGTGTGATACTAGCATTTCATCTCTAGATCAAATACACTGGTTCCTTAAAGAATATGGACTACGTTAAAAAAATATAATCAAAAACCTCTTTATTTCTAGTAACACACTTTTGGAAATCACCTTCTAAGCATAAAGTCCACGAGAATGCAACACGATCGAAGTCGCATGTTAATATGCGTTTGTTAATATGCTTTTAATTTACAAGAAATCGTTATTAGAACAAGTATTAACATTTTACACAGATGTTTAGTCATTAAACGATAGAACATATAAATCAGCGGGACTATTATACACACAATATGTCAAGGTGACACTGACATTATAATTGCTCTAATTTATTAACGTCTCGTACCGCCTTCATATGCTGCACGGTTCGCATGATTCGCAATACAGGGCCTGTAGATTGAGCAGCTTTTTATATTAAAGATTAAAAATAGCTTTACTTATCCTTAATCACGATGATAAAGTATCATGTTCTTATGCACGACCAAAACTTCAATACGCGTGAATCCTAAGAATATTTTAAATTATATGATTGTACTGACGCACGTATAAAACATTGAATTAATTTACACAGAGACAGCCCTACCTACTAATAAGTTAATTATTAACACGGTAATGTGTTCCCGTGAGAATAAGGGAGAACCAGCTCTACTTAATACGTTCATATGTCTATAATACAATCGTATTTATTCAGTTCTTTTTTACAGAAAGTAGTTTTCACAGAAGTTATTATGTATTTAAAACCACAAACGGTCATTAATTCTATAAAAAAATTGCGCGACTCGCAAGCTGGCTATGAACGAAACATTTCCAGAGCAGAAAAAGTGGATCGACTCGACAATATCGTCGGCATTCCGTCTGTCGATCAATTGCATTAAGGAATGTATCGGACTTCAATCGAGAGATCTCATCATCGTTCTAATAAATAACGCAAATCGTCAATATGTCATGGAATCGAGTACATTTTAAAGAAACAAAGAAATAATTTATTTGAAACTATACATATAAATAATTTTGAAGTGTCTGTTTACAACATAGATAACCTCCTAATAGATTCCGCATGCAGGGCAACAAACGCGCGCCACTCATACTTGATTTCGCAAGCATATAAAGCTATGCCTAAAATCACGACGTCAGTAACAACCAACTTCGCGACCTATGACCACGTGCGATTTTATTATTAAAAGAAAATATTTTTGTGAGCATTTTACATTTTAAATGGCTTCTTGTTCCGTAAAATAGTGTGGCAAGTCGGCGAAGACATCAAATTACCAAAAAGATGGCATTACATTTCACCGTTAAGTAAATTAGACATAAATGTAAATATAAAATTGACTAGGCACCGGAGTTCAATTTATTCTGGTTGGTAATAGAACATAAACACAAACAATTTCGAACCCGTTGATGTCTTTTTGAAATTACTCTCACTCATTAGCCAAATTATAATAGCTATCCTTTTCTAACAATACATTACAATAGCACTTGAATCGATAGTGATGGGATATCGGTATGATATAGTACGTCATCGATATTTTGCAGTATTATTGCCGTAGGTGCTTTAAAAATTAGTAACTATAAATAAGCAACATGTTGTCGCCCGCGACTGCGCCCGCTTGAATTTCGGTAAGCTGCGATTTATTTGCGACCAATTTGTGCGTTGGCATTTTTTTTTTTTCGCAGCTAATGTGATTTAGTATTAGCAATGTAACTGAGATATATATTATTTTATAGGTTTCCTGGATGCCCCGAGGAAAAAGAAATGGGTAAATGCAACATCTCGTGGGGAGAGTTGGTATCCCACCAATAACAACGTAAAATATTAAGAAAGAAATCATAGTCCCGCCGATGACATCAGTTTTTGTGATCTATTTATAATTTCTTTCTTAAATAAATTATATTATTTTACATCTACTGAATAAAAATATAAAATTATAATGTATCATCATCAGAGATGGGGGGCTCGTGGCTTAGTGGTAACCGTGTATATTAACACATTGCTAAGGTTAAGCAACATCTAACCAGGTCGGTCTTAGGATCGGTGTGACCTTTGTTTTTAGAAATTGAGACCTCCGTGTCTCTAGGAGCACGTTAAGCCGTCGGTCCCGGTTATTATACGAACATCTATGGCAGTCGTTACGGGTATTTGGGGCTTTAAATCAAAATCCAACTGGTCTAACTACAGAGCTTTGATATCGCCCATAGATTGCGGAGGTCAGAATGATGGCAGTCGCTCCACGGAAAATATTAAAGTTCAGCTGCATCGCAGTTACACTGGAAAGCTGATCCTGAGTTGGGAAAAGGCTCGGTAGATGTGCGATCATCAGAGATCGGAATAGGTAGAAATTTTTTACTTAGAGTTTGAGGAAATAGGAACTGAGAGTTGATAATACCTGTCCCTCTTGATAAGTCCCGATACCTATTCCTATAAAAATTATAATAATAAATAAAAAATAAAAATTTAAATGTATTTGTTTTTTATAAATGTATTTAAAAATGTATAAAATAAGAATATAAAGGAATAAACGATATAATAAAATTATAAAAATATAATTATAATATACCTATCAAAATTTTATCGACACATTTTCATCCCTATCCCATTTCTAGTATTCGGTGCTTTCGAAGATTGACCTTGAAACAGCCAATCATAACGCACTTACATGTTTCCGCGCGCCCCTCGCATTCCGCCAAAACAGGTGAACTCGGTAAGGAAAAAAATTACAGTAATGCGGAATCTATTAGGAGGTTATCTATGGTTTACAATAAGACTTCAATTTACATAATTATGTACAAAAAATATATACACTACAAAATGTCGTTTAAAAAATCCTCCTCGTCATTGCTGACTGGGAAGGTTCCCAGAATCCTGAAGCACTTTGACTTTTATAATCATAATAATAATGGTGTCTGTTAATAATTTCAAAATATCAGATGTTCACTAAATGCGTATAAAAGTAACTGTACAATATTTATATATATTGTATGTATTATATATGTTACGGCTAATACCCGAAGTGCGGCTGCACCTAGTTTTAGCCGGTTAGGTTAGGTTAAGTTTTTTTTTTTTTTTTTACGTGGTCGGTGATGCATTTACGCACTTCACCGTCACGCTGCAAGGGGGGAGCGAGACGGTTTCGTGTGGGACTCCCGGCCCTAGGATGTAAAACAGGCCGGACTACCCACTAAAACCTATCCACGGTGTTTCTCCTTCGCCTTAGCCGGGCTGCCGGATAGACAGAAACTGTTAAGCAACGGCGGCCCGGAAAAGGGGCGCTCTTTCGAGCTCAACACGGGGCGGGGGGCTGACCCCCCCCCCCCCCCCCTGACTGGTGCCCGGCGGGGCGGAAGCGTGCGGCCTGCACGCTCCCGTTCCCGCAGGGCCTCCCTCTTTGCCGCCATCACCTCCCGAGCGAAGGAGGCGACGGCGGCCCAACATTCTTCGCTGCCGGCCATAGAGAGAATGACGGCCGGCAGCGAACCTACACTGCCGATGATGCCCGTGAGGGCCAACCTCTGCGTGTCCCAGGCGGCGCACACAGCGAGCGTATGCTGCGCCGTATCTACGGCGCCGCCTGCGCAGTGATGACAAACGGGCTCCGACAGGATCCCCACCACTTCCCACAGGAATTTGGCAAAACAGCCATGACCCGTGAGAAGTTGGGTGAGGAAGTAGGTCGGAGCCCCCTGCGCATGCTCCACCCACTGGCGGAGCACGGGACCAATGGCCCCCACGAGCACTTGACTCGCGGTCGGAGCCGCACATCTCAAGGCCCATTGCCGGAACAGATCGTCGCGAGCCTCCTGTCTCCAGCGACTGACCTGCTCCGGCAACGGGCGACCTCCTTGTTGTCGCACCATGGCGCCCTCCTCGTAGACCCTCTTAAGGACCCCTGCTTCGAGATCCCAAGGGGGACTTTGTGCCAATAGGCACGCCGCCTCGAAAGACACGGTGCGGTACGCCCGTGCAGCCCTCTGCGCCGCGATCCGCTGCGGTTGTCGCAGCTGGACCACGTTCGCGGCGCTGAGGGCTTCCGCCCAAATAGGCGCCCCGTAGAGCTCCTTGGAGCGTACCACACCCTCGTAGAGACGGCGGCATGCACTTCCCGGTCCCCCTTTATTGGGGAGCAGCCTACCGAGCATCCCGGCAAACGTCACCAACTTTGGTGAAAGCTGCCGGAAATGCTCGACGAACCCCCACCGGCTGTCGAGCAAGAGACCCAGATATTTAAGGGTCCTCCCGACAGCGATGGAGGTGCCACCCACCACAATTTGGGCATCCCGAGGGGGTCTCATCCGAGGCCCATGGAAGAAGAGGGCCTCGGATTTTTCGAGGGCCACCTTGAGGCCGAGCGGCCTGATGCGACCGTCGGAAAGTGGGTCCTCGCGCGGTGACTAGGGTATCGTCGGCGTAACATAGTACGCCAACTCCCCGAAGAGTAGCACCGCGCAGGACCCAATCGAAACCAATGTTCCACAGGAGCGGGCTCAGCACCGACCTCTGTGGAACGCCACAAGACATTTCCCTGCGGACTACGGCCGACCGGGCCGGAAAGATGATGGCCCGGTCGACAAAGTAGTCCGCAAGGAACACCAACACCACCACCAACACCACCAACACCACCTCCCCCCGGCCAGTAGCATCCTCGACGCTGCCCCTAAGTCGGGCTACGGCGTCCAGGGTGGACCTCCCGCGACGGAAGCCGAACTGGCTATCCGACAAGTTCGGCCCCGCCTCCTCCAAATGTCCGACAAGACGTGCAGCGAGCACCCGCTCGAAAAGCTTGCACGTCTCGTCGAGGAGAACGATGGGACGGTAGGCCGACGGCGACTCCGGGGGACGCCCGTGCTTACGAAGCAGCACGAGCTTCCCCGTCTTCCAGCGTCGCGGGACTCTTCCGGACGCCACACCCGACGACCCGCCCTGGGACGCCATCGGGACCAGGGGCGCGGTTCCTCAACTTAAGTTTTAGAACCGCTACCCCCAGCTCGGCGCCAGAAACGGGCGGGATGACCTCGTCATTCGACGACTCCTGGCTTGGTGCCATTCGGGGGGGGGGACCACTCTTCCCGCGCAGGGAAGAGGGAGCTGACCACTTGTTCAACAAATTGGGGCTCGAGAGAGGTAGTGAGGGGGGGCACCCAAGGTCCAAGCTTCTTGCTGACGACCTTGTAGATGTGCCCCCATGGATCCCCATTTAAGCTCTCGAGCCCCTCGTTCCAGGCCGCGTTCTTCGCGGCCCGGATTGCCGAGCTAAAGGCCGCTCGAGCAGCCCGGTACGCGGCTAGCAGCACTTCCTCCTGGGCAACGTCTCTCTGGCGCCTCCCGCGACTGCGGGTGTACCGTCGCTGAGCTGCGTGACAAGTTTTTCGCATCTCAGCGAGGTGAGGCCGCCACCAGTACACCCGCCTTCGCGGGGGTACCGGCCCTGCCCTCTGCATCGCCGCGTCGCAGACGCGAGTCATCGTACCGGCAAGATTGTCTGACCTCGCGTCCACGTCCAGGCCGTCGACATTAGGAGCGGCCCAGCGCTCGACAATAGTCGCCTCTTTGGCCAGCTCCCGGTGCAGCGTATTAAGCCGCCACCGTGGTCCCCCCCAGGTTAGGTTAGGTTAGGTTATGTTAGTTTAGGTTCTAGTTCTAACCGGCTAAAACTAGGTGCAGCCGCACTTCGGGTATTAGCCGTAACATATATATATATAATAAAAAAGATGTCTGTGTCTTCTTTTCCACGCTGGCGAAGCCTTTTATTTTATTAGTATTTAATAATTAATAAATATTTCTAATAAGTTAATTTCTATGTAAACAAATTACAGAGGCATCTTCAGCATTGGACAGTGATATGCTAATGCTGATGATGACGAAATCTCTATGTCAAACTGATATAGGTACATAAACATGTCATTGTAGTTTGTTAGATTCTGGTTCTGCGAAAGCTTATTTTATAATTTTACCTTTGAATCAAAGCTGAAAGTGGTCTCTGGCCTCAGTGGACAAGGCAGTCCACACTTACAGGTACCGGTCGTCTGAAGGTAGTCTCTTAATTGTGGGAGAGTGCTCAATGCAGTACCGCTCGGACTGAAACAACAAGTTACAATTAGCGTCTAATACCAAATATTTGTTACATTGTGCGAAAGTGACGTTATGAGAAAATCACATTCAGTGTGTTTATATTATGCGAAATTGCCCATGTGACGTTTTGCGAATCTGATATTTCGTGACGTTTGTCAAGACCGTCCAACCATATGTAATATAATGAGATGGAATTTATGCACAGGAAAAAAATATAAGGAAAGTAATTACATACATAAATACAGTAAAAGAATGGAAGAGACATTTCCACATATCCGGCACAATTAGGAGGGTGGATTGAAAAGTAGTCGGCCTAACACTGATTCATTTAGTTCTAAAAATCAAATCTACCCACATTATTTAGTTCAGTTCAGACCTGTTAATTGTGTGAAGTTTGAAACGTGTGCGATAATTGGTTTTAATTTTATAAATTTATTAACAAAGTAATCTGACATCATTTCCGCAAATGGAGCAAATCGAGCAGCGTGCCGTCATTAAGTACCTTCATAAGAAGGGGCTGTCATCAAAAGACATTCATGATGATATGGCCAGTACATTAGGGAATTGCGCTCTTTCATATTCATCCGTCAAAAAATGGATAGCAGAATTCAAGCGTGGTAGAGTATGAAAGACGAACCCCGCTCTGGAAGGCCTTCGACGTCCACTACTGACGAAAATGTTAAAAAAATACTCGACTTAATTATGGGAGACCGCAGATTGAAAATTAGAGAGATAGCCGAGATTATAGGCATCTCTTATGAACATACTCAAGACATAATAGTCAACGTGTTGGGTTTCCACAAAGTGTCTGCGAGGTGGGTTCCGCGACGTTTTCAGTTGAGCAAAAAAGGATGCGATTGACTATTGCACGCGACTTTTTGGAGTTATTTGAAGCTGATGAATGTGATTTTTTGAATCGTTTTGTTACTATGGACGAAACATGGGTTCATTACTGTACACCGGAAACAATCAAAACAGTGGAAAAGACCTGGTTCACCACCCCCCACAAAGGCTAAGTCGATTTTGTCGGCAAGTAAGGTGATGGCTTCAGTATTCTGGGACTCGAAGGGTGTGATTATGGTCGATTATCTTGAAAGGGGTCAGACTATAAACTCTGATTATTACTGCACCTTACTACGTCGTTTACGAGAGGAAATAAAAGAAAAACTTCCAGGAATGATCAGAAGAAAAGTCCTGTTTTATCAAGATAACGCTCGTGTTCACACGTCTGTCCAATCAATGGCAGAAATTCACAACTGTGGCTTTGAACTGTTACCGCATCTACCTTATTCACCTGATCTGGCACCGTCAGACTTTTTTCTGTTCCCTGTTAACCTAACCTAACCTAAAAAAGCACTTGGGAGGTCAAAGATTTTTAACAAATGATGAGGTCAAAGCAGCAGTAGACGCATATTTTGACTCTAAGGAAGAATTTTTTTTTTTCAACGGGCTAAATGCTTGGAAGGGAAGATGGCAAAAGTGCATTGAACTTGATGGTGATTACGTTGAAAAATAAAAATATATTTCATTTATTATGTATTTATTTTCTTGGTTAGGCCGATGACTTTTCAATCCACCCTCGTATCCTAAGTGTTCGTAGTCTATGAGGCTTTATTTACCTGAAAAGTCTAATATGTATTAAAAAGATAAGATACGAATCTCGATGGGGGTCTATACTGTCGCGTGACTTCATTAATCTAATTAGCATATTTATTAATATCAGTTGCGTGCTTCCGCGGCATTTATTTCACTATCACTAATTAGTCAAAAGTCACAAATTATAAATATTTATCTCATATTATCTCACATTGTATTCGATTAGGTATGTAAATCTAGTATAAAAAGAAACTCTGTATTAGTCTGTATGTACCTCAGAATATCCAATTATAAATTATGGGAAAACTTATACCTCTGAAATAATACTTAATAGCAAAATACAAAAAGACTCGGACTCGACTGAAACATTACTTATTGATTTTTTTAAAGAAAATAACCATAAATATTGGCATTTAAACAGTATAAATTATGTCGGTAATATAAGGTACCTTGTAAATATTGAATGCACCACACACGATAAACATCGTCAATTGGTTAAGACTCATTACTTTATATGTCCGCAAAAGAAATTACCTACAAGGGCCAAAATGCCCATAATACACATTCACATTATAAGCTCAGGAATTCATTCAGCTTTCACTATTCTTCGTTTTTGTCTTATCGTACCCAAATTTACACATGCCCTCCGTTCAGGACAATTTTGGAAAAATGTAGAAATTTTGGGCAGACTAGACAACTTAATACAAAATTCTTTGTGTAAAATTTTAAATGTAAATATTAATGACCGGGCCTGGGTCCAAGCGTCTCTTCCAGTTCGCTTGGGCGGGCTAGGTATTCGTAGAGTCACAGATGTCAGTCTGCCAGCATTTCTGTCGTCGGTCCATAGCACCGAAGAATTAGTCAGGAAAATTTTGTCAAATACACTGATTGATTCCGAGGTGCGATGCAAGACCGATGCCATAAATGCTTGGAGGATGTCTTGCCCCGACACTGACCTGCCCTCACGCCTAGGCTCACAGCGACTGTGGGATTCACCGCTCTGTAAATTGAGAATTAATACACTAATTGACACTTCTGTCAATATTTCAGAGCGTGCACGCCTACTAGCTGTTGGAGAATGGGAGTCAGGGTTATGGATCCAGGCGCTCCCATCGCCCAACATCGGTACAATGTTGGACGACACAACCTTTCGCATTGTCACTTGCCTTCGGCTGGGTACACCTTGTGTATCCCCGCATCATTGCACCTGTGGAGTAGCCGTCGATTATCTGGGACACCATGGCCTTTCTTGTAGCAGAAGCGCAGGTCGTATACCTCGGCACGCTATTCTAAACGACATAATTCGTAGGGCTCTTTCCACCGCAGGTCTTCTGGCCGTACGTGAACCAAATGGTTTAGCACGAAGCGATGGAAAGAGACCGGACGGTATGTCGTTGCTACCGTGGAAGATGGAAAGGCCTTTGGTGTGGGACGCTACATGCGTTGACACCTTAGCACCTTCACACCTTCCAAGTACATCCAGATGTGCCGGCGCTGCTGCTGCATCGGCTGAAGGCTTTAAACGGCGTAAATATGCTAACCTAGCAGGTGATTACATATTTGAGCCGTTTGGGGTTGAGACACTGGGGTCATGGGGTCTGAGTGCTCGCCGCCTTTATAGAGACATTGCTAAACGCCTAATCGATGCTTCTCAGGACCAGAAGGCTGGCTATTTTCTGGCCCAAAGAATAAGTATCGCCATCCAACGTGGCAACACAGCCAGCATTCTGGGAACCTTCCCAGTCGGCAATGACGCGGAGGATTTTTTAAACGATATTTTGTAATGTAAATATTTCTAGTCTATAATTATGTTTATTTTGTGTATTGTAATTCTTATTGTAAATAAATATAACAGATCAGGAATATATTATACAGTAAGTCATAATTCAGACTAAGAACAAGAAATGTAAATCCTTTATTACCTACTTCTGGCCGACTAGCAAAAATGAAATTCTGATTCACTCTAATGGGCTGCATAATTAACTAACAGACAGGGGAGTACTTGTCCTAAACATTTGAAAGCATACTTTGTAGAAAACGAACTATGTGCAGCTTCTAGTCGAGCGTATCCCGGCAAAGCAATCATGCGGCTGACTGCGGTGCGGTCATTAGACACATCACTTTAGTAGGTAGTGGGCCCTAGAACATTGAAACTTAAATATTGATTAACAGCAAGCTCATTTTTTAAGTAGCTTTATTTTACCGAGTCCTACACCTATTTCTAATTAGGTAACTAACAGAGTAATCCAGTTAAAATATTTGATACAAAATTGTAAAACAATGGGGTAAGATGTTGAATTTTTATATAATTGCACTAATTTCGCTAAATAGAAGACATTATAAACGTCGACATATGTTTCACCTACTCACGAAGCATTCTCAAGACTGTCTCATCAACATCTTACCCCATTGTTTTATCATGGACTTTCGCCAGGTAACGCCTGATTCCATTCAACAAAATTGTAAGGTTGCATTAATTCGTATAGAGCTGCAAATTGGTGCAGGTATTAAGTACACCATTATAAATCAAAAGATCCCATTGATCCGGCTTGTGCTAAAAAGTTATTCAAGGTTAAAGTTGAAAATTTTCGGTTTATTAGGTTTTTCTCGTAAAGCATTTTAAAGAATAGTTTTGTACGAAATTTAGATATTAAAATAACCTACAAAAATTACCTTACAACTTTTTTCCTAGGAATTTCTGAGAGATTGTGGTTTTTAACGTCGAACAAGCTATAGTTTACACGCAATCCTGGTTCGCTCCTATTAACTCTGTCGTGATGTTATACAGCGTATGTTACTCGCTAAAAATGTAGCTTTATATTACCGAAAGAAATTTTAAAATCAGTGCAGTAGTTTCTGAGGAGTCACGTTGTCCCGTGCAAACTTTTTCCCCCTTTTTCACCCCCTTAGGAGTACAATTTTGGAAAATCCTTTCTTATCGGAAGTATACCCCATACCGCCTTCCAAGTTTTAAGTTTCTACGATCAGCAGTCAGCACTAATTTGCAGCTCTATGCGAATTATTGCAACCTTACAATTTTGTTCCGAATATTTTAACTGGATTACTCTGTTAGCTACCTAATTTGTTTTTTTTTAGAAATAGGTGTTGCCCTCGGTAAAATAAAGCTACTTACGAAAAATGAGCTTGCTGTTAATCAATAAGTTTCAATGTTCTAGGGCCCACGTACTATAACCCTTTAACCTTTGTAGTCTCTTTGCATAGAAGTTCAAACTTAAGTGTTTTGTAACAATAGGGTATATTGTATATAGGGGAATAGGGTACGATTAATTGAACTCGAAAATATACATTATGGTATGGCGTATTGGTCCTGCTCATAGAGAAGTCTTATACAAATATCCTTTTAAGTTATATGATTGCCTGTTTTTTGTAGGTTTCGATTTAGTCACGAGCGTGTTTTGCATACCTAGTTGTTAATGATTTACTGTTAATAATATCGTAATGTAACGTCGCAGCTATATATACATACAAACAAAATCTACATTAAGTTACAAATTTAATGTAAGTAGTGTCCAGGCAGAGAAAGGTAACCGAAATTTTAAGGTCTTCATGTTCAACGCCAATCATACGCTAATGCTATTAAGACCAATTTGGCAAGTAACGCCAACGGCTATACCTCAGAACTATACATGAACGTGGCAGCATTATTACCACTCAATTTCCTATACAAACAGTCTCTTTTCATAAATACTCCACATGATAATTCGTACCGATTGTTCACGGTCTGGTACACTTGGTAAAGCTAAACCGCGACCACAAAAAGATTTTTGTTTACCCGCTTTTTTATTCATGCACGGAGTCTGCGGCTTTGACCACTATACCACAGACTATACGAAGTGTTTGCGGCTCTGTAGAGAGAGTATGTGTGGGGAAATTCGCTTTTTGTAATTGCGTGCACGTTTGGGGGAGCATGCGTAGACAGCTGCCGATAATAATTACTCAAAACACGAACGAGCTCAACCCTTTTGCACCTTGCCACTACTACCAACATCCTATTTACTACAAGATACACACTAATGACTGATGACAATACCAATTTGTTGTAACATTTCGTAGAATAGTAATGTGCGGGATATTATCATCTATATGGGAAACTAGTGGTCGCCCGCGACTTGGTCCGCGTGATTATTGTTCCCGTCGCCGTATCTTTATAAATTGTAGCCTATGTGTTATTCTGATGTATAAGCTATATTATTGTAAAGTTTCATCAAAATCCGTTCAATAGTTTTTACGTGAAAGAGTAACAAACATCCATACATCCTTACAAACTTTCGCATTTATGATATTAGTAGGATTAGCAAATGCAGTATTCGTACACGCAGATGCCCTACATTATGCTTTCCACAGTACAATAAACATTTATCTATCATCCACACCATTGTGCTGTCTAGGTCTGCACTAAGGAATATCATTGCTTTAGTGAAAGACACACAGTCTACATTCAACAAACAAATTATTTCAAGGCACAGTTTATACAGAAGCGGAAATGTGGCGGAAGCGGATAGTCTAAGAAATACAATATTGACCTGGATAGTAAGCTGCATAGCCTTGGTTTTAACTACCGCTACGCAATGTTCTGACAGTCAACGTCGCGTTTCAGGTGCCGCAACGCCATTTCCCTGCCTTTTCAAATAATATGGTCCTGACTAACAAGAACTGAACTGCAAACTGATGAGTTGCAGTAAAACCAAAGTACATACATATTAGTCTTCTGCTATGGAAGAAATCCAATTGAACTCTCCGCGCCACACGTCTTTACCACTTCAGCATAATTTATACCGTGACAATGTCCGCGCCACGTTATACGCAACGCAACACGCCACGTCTCTGCTATATAATTCTTATTTTACAGTCGTTATGCAATGCTTAACTGTTTATGGGTTGTGATGTGCAACCACCTTTACACTTATCCATTTACAAGTGAGAGCTGACGCAACAGCCACGTCTGCGATATAGTAAACAAATTGCGGTCTTACACTAGTTCTGTCCGTCATGAGATCCGGTGGTGGAAAAAGCAGCAGAGATTTTTATCTCTGCTGCTATTTCCACCACCGGATCTAGAGATTAAAAAAACTCATTGGCTCCAAAATAACGCTTTGACCTTTGGACGGGAGCATGATATATCAATATTTCAGTATAAGAGATCTTCAGCAGATTAATTAAGTCACCCCAGGGAGGTCTAAATGAACCTTGTTTTAATTAAATATAATATGTATATCTATAATGCGTCAAATAAAATGTGTGTAATATCAATTGCAGACCAAAGAGAGGTTCAGAGACTACGCAACACAATCGCAGATCTTCACCTGTCCCCAATTACACGTACTATAACATCATTGCGTATAGTAGACGGTTCCATAAAATATTGAACAAATTAGGCATCCTACTTGTCGTTTATATAGTCGTATGTTCAACGTCGTTTTTCTTCTTTTTCTAAAAATGTTTTACAAGAATACTATCAGGTATACCATCTACACAAAAACAAGAATAAAATTTAGTTACTTACTTAATTCTTATACCAAAAAATATAATATCAAATCTATTACTTAAATCAAAATGTGTCACAGAATGTTCTACGAAAACAAACCTAACTTCTTATTATTATTATGCAGACAGTCATCTTCTTACCTTGAGAAATAGTTATGACTAATAGTCGTCGTTGTGGCATTTATCCTCATTCAGTAAGATACCAACGATAATAAAAATAAAACGTACCTACATTTATGAATAGTTTTTGGTACAAGTTGTTTGATTAAGTTAGCAAAAACTGAAGTAACTTTTGGGTTTGCTGCAGTCCTTGTCATCATTCACCGAGCCTTTTCCCAACTGAGTTGGGGTCGGCTTTCCAGTCTAACTGCGATTCGGCTGAATATCGATATTTTCCGTGAAGCGACTGCTATCTGACCTCCACAACCCATGGGCGATATCGAAGTTCTGTAGTTAGACCGGTCAGATTTTTGATTTAGGGCTCCAACTACCCCTAACGACTGCCATAGATGTTTGTATGACAACCGGGACCGCCGGCTTAACGTGCTCTCCGAGGCAGGAAGAGGTCTCAGTGTCTTAAGAAATTCTGCAGTCCTTGTATTTGCTACTTAATATGATTTCATTAGTACAATTGCAATAAGCAGCTCTTTTGAGAAAGGCTATTTTGCAATAGAAACTACCTACTTGCAAAATAACAGCTGCAACAGTTAATTGGTGGCCATCATTTTGAAGCTTAAAACACATGCACGTCCTGTTTAAAAAAGAATTGTTATACTGAGCTGGTAGATATTTTAACTGCAAAGGTTCGACACGTCATCCGGTTGCTGTGGATCGAAAAAAATAATCGAAACCGACCTTATTTTGTGTAAGCCTAAAACATGTAAACGTGAATTCCTATTATTTACCAGTTTTTCTCTTCACCGCCGGTGTGTTGACCCAAATGTCTTTTAGAACAAGCTTAATACAATACCCTACTCTCTTTTATAAATTTTTTATTTTCTTAAATAATAATTTGGCCATGTTGCTATTTAATTGATTTCCATTATTGGTTAAACTAGTACTTTGCACATTGTTCAAAGTTAACTACTAAATCATTTATTATTCAGAAAAATACACTGTGGGTGGAAGTGTGAGTAAATTTGAAGACACGGCCATCATTAGTTAGGAGTATTTTATTCTCAAATTGATTATATAGCGACACAATCAATAGATAATGTCATAAAAAGCACCAGTATTGTTTGTAACTGGTAAACATTGTGATTGATCTCATTTCCTGTTATTGACCAAGCAATGTAAATGGGTGAAATATTCTGGCGTCAAGCCAATTTATACTGTGCAAACTTCAACAATGACTTGTTCCAATGAAACAATTTAAAAGTATTAAAACCTGATATTCTAATCATGATAAAGGTATTTTATTATTTTCGCTTTTGTGGAGGTTATTAGTTATTCCATATATTATATTAGACCTAGTTATATTACTGAGATAATATATATTACCTACAATACATACCTACCTACTCCGCCTATTTATTTACATATTTCGTAGGTAGATCCATTATAATTACGTTGATTAAATCAATCAACGCGTCAAACCCTACGAACGTAGTATTTTTCGTAAAATAATTACCAACAAGCAGGCAGGTCGTTTAAATAATACGTATTAACTAAACTACGTTAACAAAAGGAACCGCAAGTCAATTCACGAACAACGTTACAATTACGACAAAGTCATTATCAATATCAACAGGGTAAGTGTCGACTGAATGCCTGCGGTTCGATAACAACTTGAGTCACGAAAGGGTTTCCCTGAATGACTCACAAGCAGAAGGCGAACCTGACTTGTATTTTTATTAGGATAATAAACGCATAGTAGAACTGGCAACGCTCGCCCGTGGCAATAAAATTAGTAAATTAAAAATTAGATACTAAGGTAAATCTACTTAGTAGGTACTAAGGTTCTAATCTAACACTCCCCGGCTAGTAATGATTTAACCTATCTAGAGGAATTTAACATAAATATGAAATACAGTTCACTTCTGTATTACAAATCCGAACCTTGATGAACGCGCTGCAAGCAAATCAATACAAAACGTTTACCGCATTGGTTACTGATCCATTTTAAATGAGCCTTATTGTACTCAATGTGTGCTTACATTAGAACTTTCTATAATTTTTGTCAGTGTCATTGTGAAAGACAAACAGGAATGTAATGTACGAAATTTATCGAGGAGTTGTTTAAACGAATAAGCTAATTGTACAATTTGAGCTTTTATTTATTCGTGTGAAGGGAAAGAGGCAACTTTGATATGGGTCGAGGCCGCGTCGTATAGGGCATACGATCATTCCTGTTCATAAAGATGTAACACACTGCTTCGGAAAAGTGTTATATAATGTATTAGAAAGCGTGCAGATGGAAAGTTTCGGATTTCGCATTTAAACTAACATGGTCATTCACACATTTTATTAATTAACGGTTTAACGTTGGTACTAGTTAGTTGGTATTTGTGCAAATAACTATTTCCCTTAGCAAGGATTAGTCACTCGACTGATGACTATAAGGTTAAATAAATCCTCTTACTGCCTAAATGGCATAACATCTGCCTAAATAACATGTAACAAATGCGTTACTGGTATAGTAAATCGACTAGCTAATCAAATATCAAACGTCTGTAGAATAAATAACCTTTCAAGAATAATTTTGTAAAAAACGTAAACTGACATTTTGTAAACAGAGTTATAGCCTCGTTTAGGCTGGCGGATGCCGATGACGTGACATTTGAAACTACTGTCACGTGAAACTGTTTTGTTTATGTTCAGTCGTAACTCCCCAATATGAATGAATGACTGATATATTTTTTCTTGTAACACAGAAAAGTCCTTCCAAAAATATATGCACACTCTACTTTAGCCAGTTCTTTATATTCTTCACTAGAAACTTCTATTTATAGAACATGTTATTGAGAATCTTCCATTTGTAGGCACGTTTTATTCTTACTTAACAGGTATACTGAATGTTTGCTCACTAAAATGTAGACTTGTAATTACAAACAATATAGCAGGATAATATAAAACGATGGCCGATTAAGTTCAGGTTTACAGGTAGCACCTGCGGAGTCCAGCACGTATCAAAAGTAAATAAAATTCACATAAATACGAGTATGTGTCGTCGTCTAGTTTTTATGAGGCATAAGTTGAGTTTTTCTTCGATTCGCACAGCAACCTTGAATCGATCCCCCGGTTACGCTTCTGTGGGAACGATTGAGACCACACGTTTCGTTTTACTTAGGCCGTCTGGTGCCCATGTGAGCTAGCGCATCCGGCCGGCTACTTGCGAGTAGTGTCGGTCGACATAATACTTAAAGGTTTGTTTATTACACATTAATATCGAAACACTTACTTATTGATAGTATAATGAATAAATATAGGGTTATATTTCTGACTGTTGTTCGCTAATAATGCAAACAACAGGAATAATCTGAAACTTGTAACTAAACCAAAAAAAATTACAGTACGATTATTTCTTCCCGTTGAAAATCGGGGAAAGGGAAACTCAACTGCGTGGGCGTGAGGAATCCACGGTTACACTTAGAAAATGTAGTCAGAGAGGAATGGCTAGAGTTAATAAGGAGTATCAGTGACATAAATAAGTATTGCGCTGTGATATGGTAAATAAAGCCGACACCAAGTAAGTTGGGAAAACACTCGGTGAATGATGATTTAGATGGGTTCTGGACATTGTTGCCATGACGTTGTACTTTTTTTATATTATTACAAAGACACACACACACACATCACGCCTATATCCTCGAAGGGGTAGGCAGAGGTGCATTACACACCCACAATTTGCCAGTATTTTTAGTCCCACATGAGATTGAAACCGTAGGTAAAAATCCTTTACGCATTTTAAAAATATGTATCCCAGTATTAAGTTAATAATAATCGTACTTCGTACCATGACTAATGAATGTAGGTATGTTCACATTTTTGACGACAATGTACGATGAGGTAATTAATTACCATTAGCAAAAACGAACAAGTTTTATAGGTACCTAAAGTACACATTCCATGTAACCTGTTTAATATCAGGGACATAAGATACATAATTAGATTTATAAATATCAAGTCGTATACAAGCAGTAACTTAGTATTATTGCGAGATTTGAATTATTATGTGTCACGACGTTCAAACACTCCAGATTTAACTTGACCAATTACGAATAGTGAGACTAATGGCCGTATCATGAATGTTAAATTCGTTTATTTGTTGTTGAGACGCTCTCCACCCATAGCCGGCAGCGTGCCTCATTTAATGGAGTAATAAAAAATGTTCGACTATGCTTACGTAATCCATATTATTTCCGCGTCGAAGCCGTTGCGGAGGTCAACGCGCGTGTGATCGCGACTCCTGGTTCCATTGTCACTGCTATTACAACAACCCTTGTAATATTTTTATGGTGTGATTGTAAATCTGAAGGGCATCTACGAAACCGTTCATATTGTATTCTTAAAGAAACCTAATTTAACACTAGCTAATCCCCGACGCTGAGAATATTATGGTCTTTTTTTGGATACAAGCGGATTATGTATGGAAAGCCACGGATTTTATAGCAACAGGAAATAATAGTATAAGTTACGCGATACTCAAAAACAAGGCCCCTAAATACTAAGAACTAAATAGTTTTTTCACAACGGACGGCAAGAATAATAGAAATATGTGTGGTCTGTTAACCGAAAGCAAGTTGGAACGAATTGTAAATCCGATCAGAGCGCCTGGTGACGCCCATCTATACAAAGAAACAAACGAAACGGCGCATGAGTATCGAAGACGGACAATCCCAACATTGTGCAATGCCTCACAAAAGAAGGCCAAGAGAAATTCATGCATTTACATTACAACTTTCGAAAAAAAACTTGACACTGTTCTTTTTACCTCATTTTTATGACGCTAGTTGTAAATCAGTCGGACCAATAGTTAGTCCTACGTCAATAAGCACATTAACAATTGCCACAAAGAAATTACGAAGAATAAGATTTTTTTGATCTTTGTACTTAAATAATTTACTACCTTTGAACATCTGTTTCGACTGAAGTTTGGGATTAGGGTTTCGAAATTCCGTTGAAGTAGAACATGATGTTGTTGGCTACTATGTACTAGTTTTTCCGAATTGCAACAACACACAAAAGTTAGTATAAATAACAATAAAAATAAAAATATTATTGCAGTGTCGTAAGCTCGTTTTTAAATTTAACAAAGAGCTTGCGGTACAGCCTGCGGTCTCTATAGTACTATAGAGTACATAAGTACATCCATGAGTACATCCGTTAACATGGCGCTTGTAATGCAGTAGAAATTTTAATAACATACGTACTATAAACAAAGCTATACATGGTAAATGTCCCGTTTGCGATAAAAGTTAGTGTTAATGACCATGTGTGTGAGTTAAAAATCTTAAATTGGGAACTACCAAAGTACAAATTATCTCTTTACACAGCACAGTATTTACGTAGCGACTCATCCAAATAACCTTGAGCATTCTTAATTAATTATGTAACTTTAGATCGCTATTGTTATCAATGTACTTTTAGTATTTTTATGAAGACAATAGAAATGTTGGCTATTGTGCAAAAACTATAGATAAATAACAGGATTAATAGCTCAAGTACACGAAGTGTTGTTAGAAGATATTGTTTGATTTGTGAAAAGCATTGTGCCCTGCAGACAGATAAGGGAAGCGTAATGCATTCATTGCATAAAGTACAATAGAGCTGCATGTTCATGATGTGCTCAGTCTACACTCCCTGCCAAGTCAAATCGTAGCCGATACCTGCTAGAAGCCTGTCGAGGAACTATAAAATTCAACAAGTTCAATTTCAATGCAAAAAGAAACAGTTGCAACTGCAACTATAATGTGAGATAAAGGTTTATGATACTATAGAGTCACAACTACTAAATTAAATATTATGATGAATACAATATAAAGAAGAACTTTTTAAGCTGTGTGGTGCCTCTGTCAAGGTATCTATAAATACACGAGAATGTCGAATAAATAATATGATATCATTTGCAATGGTAAACAACTTTTTGTAGAAGGAACCTACCTACTTTGCGCCAGCAAAAAAAATACCTACCGAGCTATGAGAATATATTACCTACTTAAGTAATTTAGTTTTACAAAAAGTAACATGTTTAACAGGGTTATTAATTTATTATGCAAAATTTTGTAGATTGTAAGTATGCATGTTGGACATTTTGTATAAAAGGCCAGAGTCCCAAACTAAGCCAATGCTTTAAGTGTGAAAACTAAATAGCTTAAACATTATGACTAAGAAATATTTATTCATATAAAAGTAAAATGGGATTTACCCCAGTGGTAGAAACCTCTCAGGGTCCAGCAGGGCCAGGGTCACCGACATAGCCCAAAGAGTCGCCAAGCTTAAGAGGCAGTGGGTAGGACATATCGCTCGTAGGCCTGTTGGCCGATGGGGCCAAAAAGTCCTTGAGTGGCGACCGCGTACTGAGAGACGCAAAGTGGTGCCACAAGTTGGACTGACGACATCGTAAAGGTCGCGGAAAGCCACTGGAGCGGAAAGAGCAAGACCGAATGTTGTGGCGTTCGTTGTGCCCAGCAGTAGGCGTGGCGTCAATCGGCTGAAATGATGTTGATCATGATGTTGAATGCTCGCAGATATTAAGTTCCTGTTTGTACAACGTATTTATTACATTAGAAGTTTAGTATGATTATGTTGGTTTTAAACCGTGTAGCAAGCAAAGCGCTAGGTTTATAACCATGTTTTAAATCGTGTATCTGACTGATGCTTTAACAATTAAGTACCCTCGCTATACAGTGTCATTTCTCATGTTGTCAGGATTCTATATAGGTAGGTGCTCTAGGTTTGAAATATCCCAGCTATTACACTAACTTAGAGATATCAGTTGACTGACAGTGCTTTTTGTTTGCACAAAATAAAGCTAGCTACACCGCTCAGTTAATAATGCCATGATAATAAACTTTATGAATACCACAATGTCTCCAAACGAGCAAGACATTGTAGGCACACTGTTTATACAATAATAGTCCTTTGTAACTTGAAACTCACGTAGTCCAAATCGAGCAAGTAAATCGATTTTATGTGAACGGTACGCGTGGACTCTATATAGTGATTATGTCGAAAATGTAGTAAGTAAAGTATTTGATAATTTATTTATGTGCAATACGTATTACTCTATACGTAATACGCATTACATTTTATTCTCAAAATTGCCATCGAATCTTAAATTTAGTAGCTCAAACGGGCGTGAATAATACGAGAAACTTCGCGAGATATGTAGTTATAGTAATTTTTATTGGTGTAAAGTAACTTTCTTCACTTTAGTCGAGAAATATGTCGGTACGTACAGCTGCCGGACTGGTTTGTCCACTTGTGCCGGATTGATTTAACGTGCCTACACACGTTCCGCGGAGCTCATTCGCCCGTATTCTACCATTTAATACTTCGTTACCGTATAACCATCTCGAATATCGATTAAATAACATTTTGCCAAGTTTACGACTGTGTAGTATGCTATTATAATTTTTCTAGCGCCAAGCAATCATTACGAATTCAATTTTTGACGCTATTAAATACAAATAGTCTTTTGACTACTTACTATATTAATAACTTGTTACAAACAGGTTGAGCTGGTGTCATGTGATCTTGGCTCAACTTTACTGAATAGAAATATGTATGGTGTATTTGTATTAAGTTTAATATTTGCCTGTTTAATGTAACGAACTTCAAGATCTCTCTTGAATCTGAATTTGAGGTAACTAAGTATTTTATTAAAGTTATACATATAAATAATGTTGAGTATTTAGTAAACGATATTGTTAAGGTAACCTTTTAATTAAGGGCTCTTTATTACATTTAGACTCGGTCTTCTGCAATGGAGTAAGGGTACAGAAGTTATTCTGACCAACCTTTTGCCTAAAAACACAGCGTAGCAATGGTGGGGCTCCGACGCCACACACACACGATATCGCGAATGCATCAAGCCCATTTAGTACTTGAGTACCGCGGGGAATAGAAGAGCAATTAACTGACTTCAAAAAACGTTTCATCCTCTGTTATTATTTAGAACTACCTTTTCAACTATTTTAAATTAAATTAAGTACTTTTCGTTTACCTTAAAATTCAATTTAATTTGAAAAACATGTAGTTTTTCCAAATGATTACCTTCATTCAAGTAACCTACCTAGTTTGTGAAAAATATAAAAAACCGGCCAAGTCCAAGTCACTCATACTTAATAGAATCTAGAACTCCGGAACTATCAGAGTTATCAGATCCGTTATTGTTTTCCTTTAAAGTTCATAGGTACATGGACTACTTTCATGATTTTTATTTGTCTTTTCGAGCCATGCGTTTAGCTTCTAAAGGGAGGGGGACGCCCTTTTTTAACATAAAAATGTCGTTTCGGCCGCCCTCGTAACTACAGGTTCGTAACCAGTTGAGAATGAGAAAAAAATTATCCGTGTTCGAAACCAGTTTCGAGAGAAGAAGGTTTTTTCCTTACTCGAAACCACGGTTTCGATCAAAGAATTTTATTATTTGTGTGTGTCGATTGATAATCAATTGACGTGCTGTCCACCACGGAAGCTGTAGTAGGAGGTAAGTAGGTAGATACTTACAGTTATAATTGGGGTGTAGAATTTATTATTTGTGATATTGATAATTGATAAAAAAGAAAACATATTATAGAAGAATGTAATATTATATTTTGAAATTAATTAGGTATTTAGTTAAAATTAATAGTTTAAAATGAAAATGAAAATGGGGATATTATTTCCAAACAATGTCCTACTGTTATTTTGTTCTCTTTTAATTCCATTATTGAATGATCAATTTCTTCATCTATTTCAATGTAGTCCGTAACTTTGGTTTCTTTAGACAATCGTTCTAATAAATTGGCAAAGATGCATTGATTGCATTAATACAAATTACTTCGATTAATACAAATAACGTTTAATTTTTTTCATAAAAAACGGCAATTTCATAGGTAAAGACCTAATACTTATTATTCATTGATTCCTCAATATTACCTATTATTTCGTAACCACTGGGTTTCGAGTAAGGAAAAAACCTTCTTCTCTCGAAACTGGTTTCGAACACGGATCATTTTTTCCTCGTTCTCAACTGGTTACGAACCTGTAGTTACGAGGGCGGCCGAAGCGAAAAATGCCTTTTAAAGTTAAATAAACAAGAGGATTCAAAAATCAAAAATCTTCTAAGCGACGTCTCAATGGTTTAAAAGACCTATCTATAATACACCTCACGGTAAGATAGACGCGAGAAAAGATTCATCCCCACTTTACGTGTAGGGGAGGTGCCTACCTCATTTAAAAAAATTATATTTTAGCATTTTGTCGGCGTCGTCGTCGTAACTAGAAATATTCATGCAAAGTTTCATCTTTCTACCACTAACCGTTTGGGACTATAAGGGTTCTGAGACTTGAAATAAGGAACCCTAAAAATTGGTCTTATTTTAGATTTTGTCCATTGCCAGGCGTCCCGGGTACGCAAGGATAACCCCAGGGCACCGGCTCTTTTTTTAACCTAGGATACAGATAATGCTCTCTATAGCGGTAATGCTCTTTTACGGTGGCGTTTCATTTTAAATTTATTTTTTTCTACTTACATTAAGAGCAGTTTCTTGGTTTGGGAATGATGTCTCTCTGTTGATTGGGAAAACCATGAGAAACTTCTGATCTTGGAGTGTGGAGGATATACGTGTTGTGGAGGTATGATTTCGTACTACATTTATGGATGTTTTTAAAAGTTGTTATCTATGCAAAAAAACATATTAGGCGTAGGCGCCAAAAAAAAATTATCCAGAAAATAAAATGTTGATTGGTCTTTTTACTTTTTTTTTATAATTCCGCGACCAGGCCGCTGCCGTTCCTACGTCCGTTGCTGGGTGTTGATTGGTCTAGGTTTCATATTCTTACGGTGAAAAAAAATATCCCCTTATGCTGTATGCTTCTTGAACAATAACGAGTCTTCTTTGATCTTCTGTCTACTCAGAGTCTTTTTTGTCTTTCTTTGTCTACCAAAAGAGACTAGGTATTTTCGATGTATTTGTTGCAGACGCCATTTTCGCAGTCAGCGAAATTATGCCATACAAAGACTTACGCCATTTTGGCAGGTTGAGTGTTTTTAACACCTAACGATTACATCATTTTAGCTTACCATAACAACACAAGATTTTCATTTATAAACATTTTAAATAACTTAAAATAAAAGAAATACTTTGTTGCCATAGAAAATTTTGAAGCGTTTTATAGTTCCTTAAAAATAACTTGATTTAGAAGGACACATTGATAGTAAAATAGAAAAATATGTTGTAATCAAGTTCCTAGGCTGAGTAGTAATGAACATTTCATGTTTTGGCATTTACGCCAAGTATGTTTTCCTGCGTTGATATGCTGGTGAATTAGCTGAAATATCACAAAGAAAGCAACTTAAACCACTGTGAATTATGTGTTAATTTCAGTGACTTGCAACATCACCCAGAATATATTGGAAGAATTGGGTAGTTAAATAGTGATGGCACTATGATTGAACCATCTGTTAGCTGCTGTATTGCAATAGGCTTCAAACATATTGAACTAATAATATGAGAAATGGGATTCTTACCTAACATAGAGCACAGATGTATTGTTCACGATCCTCTTCCAACCCAAAGGCACTGTTATTGTCTGTGGTGAATCACTTTGAACTGTCCGAGGGATGAGCTCTGGAGGCTCTGAGGGGTGAGGTACCACCTGTGAGGGAAGTACTGCTAGCACTACACCGTCTGCAGTCCGGACTAGTTGGGGTGCATTATTCTCACCTTCATCAACCCCCCTACTAACACCAACTTGCTGATTCAATATACTTATACTTTGATTCACTATAGACTGATGAGATACACTCTGTTCTAGAACATGGTAGTTCACATAACTTTTACACACTGAAAGCTCTCTTTCACTACAGTTTAAACCTTCACTTCCACTTTGAACTGCTATGTTCTCACTATACTGACTATGCCCATGATGTAAACCACCGGGCATAATACTCATAGTATTATCAGAACTTATTGCACTTAAACATCTTGCCTGATATGCTGCCAGATCCACCGTATCTACCGGTGTCCTACTATGAAATGTTTCACCATTATTAATATCTACACCCACATGATCAGAACCATCCCGTTTCACACCTAAATGTCCCACTCTATCACTTCTAGTGTCTTCATTCTTTACTGTGCTTTCCTTATGATAATTTTGAGACACTGGATAAAATTCTGTCCTCTGTGTAACATTTTCTGATGTACCATAAACGCTCACTTTCCCCTCTTCATTCACAGGTTTATAAAATATGGTAGTGGGTAAATTCCTTTGGTCACTTCGATCCAGATGTGTTCCGTAGACGGTATGTTTCGGCAAAGCGACTTGGTGGTGCAAGTTATCGGGCATGTAAAGGGAATCTTGCGGGTGCCGCGGCAGGGCGGCGGGCGCGTCGGGGCGCGCGGCGCCGGGCTCTAGCTGGCGCGGGTCCGCCACGTACACCAGCACGCGCGGAGTGCCCGGCACGCCCGCTCGCGACGCGCCCACACTCGCGGGCTTGCTTGACATCGCGCACGAACATCACACGCCGCGCTACTCGCCTGCTCACTACCTGAACGCGCCGTAACGCGATCTACTCGAACTCCACCTGGCATCGCTTTCGACCAGCCTCGAATCATTCCTCGGTGGCCTCCTTCTTGCGTGGAGCCCCCGGACCATTATCGGCTATTGGTTTTTTGTGTATCAGACCCATCAATCTTATTTGAATTGTTTTATGAAGGACTAACGACCGACTAATAACTTTATGGCGGAGCCCGTTCGAGCCCCATTGTAAAATTTATGACACCAAGTCATAAATTGAAAAAGTATTACGTTCACAATTGTTATTGTATTTTATTCACTGACTGTAGAGAAAGAAACACGTATTGACACACTTCAGCTTCAGAGTACGTAAAAAGGGTCAAAGAAGAATAAGTTTTAGTTTCATCTTCGTTTGTACACGTCTTTCACAACAATGACCACCAAACATGAAAATTAGTTCCAATATGTTCCTTTATAGGATCAGTTATACTCAATAGTAATTTCCACAATAAAAACTAGGTGCTTACAAAGTGATACAACAATTAACGAATCAAAGAAATGGACTTGCAAACGACAACTACGACATTATTGTAGATATACATATAAATCACAACTCCATTCTTTCTTTTCTCAAATGGCTATGAGAGGAAAGAGGACGCACGCCTTGTTAACAACGGCGCCACCTATAGAAAAAGTAAATGAACTTCGACTAATCTGCTTTACCTACATTGAATAAAAAAGCCTAGACCGCACTTGCATCGAGCTCGTAGCGTTAGCCACAAATGTACAAAGGCGTAAGCATCCAATTATCAAAGTGGAAACCAACCAAACGAAATTTACAGATGTGGGTGGAAGCTAATTGTGACGCCTCGCATCTTAAAAAGAGTAAAACTAGCACAATTTTTTCTGCTCTATAATATAATATGCCAATGTTACATTAGTAGGTATGACATGTCATCTTCAACTCAACCCAACCTCAATGCATTGTGTCAAGCCTTAAAATACCATACTCTCTATGGTTAGCTTCAGCAAGTAGTCAAACTGTCAATATCATGCATATGACATAATCTCGGGAGTTTTGGTTAGGTTTAGGTTATTTTTATTTATTTATTTCGTAAATAAAGTAACAACACGTGAAGGTTTATAACCTCGAGTAATAATGAAACGAAGTTCCTCTAATTTAGACGATGAAGAAGCTAAGTAAGTACCTATTAACAAATAATAAATTGACATCAGTGGCGATTTCTTTTCTTTATAATTGTAATTATTTGCAATTACAGAGTTTCCCATCTGTTATTCAACAAATCTGAAAATTTATTGAAGAAGTTACATTCAGAATGCCAGGATAATTTTAACTTCGATCAAAATCCAGCATGGAGTGATGAAGACGATATTAACTTTCAGGCAAATATCATACCAAATGTAAATAGTAAAGTTCTGTATACAGAAAAACTTAAGCAAAAATATGAAACCCTCGTCGGGACACCAAGTTGGGCCAAATTGAATAAAAAAACTGATACAGAAGATGATCAAGATAAAATAATAAGAACTGTTGGACATTTGCATAAAAATAAATCGGAACATCTACCTAAAGATTTTATAGAAATTAAGAGATTTCCACAGATCAATGAGAGGACCAGAAATGAAGGCTCTATTATAAGCTGCGTTGAATTCCATCCCAAAATCAGTGCTACCCTTGTGGCTGGCAACTCTGGTGCATTATCATTATATTCAATAGGTGGTGATGTGAACTCTAAAATACACAGTTTCAATTTGCAGAGATGGAAAATATGTGCGGCTCAATTTACTCCTGATGGATCAGAGGCTTTTATTGCCTCTAAAAATAGTCACACTTACTGTGTGTACAATCTTGTAAAGGCAGAACCGAAACTGGTACAGCTACCAAGAGTGGTTAAAAAGCCTGTTTTCTTTCAATTATCACCTGACGGAAAGTATATTGTAACATCTGATGGATTCGAAGAAGTTTATTTGATATGCACTAGTTCAAAAGAACTACTGAGATCCTTAAAACATAATTCAAATGTAGCATGTGTCACATTTAGCCATGATTGCAAAGAACTGTATAGTTGTAGTGTTGATGGCCAGATCACTATATGGGACTTATCAACAAATCGAGCTTTGAAAAAATTTCAGGATCATGGCTGTGTCACAGCGTCTTGTTTAACTACCAGCCCCTGTGGGAAATTATTAGCTACGGGAAGTGGAGAAGGTATCGTCAACATTTATCAAACAGACAACATAACCACATCATTACCAGAGCCACATAAAGTTATTTCAAATTTGACTACAAAAGTGACAGGACTCAAATTCAATTCAACTAGTGAAATACTTGCTGCATCATCATCATACTATCCAAATGCTGCCAAACTGATCCATATACCATCATATCATATATTTGCCAATTTCCCGATTCAATCTGTCAACCTTCATCAAATAAGCACAATTGACTTTTCACCTAATAGTGGGTATATGGCGTTTGGTAATAACAAAGGCAGTGCATATTTGTATAGATTAAAGTATTATAAGAATTATTAAAATTAAAAAATAAAATTATCCATTTGACTTTAGCCTATTGTTACTTACTAATCCTCCGAAGATATTGTGTTAAGTTCATGGGCGCTTACCCTGTCAGGATAATTAATATTTGTTAGCTAGCATGTATTTGGAGGAGGCAAGAGTGCTGGCCATTCATAATCAGATTATTCAGTTGATCTCAATGTTTACAAGATGATGTGATTCAGTGCATTATCATAATCATAACATAGTATAAAACAAAGTCTGTCAGACCCTATGTATGCTTAGAACTTATACTACGCAACGGATTTTGATGCGGTTTTCACCAATGGATAGAGTGGTTCTCAAGCAAGGTTTTGGTTGTCAAGAGGGCTAAGCCGCAGGCATCTGTTAGTAAATAATAAATTAATATTTTAGGAGAACATTATCTAGCCCAAACAAGCTTATGCTAACTGCTATGGGATCTAGACAACTGATAGACCTACTTATATATTGCTAAATACATAGCCTAGGTATTATTCATAAACTGTATCAGTACCTACTTTTAAAGTATCCTATTTTCTTCTCCGTACCTAAAACTATACCTATGCCGATTTTCATCAAAATCCGTCCAGTCGTTTGACTTATAGTATTAGTTAGGTTCAACATTCTCGCGTACACTCGCACGAGTGTGGTTGCTTGTCGCCTCGCTCTCTCGCATCTTGTTGACTCGCGCCCGAAGAACTGTCACGAAGCTGAGTGATGCGATGCGACAGTGGGCGACACGAGCGCTCTGTCCTCACTCTCGCGTTCCCTCGTGGAGTCTGGATGGGCCATTATATTTTCACTCTCATATACTTATAATACTCTATGCTCCCATCACAGAAAACCATAGCCTACTTATAATCTCATTTTTCCGTATATTATTCTCACATCAGTTATGTCTGACCTATTGTTTCCTCATGGTGGTATAACGGTTACTTACCTGTTTGTTTTGAAAGTTAAAACTCGACACACCGCCACCGATGATTTGAAAACATTGATTGTCCAAAACACAGAACAGCAGAAGAGGTTAGAAGGGCCCTAAGGCCAAGGTAGGCGCGTCGCTCATATTATGTCAACTATACTTAAGTTACTTTTCTACATTATCACTTTAATAATAACCATCTCGATGATACTCAAATGTAGACTGTGAGGTTTTGTATATGTTATTCTTGAATGGAAATTCAGAAATGATGATTATGTCGTAGTTGTAAACTCTACGATTGGGATTTTCGTACAAAATATACAAAATTTCGAGACCAAATGTTTATTTAAATCTATAGTACATACAAATTACCAGAAAAATCGTAACACAAGCCTTTCAGTAGTTCTAACAAAATCATGAAATTACATAAACCATCCTACATACTATAACGTAATGTTCCCTTTAAAAACTTAAGCTAGCGGATATTGTATAATAATAATATATGATGAAAATTATAAAATAAATAATGGTGATGGTTGTAAATAAAAACTAGATAAATGAAAACATGTTTATTTGTTATAATCTGAAGGCAACGTAAAACTTATTAGTCAGTAAAAAAATCTTGCCTGCAGATAATACTGGTTCCGGGTGTTAACCATGTTGCAAGTTTGTTGTTTGCAATAGAATAGGTGTATTTCGATCAGAGATGTGCTATGCTACGTTGCTATGGATACATTTGACATCCATAAAATAATATTCATTTGTCCACACAGCACGTCATAGCACAAACATTATAATGGAATAATGGAACAACATTATATATTCCTGACAAGCATTGAGAACATAGGAATCAGAATGCAATATAAACAAAATTGTCATCTAAAAGAGGTTTAAAGGAAATCCAAATCACAGTACGATTACGTCAATACACCAAATTATACTATACTTTGATGGACCTAATTCCAATAACTAGATATTATAAAACAAAGTCCTCAGCAGCGTCTGTTTTTTGATTTTCATGCTGCTTTCACTAGTGGTGAAAGTGTGGTTCTAGAGGAAGTTTTAAGTATATAATTTGTCACAGGCGAAGCCGTGTGCGTCCGTTAGATAAAAATATAGGAAACATTGTTGCTATCAATTCCAAAGATCTTTACCTATAGTATTAGTGTAATATACTAGGTCGCCGCAGTCGCGAAACGTACCGTTACGCTGCAGCATATATTTGAGCGAAGCGAGTTTAAATTCAAAATTCTGGCATCGTAATAACCTGGGTAATTCTGTAAGCTATTGATGAGTGCAAGAAAATCCGAAATCGGCCGAGTATTCGCCGAGAAACAATTTAACATAAATCGTTTGAAAAATAATTTGAGTCACCCGTTGAGAGCTCCGCTCGCCTTCGGCTCGCTTCGCTCAATAATATTGTATGTAAATACTGCTAAGAATGTCCAGATCATTATATTTATTCTGAGTAAGTAAATTTTGATGCTTTTCCAGAATAACCATCTCTCAAACGTTTTTGTTGCAAATACTTCTCAATATTCATCGTAGATTCGTTCTAATATTTTAGGTTTTAAACATTAAAGTTTTACATACAATTGAATATCTATTTAAAAATACATAACTTTGAGGAATTGCAAAAGAAACCTTTTAAGAAAGGACATTCTCAGCTTAGATAGAACTCAAGAATTAATGAATATTGCTGTAGTATATAATAATATATTTATACAATATCATAAAAACATATTATTATTATGTATAGTCTATAATAGCTATTAATATTACAAATACTGAGATAAAATTAGGTCCATCGACAGCATTTATACAAGTTACACAGACTCATTACTTACACAATCATAACTGCATTTAATATAATCAATGATATTATAAAAGCACTGTATGTATTATTAATCTTGTCATAGGAACATCTATGGCAGTCGTTAGGGGTAGTTGTGAGCCCTAAATAAAATATCCGACCGGTCTAACTACAGAACTTCAATATCGCCCATGGGTTGTGGGGGTCAGATGGCAGTCGCTTCACGGAAAATAACGAAGTTCAGCTGAATCGCAGTTAGATTGGAAAACCGAACCCAACAGAGTTGGGAAAAGGCTCGGTGAATGATGACTGTATGTATTATTAATATTCGAAGTAATAGTGCAGTAGTTGACAGATTCAAATCTAATGCAAGACACAAAAAGAATGAAATTGATTGCCGCCATCATTGTCATAAAACGTTCGTAATACATTCCATCGACGCCGATCATGGATAAGTTACCATTAAGTTAATAATGTAATATGTATACCTCAAAGGCCATTACAGACAATGTGATGTCTCATCATGGCCTATTGTGTATAAGATCCATAATACTTTAGTGACTACCTCGGTGGCACAATGGTACTATGTACGGACTGCCACACTCGAGGTCTCGGGTTTGATTCCCGGGTCTGGTGGATAATGTATAATTTTCTTTAGAATTTTACCCAGATAATTATCCCAGAGTCTGGAACTTGTGCCCGGTAAATGGCAATAGGTTCGCCCCCTATTACATGGGACCTAACATAGCTGGCGAGATGTGGGTGTGTTTGCACACCTCTGCCTACCCCTTCGAGGAAAAAGGCGTGAAGCTTATGTAATGTATGTAATATTTTAGTATAAAAAGTGTTTTTGTGTGCATAATGTGTTTATGGGGCTCACTAAAAGACTTCTCTAGCCAAATGTTGAAGTCTTTATAGAACTGTGCTCATTTACTATTATAATATCATTGACTTACACATTTGGTCACTAGTAATAGTCTTGTGTACTGCATACATTAGGGCATCTAGCTAGTGGCGCATTGTACTCTATTCATGCCGGGGCCATCGTCATCATCATCGTGGATGTTAGACTGGTGGGCACGCCGTCTACGAGACTCTTGTTCAGGATCCAAGTCCATTAGCTGACATTCCTCTGCTAATTCGGGGATTTCCACCTGTAAATTGAATTAAATTTTAACATTGAACAAGGTTAAAGACGCAATGAAGACTGTGTTCTATGAGTTGTTAATTTATGGCTGCTTGACAATTAATGCTAAATAAATGCGCAGAATGCAGACATTTGGGGACATGTAACATTTGTCCTGGTCTGATTTAATGAGTTATGGATTTTCTATAGTGCCGGGTAATGGCAATAACCTTGCCCCTATGACGTGCGATCAACAAAATTAAGCAAAGTGTAGTTTTGTAATGCATCTTGGCCAACCTCTTCGAGGAAACATGCGTGTTTTAATGTTTAGTAAGAAATTATACTATTTGAAAGATTGAAATAAATGATAGAGACAACAGTATTCACAGATTTTTTTTTAGTTTTATTGTATATTATACTACTAGGTATGCAATGCATGCTGCTGTTGCAAAAAACTGAGCGAAGTGTTAAATTTTCAAACGATAATAATTTTTATTTTATTTTGATTTTTTAGTGATTATTCCTCGATGGTATGTCCGATTTTCAATTTTTTTTGTTCTAAACCACCCTCATGCCACACGTTATCACTGTGGTAAGTTTGAAGGTGATCGGTTCAGGCGTTTAGGAGGAGTATGCGGACAAACGAAATACATGAGCCGCCTAAGATTGAGCTTCGCTTACTTCGCTCAATTAACGATTTCAGGGCTTCAACACGTAATTTAAACTGAAGGTAAATTACGCGTTGAAGTCCCGAAATCGTTAATTTTACAAAATAGTTAAGTTTACAAAATATTATTTTGTATTGTTTTAGTTAAATATCAAAACTATGAATAGTGTAGTTACATTGAATAAATCGTTATGCATGACTTGCGTAATACGTCTACGCGCTAACTCGTGACGTAGACTCTTCATTGTCACATGTTATCGACAAGTACGACGAAACAATTAGATTAATGTGACAAGATCAAATGGGATATATTTTGGCAAAAGATCAGGTGAAAAGTACTTATAGAACAGGTATGAAAATGGTTTTAGTGGAAAGTGGTAATCCATAGTATATTATTTGTTCATTCACAACTTTACCTGACGATTCAAAAAGTATGGCTGTGATATTCTTTTGCCATGCAAATCTGGTAGTAAATGTAGATTCAACCTTTTTAACTATCAAAAGTGTCTGACCGACATCACGCCTACATCCCTGAAGTTACATGCCACTGAATAGAATTTTTGCAGCCCAAGCAAAGTATGACCTAAATGAATAAATATATGTTTTATCTGTCTACCTAAATTGGGAAATAGGCGTGACTGTTTGTATGTATGTGACAAAATTATTGGACTCACCCTTGGCCTTTCAGGCAGACAGGTCTCTAGGGCAGGAACAACTTCTGCGGGAATGCGGGCGGGGAAATTGACAAAGAATTGTATAATTAGCTGGCCTTTCTCAAATGGATTTTTGTACATTGGCATACCTGAAAATAAAAATAATTATGTTTCAAAATTTGTCACAATTTCTATAAAAAAAAAATATAGTCTTGGTATGGAACTTTACATAATATTGTATTTCCACAATACACCTTAATTTAATCTTAGAAAAATTAATTTGGATCCTTGGGGTAGTGTATACATATTTACAAAAAAAACTATAGTTGATCAAATTACTCAATAAATAACAGTTACACAAAGTTCAGAATTAAATAAATTGGTTGTTTGATACTATCACTTATAAGTTAGGGTTTGTGGTTACACATGTGGTGGCTTCCACTATTCGGATATAATAATAATATTGTATTAAATGCCAATGCACGCGGAGTCGCCGTCGCCCGCCCCTAAATAGTTCCGAAGTTCCAAATTCTCTTGAAAAATCATTCCCAGGATAAAAAATAACAGTCATTAGTCTTTATAACAGTCCCATTCAAATCAGTCCAGCCGTTTTTTATGTAATTATGTTCATATGCATTTAGTTCTTCTTTTCGTGTCGTAGGACAACACATAATTTTTGTTAAATCGCCTTAGCCCAGTGCTCTGCATTTAGTTGAATGCTGACTGTTACTTTTTTTTATACCATGTTATGATTATGATACGTACCTTCATTCAACACACACTTGACTTTACCATGTTTGATCACTTCCCCAGGTAACACGGTAATCACAACATCTCTCTCATCGAGGGTTCGAATAACCTTTTGGAACCCACAAAGAGCCTCCACAAGTTCAATATTAAGACGCATAATGAGATCATTGCCGGAACGTCTATAGACCTGGAATAGGCAGCAGCTTTTGTAAATTAAATGTCTATTCATAATGTTAAACCAGTATTACAAAAATAATTACAGCGAGTCACTATGTATCCAGTGTTCGACTTGATATTTATCGTTTTTGATGCATTACATTCATTTTACCAATAATTGATAACAGCTAGCAATATAAGGTAACATTTCTTATTTGCTAAATTTAATATAACTTTGCTGTAGCAGCCTAGCAGCTGCCAAACCAGTAATTGGCTTAGCCCTACATGAAAACTTGTCTAGAAAATTTATCATTGAACTTGTAAAATGACTTACATCATGTTCCTTTTCCTCCAATACAATCACAAGATCACCAGGTTCCAACCCAGGTTCTTGATCACCCTCACCAGAGAACACGATCTTCTGTCCATCAGTCATACCCTTATCAACGTGGACTTCTAGAATTTTACGGTCACGCACTGTTTTACGGCCCTGTTATGTGAAAACATAATGTAAGTGGATAAATAAATATAAAAACCAGGTTATCTGGGCCTCCAATTTTAACTAACAACTGTAGCCTTTAAATTGCCCTATAACTACATATACTTAACTCATATGCGATAAGTTGAGATCTCAGATTAATCTGATGTCATTTGAGTCTTTATCTACTCTATTATTAATTGAAGCTCTTGTTGTTCAGAGAATTGAGAACAGCACAACTTTATATTAATATACTAAAAGTGATTTGTTCACAACTGTTAACTTATTATCACTTTCGTCACACACAAAGAATAATGTTACAAATAATAATATTAACCTGGCACGTTTTGCAGCGGTCCTTAGGATCAATAATTTCTCGTTGCCCACGACATTCAGCACACACAGTTTGTATTTGGTGAATCATTCCAGGAGCTATCTGCTGAACTTGCACTTGCATACCTGTACCACGACATGTAGGGCATGTTTGAACAGCACCCTGTAAACATAACTAGGTTATTATCTTGTTCAAAAGCATGTCATTTTTAATCCAATAGCATGCGTGTCATTGTCAATTTCATAATGTAATATTAGGGCTGGTCAGGAACTAATTTATCATTGACGGGCATGCGGCCTAGATCCTGTTAGTAAAATGCTTGACAGGAAAAGTATCCTTAATATTGCGCGCCGTGTCCCCATGTGCACGTGTATGAAGCGGGCATCGCTGGACTCGTTTTACAATTTTTTTTTGTCAAAAAATAAAAGATTCTTTCTTGTGAAAATAATCTAATATTATAAGCAAAACAACATAATAAACAATATTATAAATATTAGTACAATGGTTAAAGATATACCTTCTTGCCACCACGACCCTCACACTTATCACAAATGACATTCTTTTGCAAAGCTAGTTTCCTAACAGCGCCACAGTAAAGTTCCTCCAAGGATACAGATAGTTGATGAATAACATCTTTAAACTTTCTTTCACGATCACGCCGACGACCTCCACTAAACCCTCCTCCAAAGAACATATCAAACAAGTCCATTGGTGAGGAGAAACCACCTCCACCCCCTCCTTCTTTCAATGCCTGCTCACCACCTGTCACAATACAATGTATTATTAGTATGTATGTTAGCAAAATCACAGTTTTAGTAAACAAAGCACACATATTAAACAAACCAACCAACCTTGATCATAGATTTTTCTCTTGTCAGGATTCGATAGAACTTCATAGGCTTGCGAAATTTGTTTGAACTTTTCGCCATCATTTGGATTTTTGTCAGGATGATACTTTAAAGCTAGCTTCCTGTAGGCTTTTTTCAGTTCTTCATTTGTACAATTGGTTTTGACGCCCAAAGTATCGTAGTATGTTGTTTCTTTCACCATTTTTTTACCTGTTTGAAAGCAAAGATGCTAGAAAGTTCAAGAAATTTCCAAATCGCCAATTGTAAACAGCCCACGTAATCCAAAACATAGGTTATGAATTTAATGACTGTGTAAATGATTATGAGATAAAAATGCGCAACCACATCCATAGCTTCACAATTAACAATGAAAATGAAATTTCATTAGCAATTTTAGCATGTGATTGTGTAGCCATCATGTCACTCTCTTTCATAATCATTAGTTTTGACATGATGAATCTAAATGATTATTTAATTACCTACACAGTAGACTAGAAATTACACATAAAGAGACCCTTAAATGAAGCAAATGAAATTAAAACTAGTTTTAGTACAATTCAGTTCAAATCAATTGATATCAATGGTCTATTCATCCTATACATTTTCGATCTAGATGGATATTCTGTATATTTTCTGATCAGCTTACCTTTTACCTACTTTCACTTTGACCTTTATATTGAGAAAACTTTCAGACACACTAATTTCACGAGAACTTTAATTCAGACAAAAGGATGAAACACGCCAAATAAACGAGCAAGCACTTGATCTTGAGTTGCGCACACGAGATTCCGTGAATTCCGTCCGTCCAAATGACGTTTAAGTTTGATGGAAATCGAAATCGAACCGCACTCTACTCGCAAGCACGGCCAGTCTTTGGAATGGAATGGAATGGATGGCCGTCGGCCGATGGATGGAAAAGGAAGGCAGATTCGAGAAACTTCTATCCAAAATCCACAGACAATGACAGCATTTTTTTTAAACTAAATTACTAGTCCTCCGGGGATGGTCAAGTATTTGATTGTCAATAGCACTTTAAACGCCATTGACAATATATTGATAATGGCTCCAATCGCTGTCAAGAAAATACTGACAATAACGTATACAATAGGAAATAAACGAGCTTCACCATCATTTTCACATCACATTCACATTTTTACATTTTTTTTAGTATTTATTTCTAGTTTAGTAAAATTTATTATCATTATTTTCGTTTATTCACTTATATTCTTAATTTATACATTTTTAAATAGATTTATAAAAAACACAAATACATTTAAAAATATAAAAAATAGTGACCCACCAGTAGCGGAGTAGGACCCAAACTAAACCTCATAACAATACGGCACGTGTCAAGGATAACAGCCTTCTGAATCTGACTCTTGATCCAAAAATCTAACGAGAGTCTCTTGATATGTTGATCGAGACTCTTCACTATTAATCCGTTTGCCGAAACGACCACCGGGACAATGATCGTTGAGTCTACGTCCCACATGGCGGTTATCTCGAAGGACAGATCAAGGTATTTACTAAGTTTGTCCTTCTCTGCCTTCACGAGATTTTCGACATGCGGGACGATGATATCGACGAGCACTGCCCGACGCTAGGTCCGATCAACCAACACGATATCGGGCCTATTGGCAATAATAGTCCTGTCCGTGATGATTGATCAGTCCCAGTAGAGCAATGCACGACCATTCTCAAGAACTGGCACTGGTGTGTACTTATAGTACGGTACTTCAAACTCAATAAGGCCATATTGAAGAGCAAGTTGCTGGTGGATGATCCTGGCTACTTGATTGTGCCTATGCAAGTACTCGGTGTTAGCAAGATACGAATAACCGGAAATAATATGGCGAAGTGATTCACCAGGACGGTGGCATGCTTGACAAATGTCGACGTCGGAAATACATCATGAAGGACGGCTTCATGATGTATTTCCGATAGTTGTTCGTCTTGATAACCTCATCTGCAATTGCACAGGCAAACCCTTCAGTTTCCCCAAAGAGGTCCCCAGAACGCAGCCAGTTCACCGATGCGAGCAGGTCTACATCGAGTCTTGTTAAGACTCGGTAGAACCACCCGTGTAGCTCCTTGCTCTTCCATACGTCCTTACGGTCTTAAGTACTTAACACCTTTGGTTTACGTCAGTTTTCGTTAGCCAAGGAAAGAGGTGTCAGGCCCTTGTCAACCTTCACAACATCGCAATGAATGTCACACCCGTTCTGTAGAAAGTAATCTCTCAGACTGCACTTTTCACGGTTGTGGAGGTTCTTGGCATTCAAAAAGCCTCGACCCCGCCAGTTCCGCAGAATGTACAGTCTCAAGAATGAAGATCGTGGGTGTAACATTCGATGCAATGTCAGTTGTTGACGGACTCACCTATCCAGGGCGTCTAGTTCCGTTTGAGTCCACCTAAGTATGCCAAAGGAGTATAACAATAAAGGTATCATCCAACCGTTGAAAGCCCGCATTTTGTTACCACCAGACAAAGAACTGTTAAGAACTTTTGTCAGGCGACCAAAAAAACGTTCTTTCACCGATTTCTTAATATCCTCTACCACTTTACCCAATGACTCTGACATATCTAGGTATTTGTATGTTTCGGTCTTCATTGACTGGTTTCAAAGTTACGTGTCTGGCCGCCGGCAGCGTACACGTATGGAGGAATCTTTCTCTTCTTGGAGCGATGTTACGGTCGGGGTGCCGCAGGGTGACGTTCTATCCCCATTCCTCTTCGCTATTTTTATTAATTCTATATCAAAACATTTAGTTTCATTCTACCACCTTTATGCAGACGATCTTCAGATTTATATACAAATGCCACCGGATCAGCTGCAGACTGCGATTAGTAGCTCCATTCCACTTTAATCCACTAAACAAATCCATCAGTTAGGCTTAGAATGTTGCTACCGATTGACACCAAAATTGTGCTGGCACAATCTCTAATGCACTCATCTTTGTTTTTTTCCCCACCTTTCTTTTATCTATTACTGAAGCTATCCCGCAGAGCCTCAAAACAGTCTACGAACAATGCGTCCTGCCCTACAGGGCCGAGACGTGGACACTAACAGTGAAACTGGTCCACAAACTGCATATCGCACAGCGAGAAAATTACGTTAGGTTCTAGAAAAATACCGATAAAGCCTGTCTTTGTCATTCATTACCTCTGTAATGGGTTGAGCCAGAACAAACAGACAGACCGATAAACAAAAGATTTGAAAATTGTTTTTTTTTTAGTGTGTACACCTATAATTTATGAATTTTGAATTTCAAACAGTCAAATTAATTATTTATAAGTGTATTAATGTAGAGAAAATAATAATACATGAATAAAACTCATATGCACTTCAACAACGATATAGTAAAAGTACCGCACTGAGTAGTGCGGTACAATATAAAAATCATTTCATGTTACCTCATCTGTTTGACGTGTTGACTCAAAAATTGAGCGCTATAAAGAAACTAGCATGCTCAATAAGCAAACGTGTTCACACGCGCTAAAGGCACCCCGTCTTCCACCCGCGCTGCAGGTAGCATGCCCAAAAATCGCACGACTGTCGATTTTTGAGCATGCTCGAAATTAGCATGCTCATTACTAGCAATGTTTCGACACACATGCTACTAGGTAGCAATTGCTACTTAGTAGCATGCTTTCGTGCTAGTAATGAGCATGTGTAACCGTACCATTAGTTTATAAAATTTGACACTTGACATCCATCCGTCAAGGCAAGGCCCACTCGTTGGGCGCTGGCCTGCTATTCCGATACCATCAAAGAATCGATACTGTTCATATAAATACCTCTAGAGATTAGAGACTTTCAGATATTTTTAATGTTGCATTTAAAACAATTTGAAAGAAGTAAATGTGTAATCTGAAGAATGGCCCGGATCAGTTCGGTGTTACACCCTGAGGTGATCCGGACGATCTACGTAGCGGTATAGTAGCGGAGCCGACGATATTGTATGCTGCCAGTGCTTGGCACACAACGGTGAATAAGCTTGGTGTTCGAAACAACTGAACGTGGTGCAGCGCGGTTTCGCTCAGAAATTGTGCAAGGCCTCTCCGGATGGTCTCCTTGAACTCGGCACTGGTCTTGTCTGGCCTGCTTCCTCTGGACCTCAGAATACATGCCTCAGAATACGTGGCCTCATTATATCAGGCTAACAGAGGAGTAGACCAGCCACGGCTTGAAGACTGGGAGGCTGAACGGATGGCCCGAGCAATCGAGGCACCTCACCCCCTTGTGCACACCGCCTTGGAGTTTACGGACCTGGTGGATGAGGAACAAGTTAACAGCTATAGTCATTTAGACGTGCGTATATTTACAGACAGTAGCAAGGTTGAGGGCAGGGTCGGTGCAGCGTTATCGTTTTGGAATAACGCAAACGAAACAAAGGCTCTCAAACTTGCTCTCGCCCCGCACTGCACCGTCTACCAGGCCGAGCTCCTGGCACTGTGCAGAGTGGCCAGTGAGATCCTCAAGCGAGGCGCGACCACGTTCGGTATCTTCAGCTTTAAGAGAGCCGCTATCCTGACGGTAGTTATCCCATGGCGGTAGAAGCCCGAACCGCCATTCGAGAAGGCATGGTCCAGGGTAAGGTAATCTCCTTATTCTGGGTCAAGGCCCACGCCGGGCTGGAAGGCAATGAGCGAACCGACGAACTCGCCAAGGAGGCGGCTCTGAGATTGAAGAATATATATTTACTATAAGAATTACAATATCCCTACATAATTAAATACTAAAAATATTTACATTACAAAATATCGTTTAAAAAATCCTGGCAGAATGCTGGCTGTGTTACCACGTTGGATGGCGATACTTATTCTTTGGGTCAGAAAATAGCCAGCCTTGGTCCTGAGAAGCATCGATTAAGCGTTTAGCAATGTCAATCTGAACACTACCTACTACTTTTTAATCCAGTATTTACTTACCATTCAACTTTCTAAAACCAGCCAGCTAGCCTGTATACAACATTATCTCCTACAAGTTTGCAATATTGTTTTGATGCTATTGGTATCGAATCAAAAGAATCGAGTACATACTCGTATTGTTATAAGTATCGGAATGTCTCTCCCTCCCTGCCCTTCAGCACTGGCGCTGCCCGACTTGCGCGCGTTTAATTGCGAGTTGGGAAAGTCGCAGATTTTAGTCAATTTTAGTGTGACTTGCAGTGTCGTGTTTTATTCCAGTTTAAGTTTTCACATCGATTAAATTTTAATTATTTAAATTAGAGCCCGTAAGTTAAAATGGCTGAGAAACAGTTAAAAAATAGAGTTTGCATTATCGGTTCTGGTAACTGGTAAGTGATAAATAAACATAACTTACATAAAGTTCTGCATTGTATTTATCATTAAATTGCATAGGTACCTATAGGTAGTTATTATGTGATCACATTATGTTAAATGGTACTATGTGCGACTTAAAGCGTAACTTATGAATAATATAAGTAATATTTGGTCTAGATGTAATTGAATAATGGATAAGTAGGTATTTATAAATAACTTTTGTCAGTAGGTAGACGTTGTCTAAGAATAAGACAATATCTCGTATTTATTCTTCTTCTATGTGATATAGGGGATCTGCAATTGCTAAGATCGTCGGCCGAAATGCAGCCCGACTTCCAAATTTTGAGGACAAAGTCACTATGTGGGTGTACGAGGAGATTATTGAAGGCAAGAAGTTAACTGAAATCATAAATGATACACATGAGAATGTAAAATATTTGCCTGGACACAAACTTCCTGAAAATGTGGTAAGTTAAAGATTGTACTAGCATGTATTATTCCCTTTCTTATTGTCTATCCATAATATGCAGGCTTTATACATAAATAATAAAATAATATAAAAGCTTCTTTAATCCATTCCTCATGCAGATTTTATCAAACATTTCTCATTTTTAAAATAATCAATGCTAAAATCTTAGACGCTGAAACCAACCCCTAATCTAATATCTTAGGTGGGCAAGCCAACCTCACCTACAAGGGTTGCACCTGCTGATCAAAGTATGACTTTCAATAAAGTGCCAAGTTAGTGGCTATAGGTAGACAATTAATATGTGGATCAAAGTTATTGGTGAAAAGTGGGCAAATATATATTAAGGTTGTATTTAAAATAGTACCACTGTCCAATTCAATAATGTTATTAGTATTTTTTATTTCATTTATGATAATGGAAAAAATTATGATCTCACTAAAACATAATCAAATTATTTAACTTGACATACTGGGTACCCACAAATGTATGGCCCACTTAATACCAATAGGATCATTCCCTATTATAATTAAGTTGAGTAAGTATTTATAATGTAAGCATGTAAAATTTCAATACATTAGCTACAATTGAATTATCATCAATAATTGAAAAACTATGTATGTATCTATTAGCGGACACCCACATAAAATAGTTTGGTGGTTCCTTGTTCCCATGGGAACAAAAGCACATTCCCGGAATAAAATTAACCTAAGTTGTTCTTTATAACATCAGCTATCTACCTTTGAAAGTCATGGTTACATCGATCCAGCTACTTCAGAAATTAGCTGGAACAACCAGACAGACATACAATTTAAAATGGTGTTTTTATGTGAAGTACCGTGTATACCTTACTTTCATATTCATTTATTGAAAACCTGTTGATTTGGAATTACAAACAGACACTTCAGTTTAGTCTGTATCTGTATAGTGTATTACCTCCTGGTTTTCAGTTGTATTTGTATGATTCAGGTGGCAGTTCCGGACGTTGTTGAAGCAGCTAAGGATGCTGATGTATTAATTTTCGTAGTGCCACATCAATTTGTCAGAACTCTTTGTTCAACACTACTAGGAAAAATAAAACCGACAGCTGCCGCACTTTCTTTGATCAAGGTATGGAGTGTTAACAACCTTTACTTGTTGAGAGATGTTTAAGTCAGCAACAAAAATGGCTAAGACCATTACCATACGTTTTAAAATATGTTTCAGTATTGAACAAATACTTTACAACCAATTCTCATATATCCAAAAATAACATAAAAATCAGTTGAACCATTGGTGAAGTTTTATACATTTACAATTAAATATGGAATTATTTAATAATATAAAGTTGTACTTTTAGGGCTTCGACATTGCCGAGGGCGGCGGTATAGACTTAATATCACACATTATCACCAGATGTCTTAAAATACCCTGTGCTGTGTTGATGGGTGCCAACATCGCGTCCGAGGTGAGCATATAGATTATAAACCAATGATACTATAATACACTTGCATTATTTATATAATAAGTATTATTGATAACATTTTTAATTTTTCGAAGACTAGGCCCTCTTTATTATATTTTTTCAAATTTGGTAGCTTTTCTCGTAAATTGTCCTTCGAAATTGTCTTATTCTAATTTTATGAACTACACTCATTTGTATCTACATTCAAATTGAAGGGCCTATAACCTCGAACTTGCTGTGTGTCCACTCTGAATATAAGCACTTTTAGGTGAGCAGGCTTTATAGGGATGCTATAAGCGTACATTTGCAGCAACTTGCATCTGTTATAAAAAATACTACATTTGTAGGTGGCCGAAGAAAAATTCTGCGAGACCACAATTGGATGTCGAGACGTGATGCTCGCGCCCACGATGCGGGATATTATTCAGACAGAATATTTCAGGGTTGTAGTCGTTGACGATGAAGATGCCGTGGAAATCTGTGGCGCTCTTAAGGTATTTATTCTATTTGTATAAATGTTTTTAGCTTATAAGATTAGTTTAAATTGTTCAACCGGGCACATCTTTTTTTACTAAGTTATTCAGCTGCGTTCGTACCTCTACATCATCTTATTAACATAATGTATCGTTTTATTCTCCACAACTGTTGCACAACTGTTGCTTTGATGTTAAAATACATAACATTTGCGCAACAAATGTTTACTATGAATTCCCGGCTTTACGGTTAAATAAAATTACTAGGTAGGTACATGGGGCACACTAAAAGTTTTGCACTTCTAGCTAATCGGAACTATTTGAATTTCGAATGTTATACATATTTTTTAAACTTTGCAACCTTAGTAATAAAAAAAAACAATTGGCGGGAAATCATTTGTCAATTGTTTTCTATCACACATCAAAGTTCTATGTATGCAACGAAAATGGAATTAAGTCGAAAAGATTTTAGAGCGATGATTTTTTATGATTTTAAAAGTTCTCTCTCTCCGCAAGACTGTGCCGCTCGTCTTCAAAATGCTTTTTGGAGAGAAGCACCTTGTTTGAGCACCGTAAGGCTATGGTTTGTTGAATTTGAGAGAGGTCGAGTTTCTTTACATGACGAATTTCCTGAAGGGCGGCCTTCAGCTGCCGTCAACGAAAATAATGTGGCTACTGTTAAGCGGTTAATTGAAGAAAACCCGCGGATTACCTATGAGACAATTCGAGGACTATTGGGGATTGGTATGAGTCAGATCCAGAAAATTTTACACGAAGAATTGAAAGTTCGGAAACTTTGTTGTCGTTGGATCCCTCATCAACTGACAGCGGAGCAGAAGCGGGCTCGCGTGGAATAGTGCTCACAGATGCTACTGAAGTACGACCACGGGACATTCTAATGCTGTTTATGACATTGTCACAGGAGATGAAACGTGGATTTATTGTTTTGAACCCGAAAAAAAACAGCAATCTTGTGAATGGGTCTTTGAAAATGAGAACAAGCCAACAAAAGTGAGGCAGGCGAGAAACGTTGGTAAAAAAATGATCGCGTTTTTTTTCTCAGCTACGGGTTCCATCTGTACAATTCCACTTGAAGATCAAAAGAGAATTCTTGTACCCACTAGGTGGCTACAAGACCGCCGGTATAGTGGGTGCCATACTCGCCTGGCAAAACCCGTGGGCTCTTGTAGACACATGGATCATCCATCACGCACAACGGCGGGAGGATGGCTAGTACATGATAGCCTCCATTTCGGAGGCTCTCATACCAGTCATCCTGGAACACGGACGCTGCCTGACCGCAGGGGCCGGAAGTGTATACATCCGGTTCCTGGGGCCAGGTGGCAAGTATTACGAAAAGCCGAGGGGACGGGAGGCAGCGACAGAGACCGCGGTGCGTGATGGGTGTCCATCTACGGAGCCCACACAACATCACACTCCGACCACCACTGCTGAACCTGCTTCGGCGTCGACACCCATTGTCGCCCAGGAAAACATCGACGTCAGCATGGGATCTCATCCTATACATTCGATAGGTAATGAGGGGGAGGACTCGTCCGACCACTCAGAGGATGAGATCTCTACTCTGCTCGCAGAACTCGAGACGGGGGGAGAAGGGGAAATAGCCTCTGATGGCTGCTGTCCCTCAGACTCCCCTTAAACTCTTTCAGATTAACCTCCAGCACAGCTTGTCGGCAACGGCAACATTGCGTAAATGGCTGGAGGGAAACACCACAGCCGTTGTCCTGATCCAGGAACCATGGATCAGGGGAGTGTCGGGCCCCCAAGACAGCTGACCACGTACCTGCATTCCCCCGCTTCATCTATACATCACACAAGAAGCCGCGGCGTCCGCATTAAGGTTGAAGTCACTCCATTTATGGAGAGACACAAATACAAAACACACTAGTATACTAACCGCAATCTTCAACGACTTCCCAATACTAATGGCAGGGTCGGACAGGATTCCGAAAACATTTATCTTCGACAAAAAATACAAGATCCAGTTATATGAAGACGACAACGTCGAAAGCCTCAACATCCATGAATTTAGAGTCTTCACTGACGGATCCAAAACTTCATCTGGGACAGGCAGCGGAGTATTTTCCGAAGACCTCCACATCAGAATAGCACTAGGATCTTATAACACGGTATTTCAAGCTGAAAGCCATGCGATTCTAGAAGCGGCCACGGCAATAGCTGCCAGAGAGGTAAGGTACTCTAGTATTAGAATTCTCTCAGACAGGAAGTCAGTGTTACAAGCCCTTGACAGCAACACTGTCAACTCAAGCCTCATCTACAACTGTCATCAGCGCTTGGCTGAGATAAGTAAGTCCAACCACGTCACACTTCAGTGGATTAAAGGACACAGCTGCTCTAGAGGTAATGACGCAGCGGACGAGCTTGCCAGAAGGGGCTCGAGCCAAACGTCCATTGGCCCAGAGCCGATCCTACCAATTCCGGTATGTACTATATACGTACACTTCTGGCACACAAAACTTACACACAACACAACACACTGTGGACAGGTCTTTCGGACTGTCGGCAAGCGAGGGAGGCTTTGCCTGTACTCAATCGTCGACTAGCCGGCAGACTTGGGACGTTGAAAAAATCCCATCTCCGTCTATTCACAAGTGTCATTACGGGGCATTGCCTCTTAAACAAACACCTACACACTATCGGTGTTACAGACAGTCCCCTTTGAAGGGCTTGCATGGCTGAGGAAGAGACGGTCAGCCATCTAATTCTGCGCTGCGAGGAAGTCCAAAACTACAGGGCAAGGCATCTCGGGTCTCCAGGATCAATCCCTGAAGCTCTGTACAACGTGCGGGGCCTGCTGGCATTCCTGCAAGAGATCGGTTGGCTCGAGTGAGAGAGTCCCACCCACACGCAAAACCCGCGCACTAGACGTGGACTTGCGGAGATCAGCCCGTGACCACAAGTACAAGTACAAGATCAAAAGAGTGTTAATGCTGAATGGTATTCTACCCTTTGTTTACCCAGGGTGTTAGAAAAAGTTCGCGAAAGACGACCCAAAAGCCGCGTTGTCCTACATCATGACAACGCTTCTTCACACACGGCCAACAAAACAAATTTTTAGCTTCCGAAAAAGTACAACTCGTCAACCATCCTGCGCATAGCTCCGACCTAGCACCCTGTGATTTCTGTATTTTCCCCAAAATCAAAGATTTGATGAGAGGTTTCACTTTTACCAACTCCGAAGAGGCAGTGATAGCGTTCAATCAGCACGTAGAAAACATGCCTTCAGATCTGTGGTCCTCCTGTTTTAAAAAATGGTTCGATCGCATGAAAATATGTTTAAAATGTAAAGGAGAGTATTTTGAAGAGCAATAAACATAATATTTTGGTTTCCTTTTTTTTTTTAGTTACGCAAACCTTGTAGTGTGACCTACGTATATCTATAACTCGTGCGCGATAATTTGAGAACGCACCGTGGCGTATGTTTGTAGAGAGAGACTTTGCCTGCCTGATTGTGATTGGACCACGAGTCTCAACTTTAGCGAACGAGTTGTATATACCTATTGATAAATAGCTTCTCAAAGAACTGTTTGTCTGTAGAACATCGTAGCAGTAGGAGCTGGTTTCGTTGACGGTCTCGGCTTCGGGGACAACACTAAAGCTGCTGTCATCCGTTTGGGTCTCATGGAGATGATCAAATTCGTCGACGTATTCTACCCGGGTAGCAAACTTAGTACGTTCTTCGAGTCTTGCGGCGTTGCTGATCTTATTACTACGTGTTACGGTGAGTTACTTTTGAAATCTATACACCGTGAGTCGAGTTGGTTAACAGAATAATAGGACAGCTGGTAAATAATAAATTATCTATATACAGGATATCCCAAAACTCAACGATAATCTGATGAAAGGCCAAGTTAAGTACAGCGATAATAGACATTTTTTCATAAAAGTTGAAATTCGACACCCTTGGTCGCATTTTCAAGTCCTGTGATCACCAATGTCACAATTTCGCTGTGATTTTTTTAATTTCGTAATCTTCATTAACGATGCTATTAATCGCAACTACAAATTAATGCAAAAAACATTGTTAATTTAATAAAATAAGTTAAGTTTTAGTGAGTCATGGTTCACAAAAATATTGTTAGTTAACTTTGACACTTCATTTTGAAAAAAAAATGTACTACACTGCCTTCTAATTTTTTCCAAATTGAGCTCATTTCAAAAATAATAATTAATACTTTTTTGTATTAACAGATCGGGGTCTCGAGTGTGTGTGATGAACAAAAGTGATAGAATGAGATAGTTAGTGACTGTGACAGTCTGTCAAGATTATCCTGATTATCCTGGGAATTTCAACTTTTTTGAAAAAATGTCTATTATCGCTAAATTGAATGATATGGAATTTTTTTTTATTGGAGTTTACTCCTTAAGAATCGATTTTCATATATAAGGCGCCCGGTATGAGAAAAATCCGAGGGGTAAAACCTACTAACAAGTAACGAAAATCGTGTCACGTTTTTGGTGCGCACCTGTAGTGCGCAACTTTCTAATTTGTTATGGTTAGACACTCGTACTTAAGGAGTAAACTCCAGTCGTGCGTCGGAGCTGACACACACACTTTTTTTTTTCCCAGAACTGGTGTAACTTGGCCTTTCATCTGGTCTTAGATTATTGTTGAGTTTTGGGACATCCTGTTATATTAGTGAAAAAAATAACTGGGAGTAATTTTCTTCACCACCCGGCAGGTAGAAAGGAAAGAACCACCAAAAAGACCTGTCTTTTTAAGAATATTAGATATCGCCATGACCGCCATGCACCCTAGATTGCCCCTGCGGCAGGTGGAAACACTCCCGATCTATCCACGACCGCCATGCACCCCAGATTGCCCCTGCGGCAGTGTTTACGTAGAGACACTCCAAATATCGCCACAACCGCCATGCACCCTAGATTGCCCCTACGGCAGGTGTGTGCGTAGAGAAACTCCCGATATCGCCACGATCGCCATGCACCCTAGATTGCCCCTACGGCAGGTATGTGCGTAGAGAAACTCCCGATATCGCCACGATCGCCATGCATCCTAGATTGCCCCTACGGCAGGTATGTGCGTAGAGAAACTCCCGATATCGCCACGATCGCCATGCACCGTAGATTGCCCCTACGGCAGGTGTGTGCGTAGAGAAACTCCCGATATCGCCACGATCGCCATGCACCCTAGATTGCCCCTACGGCAGGTGTGTGCGTAGAGAAACTCCCGATATCGCCACGATCGCCATGCACCCTAGATTGCCCCTACGGCAGGTGTGTGCGTAGAGATAATCCAAATATCGGCATTCACCCTAGGTTGCCTCTACGGCGTGTCGTGCATTCATTCTCGCTCGGCTGCGGAGCATACTCCCTAGCAGCAAAGCCACTTAGAACACCTCATGACAGATAAAAGCTACTCTTTTTTATTGAAAACTGATGTCCGAATAATACGAAAACTGTTGATTGCGTCGTGTTGCAAGATATCGCCACGACTGCCATGCACCCTAGATTGCCCCTGCGGCAAGTGTGTGCGTAAGCCCAATTGGGGGCAAGCTATTATGTATATTCTTAGGTGAACACCCCTTAAGAGAAGAAAATATTCTAACGAATTCAGAGCCTTGTTTTTTTTGAAGTTTAATCATCTAGGTATACCTATAACATTTTTGAGACTTTTCCTGAATCGTTATTAAATGTCACGTCAGCACACAAATGCCACACCGAAGGTTACACAAGAAAATTAGTTATTATCAAGATTGGTAGAGATAACGTTGCATTAAAAATAACATCGTCAAACAATGGTGTTTTGTATCGCTTCAAATATAATTTTATCTTAGATCATAAGTTCTAGAAAAACAATCTTCACTGCACTTCGAGCGCGTTAAATATTGTAGGTACCACAGCTAATCGAAACAGACAGGACGGCGACGTACATATTCATTGTGTCTGTGCACATTTGTTGCCTAAATGTTGCTAAACACCATTGTTTATCAACATTAAACTTGCTGGCAACAATCTTTACAACTATCTTCCCGTGGTTGTGGTCAACTCCGCAACACAAGTGTTGCCCTCAACATGATGACAGCAACTCGGCAAAATGTTTATGCGATCAAGTTCATAAACAAATATTTATAATGAATACTGACTTTAGTCGCCTTGTATAATGACTTTAGTTAGCCGGTGTATGGTTCGATTACTAGTTTGTTGTAAAATATTCATATGTCATTGACTCCTATGGCTTATGGCACGATTGAAATATTCTAGGATGTGACGATACTATTAAAGCCTTGCTCGTATCTAAGAAAGTACCTAGTTACTTTCTATTCAAGTAATGCACTCAAAACTTATGAATTGTGTACAAAATTTTCTCATGAATAATACAGACAGACTATGACATTATCTATTGCATTATTGATCCGCGGCTAACCTTTGCTCTTTAGACCGTGTAATAACTAATAATCTTTACTCTATAATGGAATCAGTCATTTTGTTAGTCTTATCTAAAGAGGACAAAATACGTGTGGATGTAGGTACTATTATTTTTGACGCGATATGGTTAGCGATAAAATGTATTTTTAGATACAGTTAACCTGCGTTTAAAATCGCTGGTCAGCTACGCTTACAGCAAATAACGCTGATGGGGTTATTAAAAAAAAAGAGGTAGGTATGTCATCATCATCATCATCATCATATCAGCCACACATAGTCCACTGCTGAACATAGGCCTCTCCCATAGACTTCCAGAATGACCGATCTAAAGCAGCCCGCATCCAGCGCTTCCCGGCGACCTTGATGAGGTCGTCCTTCCACCTGGCCGTTGGGCGTCCTACACTACGTTTGCCCGTACGCGGTCGCCATTCCAGAACTTTTTTGCTCCATCGGCCATCTGTTCTGCGCGCTATGTGTCCCGCCCACTGCCACTTCAACGAGCTAATCCGCTGGGCTACGTCGGTTACTTTTGTTCTCCTACGGATATCATCATTTCTGACGCGATCACGTAGGGAAATACCGAGCATAGCCCTCTCCATAGCTCGTTGAGCGACTTTGAGCTTGTTTAGGAGACCTATAGTGAGGGACCACGTTTCAGATCCGTAAGTCATCACTGGTAACACACACGTTAAAGACTTTCGTCTTCAGGCACTGAGGTATGTCGGACGAGAAGACATCTCGTAGCTTCCCAAACGCTGCCCAGCCGAGTCGGATTCGTCGATGTACCTCGTCTTCGAAGCTGGAATTGCCTACCTGGATCAGTTGACCCAAGTAGACGTACTCGTCAACAGTTTCTAAGACTGAGTCCCCAACATGCACCAGTAGAGGCGCAACATGGACATTTGACATAACCTTTGTCTTGTCTCATCTTAAGGCCCACCTGTTGGGATACTCTATTGAGTATGATAGGTATGTAAATAACTGAAATTGAATACACAATAGTTGATGGTTTTGATTGTCGGAACTTGGTGAAACTTATGAACAAACACTTGTACACTGTTTCACTTTTCATTTAATATCCAGGATTTAACCTGACCAGTTTCGCTTTATAGCATTACCAACAACCTTTGACCTATGGCTTAATTTTGTCTTATATGAGTCTTCTAATAGGTGTACTATTAGAATTTGTGGTATGGTTCTCTACATCCTCTCGACATTAACAGTTCTTACAATAGATCTAATTCACTTTTTTTTTAAATTCTGTACAGTGCCTATAAGAAACATACCAAGGCTGCATCCCTTGTATTGTAACCAAGTAGGGTCTGTGATTATAGGGTCATATGGTCATATGGTTATATGGTCGTGGAACTCATTGACCGATTTCGTGTTAAACCCTTTGTCACGTTAGTGCACAGAATGTAAACCGAATTGTCAATTCTAAAGATTTCACTTCTTCCTATCGAAAAATATTTTCGCTCCTCTCTCAGACCTTCACCTTTTATAACAACGTAATATTTAGTACATTTATAGTATAATCTTGATCTGTTGGTACACATGTAACCAATCCACATATTCGGCAATAATAAATTACATTGATTTAACGTTGACGGTGATCAAATCTTACAAGATAAGGATAAAAAGAAATATTTTTTTGTAAACATGGTTAATATATGTAATAATCATTATTATAAATAATTGTCTTACTATCTGGCAAGTAATTCTATCGAGTGTTCAAGGTCAAGAGTACACAGAGTATGAGGAAATAAACAGTTTAATGAAACCTCATGAATTGAGAACTATGAGTGGTGTCTCGAAACTTAGTTATGTTGTAAATTTAAATTTTGCGTATATGCAAAACCTAGCTAGAGAGAAGTTATTAGGTATCCTACCAATAAGGTTGTGTGGACCTGAGGAAACCGCCGCGCGCGCCTTTATTAGGTCCATACATTAGAAGTTATTAGGTGTCCTACCAATAAGGTTGTGTGGGCCTGAGGAAACCGCCGCGCGCGCCTTTATTAGGTCCATACATTAGAAGTTATTAGGTGTCCTACCAATAAGGTTGTGTGGGCCTGAGGAAACCGCCGCGCGCGCCTTTATTAGGTCCATACATTATACCTATTTACTAATTATTAAAAGATACGCAATCCTATATAAATTGTTAAAGCTGCTCTATATTAAATTGTCTCCTTACCCTCTTCCTAAACCCTCTGCTAATCTCATATTCTGTCGTTACTTATAGCTACTTTAGCTAATGTTATTAAATTCCTAATAGGTGGCAGGAACCGCAGAGTAGCAGAGGCATTTGTGAAGACTGGCAGGTCGATCAAGGAGTTAGAAGACGAAATGTTGAACGGACAGAAACTTCAAGGCCCTATAACCGCAGAGGAAGTGAACCATATGCTTGCCAACAGAAATATGGAGAACAAGTGAGTTTTGTTGCTGTGCCAAATTATTGAATTAGTTTAAGTTTTCATGTCATATTTTAACCATTTTTTAAGCATTTTGTAACTATTTTACAATTGGTAGGTTACCTAAATACTCACTTTAATCGCAAAAAAAAGAAAGTCGTAGGTTGCAGTTGTTCCCTTTTTTTTATTTATAGGTACGTGTTAAACTTAACCCAACTGCTTATCATTAAGGCGGTAATCAAAAATAATCTAAGTGTTAAGGTGAGAACGTTAGGGCACGATGCACGACAAGACGAGCTATGTTGCAAGACAATCATTCATCCATGAAAAAATAATGGATTAATTAGATCTTTTGTCAAATTGTAAAAATAAAAATGGAAAGAAATACAAAAGACCGTCTTGATTAACAGATTATGTGAAAGTAAAGATACGCTTAGTTGTTTAAAATCTTCGTCAAACTATAGAACGTAGTGTTAGTTTAATATGTGCTATCGTAACTCACTACGTCTATTAACACAAGTGTGTCTTTGCAATTGTCTTACATTTGTAAGGTAAAGTTACATAAATGTTTAACAAGATCTATTTATGTACTTGCGTGCGATAATATTGTAGGTCTAGGTTGTGTCAATTTTGGCGCTTGGCTTATATCCACTGCACTGTTAAGGTGAGTGACAAATTGAAGGTCGGTTCTAATAAAGCGTTTATAAATACGATGTAGTTCGAATCGTTTCAAAATGGCAAGCAATTTTAAATTGGGTATGAGTAAATTATATGAATACCTTGACATGCAAATGATTTGACAAATTAAAGAGTATGCCAAAGAACTAGATACCTACCTGATATGAATACTTAGGTATATACTGTTATGTAAACCTGGCCAAATTGCAGATGTCTTAAATTAAGGTCAGGTTAAAATTACGCGTAACCGGCGAGCATATATGAAGTTGAGGAATCGTAAGAAGTAGGTATCTATGCCAGGATCGTAGCAGGTGGAAATCCGTGGTCTCTGCCTACCCCAGTGGGAATGAGGCGTGATTTTATGTATGTATACCTGTAGCCACAGCTGGTAGGTACCTAGAGACTAACTCCATTAGAACTTACCTAACATTGCAATACGCCATACATACATTAGAATACCACACATAAGGTACCTACTTTTCACGTTAAATTTGGAAATCATAAATCTATACTATACTATACTATACTATACTATACTTTACTATACTATACTATACCATAACTATACTTTACACTTGATGAAACCGCGGGTATCATACCTATATATCAGTTATTAATACATCTGAAATACAGGGTTGAGTGATAAGTAGTTAGTTTACAAGAGTTATTACGTGTAATCAACTGGCTATCAAAGTGAAAATGATAACACGATATTTATGTTGATGCGGTGCCAACAATCATAAAAATTACCTCATGTTTTGGCTCTGCGCATACCTATTATGCAAGATCATTTTATTACTATATATTATAAAATAAAGTCGCCCGTTCTGTATGTATGCTTAGAACTTTAAAACTACGTAACGGATTATGATGCGGTTTTCACCAATAGATAGGGTGGTTCCCGTGGAAGGTTTTTAGCACCTCTATAATTTGTCAAGCGGGCGAAGCCGCGTTCGTCCTCTAGTTCTAATATAATTGTACGAGGTTTAACTGGGTTTAACACCGTTATATAACAAAGTAACACACCGGTGGTAACATCTAATTTACTGTTACGTAAAGGTTTGATGTATGTAATATTAAATGTATTTGTTTTTAATTGTACAGCATTGTTTAAAATGACTGCTTCAATGTATAGTAGGTATTTTACGTAACGACAACTATCGGTCGTCCGCGTGTAAACCACGTGAACTATTTTGATGAAAAACAGCCTATTATCTAACATGTCAATCTATTTTTGTACTAAACTTCATCATACTTAGTTTCTCTTGCCGTTTTACGTGATATCAAACAAACAATTTTTAATTAATTTTTCAATGAAGTGCATTCGACTCTCGTATCCAATCCCCGGCTCTGCACAACTTTTTTTGGGGGAGTTTTTATTCATTCATTTCGTGAATTGACTGAGTAGTCGTACGTAGAGTTGAGCTGATATTGTAGGTACTGTATGTATTAGGCAGTCATGTGATATTATCCTACTAAAAGTTTGTGAGTATGTATGTATGTATGTATGTATGTATGTATGTATGGATGGATGTTTGTTACTCTTTCACGTAAAAACTACTGAATGGATTTTAATGAAACTACAATAACGTAGCTTATACATCAGAATAACACATAGGCTACAATTTATAAAGATATTGTGTGAATTGTTCAAAATATGACGGGAACGGGAAAAAATCCAAATTACCACGCGGACGAAGTCGCGGGCGACCACTAGTGATTTATATTATTTAGGAGTTAAATAATATTTGCATTAGTATCATATAACAACATAATTCGTTATATAATCGCTTGCAGATTCCCACTGTTCACCGCCGTGTTCCGCATTTGTCGAGGCGAGCTGAAGCCAAGTGACTTCATTGATTGCATCCGCAGTCACCCCGAACACATGTAAGACATTATACCTACACTTGCATCCGCTTCCTTCTTCGTCTAGCTTTTAAACAGTTTATTAGAACTAATTCACATAATGTATTTGTATACTTATGTAGAATAGAGGCGATTAACTTATTGTACATAATATCTATGTATGTTTATGTTTACAGGGTGTTACTTGTTAGATGATTATTATATTTGTATGTTTGTATAGCGGCTATTGACGTATTGTGTGACTGCAACGAAGGTTTCAAGGTCATTTATTTTAGAGTGTTGTTGAAGGCTTTATATTAAACTTTATGTAATTAGTAAATACATACAAAGGAACTGAGATAGAAGAGGACCCGTAGTCCACGACTGTTATTTTATTAATTTATTGTCAACTTTCAGCATATTTTTCAATGGGTTCTAGGTTCCATCTGGTTTCGAAAAATAAACACAGAATGGGAACCAATGTTTTCTAGAGATTTATTATATATTTTTTTTATAAATAGTCCATATTATTATCTTTATACATATTCGAATGGAAAGTTGGAGGAGGGGGATGTTATGTCTTGATGCGTTTGTTTTGGCCGCTTTAATGTTTGGATCTTCTGTATAATTATTTTTTACCTGATGACGTATCAAGCTATGTGGGTTTCATGTTTTATATATGGTTAAATGAGTGGCCTGTCTGCTTTGTAATGTTTTTAACTTAGAACAACTCATTTCGTGGGCAGTCATGCAGTTTATCAATCGCTTGTGTCATAACAATATCAAGCATGTAGTCAACATATAATGTAGCTATTCAAAATTGACACCCATTGTCCCTTACAACGCGTTGCTAATAGAATAAGAGCCAGCGACTGCCAGACTTACGTCATGTTGTAAAAGCTATAGTAGATTGTTAACCAAGGCAAGAAAGCATCCCATTTCTGACGAGATATTTTGGCGCTCGAACGTAGTGAGAGCGCCAATAGTTCGAGGCAGAAATGGGTGTTTTCACCCGAGTTAAACACTCTACTTTTCATTTCGAACACGAGGAAAGCAAATAAAAGTCAAATAAAACAAATATAACAATAGAGATTGATCACGTATCAAGTATTGTACTTCCCGCCTTTTCTTTTATTTTTGTTTTTCATTCGCACTTTTTTCAGGGCAGGCAAGTCTTTTGGTCATACCGCCTTGTCATTAGTTATATTTTTCCATACAAAATGGTCTTCAGTTTTTTTAATTACTTCAGTTATTTTCTTACGCACATATTTTAGGATGCGCTATAGAGTAATTTTTATGAATTGACGCGTTACGGCGGTCGATTTAGTCAGGTTTGGTCGGAGTCTCTACTAAAAGTCAATACTAAAATACTCAGTATTTTAAGGTATAACTGTCCAAATAATTATTGTTTGTGCTATTTACGTTTTATTTTATTGTAACCCAACTCTTTTTTTATTTATGATCATTCAAAAACCAGAATGTTGTATTGACTATCGAACTTTGGCTGTATACGTTTTATGCCATCGCCTCAAGATATGCTGATGATTTTTTTTTACTTTTCCGCCCTAGGGCCGAAATGTATAACTTTCAACCCGCATATTAGGTAAGTAATGACCCACTTTCAGAGCATGAGAGATGAAAAATATGTTTCAGAGTAGGTATAGCTCGCACGATAACGATCAGTGGGTATGGAGTTGTGGCAGTGGTTACTATTTATCAAAGGCGTATAAAATACTACCCTTAAATTCGTTAATTCATATACCTTATAATGTCACTTTGGGGACACCAAGTAACATATTTAAAACCGAGCTTATATAGCTATATATTATAGTATAATCACTTTACTGTACTAAAGTTTAGGAAGTGTCTAGCAGGCGGTTGCAACCGTACTAAGTTTCCGGCAATGGATGACATTGTTTCTAACGTTATTCCGAAGAAAATATTAAAAATATATTTTTACACCTTTACTACCTGATATCTCTGCAAGAGGGGCTCGTGGTCTAGTGGTAACCGACAATGTTAACACATTACAAAGGTTAAGCAACATCTAGTCAGGCCGGTCTTAGGATGGGTGACCATTTCTTAAGACATTGAGACCTCTCGGTGCCTCGGAGAGCACGTTAAGCCGTCGGTCCCGGTGTCATACGAACATCTATGGTAAAAATCCAACCGGTCTAATTTTGAAAGGCCGCGGCCCTGCTTCCTCCGCCAGGGTTCTGGGGCGCCCGAGTTGTGGCGTTCAGATGGCTGTCGCTTCATGTGAAATATCAAAGTTCAGGCAAATCGCAGTTAGACTGGAAAGCCGACCCCTAGTTGGGGTCGGCTTTCCAGTCTAACTAACGTTGGAAAAAGGCTCGGTGGATGATCTCTATTAACCTCAGAACCTTGCGCCCAAGTTGCTAGCGGGCGGCGTGGTAAGTATCGCAGCTTCCAGTGACGAAAATGTGACTCATATCTCAACCTTATTCCAAATTTGTGACGCCTTGGGTTTGTAGATATTGGATGTTGAAACGGGGTGATTTTACACCTTGCGCCAAGCAGTTTTCTTTGAATTACTCATAAATCACTGCATTTCCAATTCTTTTTAGGTTGTCACATTTCGTTACGATGTCGTCACTAATGCTACATCCAAGGTTGAATCTCTTATGACCACCCATTCTCGAAATATAAGATGGGCGCAAGGTTCATAATTCTGAACGTTACGCCCACTTGTATTTTGACGACGGAAGCTCCTACGAGTTTGAACTTGCATTAAACATTAGTGACGGTATCGAAACGCTATCGTGACGATCATTTTAGCTTCATAAAAGTTATCCTGAAGAGTTAGTGGGCGGGCTACAAATCCAAGGCGTCACAAATTTGGAATAAGGTTGAGATATGCGTCACATTTTCGCCACTGGAAGATGCGATACTTACCACGCCGCTAGCAACTTGGGCGCAAGGTTCTGAGGTTAATTGATCTCTGCAGTTAAACATAACCGCAACTCCATACTCACTTATCATACTTACCTGTGTTGGAGACATGGTCTGAACACTTATAAACTTTAACAAAATGATATAAGTCTGACAGTCGCCGGCTCTTGATATATAATAACGAGTAAGAGTTATTTACTATTATCTTTCCTGATGTATTATCTGTCAAATATGCTAACAAATATCGCCGGTATGGATCTGTTATCAGGTTTAGGCTAAAGAATATATGAACATGTTCGAGTGGAATGTTGTTGTGATAACGTATATTGATGTGATGTCCTGTGTAGGCGCTGAGTGCCAACAGCGAGTTACGTTACATTATATTACATAGTTTATTGTTATATATTATCTTTGTAGAGTTATCTTTCCTATTAATACTTATAGTATACACTTAGGTATGTATGTTGCACGATTAAGGCTGGATTCGACCAAACTCGAAGTGACACTGGTGTTAAACTAGCACGGTGATAATTTTCATGCGACTAGAACATGTGGGATATTATTTGTATTAGCTCTCAGGGGCTCGTGGTCTAGTGGTAACCGACAATATTAATACATTGCAAAGGTTAAGCAACATCTAGTCAGGCCGGTCTTAGGATGGGTGACCATTTCTTAAGACACTGAGATTCCTCTGTGCCTCGGAGAGCACGTTAAGCCGTCGGTCCCGGTTGTCATACGAACATCTATGGCAGTCGTTAGGGGTAGTTGGAGCCCTTAAAAATCCGACCGGTCTAACTACAGAACTCGATATCGCCCATGGGTTGTGGAGGTCAGATGGCAGTCGCTTCACGGACAATATCGAAGTTCAGCCGAATCGCAGTTAGACTGGAAAGCCGACCACAATTAAGTTGAGAAAAGGCTCGGTGAATGATGATATTTGTATTAGCTCTACTTGAAATGTCATAATAATTTAATTTTGTTGGATAATACAGTGTCAATTGTCAATGTTAAATTATTATGACATTTCAAGTGGAAATAAAGCTGGGCACTGACGATGAAACCATTTGGTTCATCATTTGTCATAAATGATGGGTGCACCCCAGATGCATCCAAACATGGTGCCATCCATTGACGGTGCTACCGTTTACAACACATGGCCATAGATAATACACATTGTGCATAGCTTCACCATAGAGTAAAAAGGATAGTTCCCCAAAAATTCTACCGTAATTCGTACTACTTTCTGGGCGTAAAGCAAGTTTTTCACATTAACCGTCGACGAATAGACGCATGGATCTCAACTACAAAGTTATCTGTGGATTTCAACATAATAATATATCTCATGAATAGTTTATGTGGGAATCCAAAATGTTTCGACAACCATCAAAAATGGTAGATTGGTCCGTCAATTTTGACAAATGATGGTTGCGACCTTAATATCCCACAGATTTTAGTCGAAGTATAATTATAACCGTGATAGTTGAAAACCAGTGTAACTTTGAGTTTCGTCGAATCTGACCTTAGACCTTATAAGTCGTATTATTAACTAACAGATGTGTGTTGTATTGTTGAATAAATATTCGTATGTTTAGAAACGCCTGTTAGTTTTAATATTTTACTATAGATTTGGCCTTATCTTCAGTAAAATTGTACTTCCAACTTCTGTAATCGTTATCAGTTATATATATCATTGTAGTAATGGGATTAGTCTATCTGTCACTAATGAATTGTAATGCGTTTAATATATTAACTTTTCAGATTTGGTCCCAAGAATATTAGTATTTACTGAACAATTTTGTACTTATATGTTTTGCTACATTCTTTTGTTGTATGTTTTATATGCATGTTGTTTTTATTCAATCATGTTTTATTTGCGTTTTTTTGCATGTATACTTATTTAAAAAAAATATAATGTTTTTGAAAACATCTGTGTTTATTTATCAACATTTTCTAACTTACTACCGTTAACATTTGAAATTAAACTATGTTAATGATTATTTGACTGTGGTAGTTAAAATACCGTCAATTAAATCGGTTACATTATAGTTGAAACTACTATTGACAATAAAATGAATACGGTAGTTTAATTATCGAAGTATAACAAATGCGCAAACTTCACGAATAAATGCTATTCTTCATTGTCTAATATCACAATCTCATGTTTTCGATAGTAACATTTTGATACTAATATTTTAGGAAACTACCGGCACCCAAAAGTTCTCTGTGACCAAAGTGAAGCGCCATCAGTGTTTGTCAACGAAACATGCATTTGTCGTCCAGCACGCCAACATTTTATCCAACACACAAACATTTTAATTTTATTTTCCAATTAGAAACTTGTAACGATGTATTGAACGTTGTGTTGAACACTCGCGTTATCGAAGTCATTTCAACATTTATGCGTTTTACAATTACTTCATTAATAAAAGTGCTAACCATGTTCATGTTTCCGAGTTATTCCATTCTAAATGAATACTTTGGAAATTTATGTATGTATGTACTTATTCTAATTGGAAATAATGTACTTACTTTTTTTTTTAAAGCTTGCACGTCATTTGTTTGGTTGTTAAACAAGTTTGTTACATTGCCATTATGTTCAACTGTGTGTTAAATATGTTAATGTTTTAGTTTAAATGTGTACTACCAACCATTATCAATACATTTTGATACCTTTTCGTATTAACATCTGGGTAAATTCTTTAATAAAAGATATCGATTTATATTTTTATTCGGGTCGGGTTTTAAGGTTTTAGCAATGTTTTTCTTTTTATTAAATTTACGATTAGTGGGTGTAGTCGTAGCCATAACGCATCTAGTCTTAAGTTTTACAAGTGAAACAATTAAGAGAAAATAAAGACTTCACACAGTTAAAATATATGTTCAGCAGTTTAAGCTCTGAAGGGTACCAAAGATACACAAATATAATAGACAACTATTACGGTATTCGGGTATTTATGTTAAGTAATAATTACGAACAATAAAATTCTACAAAATTGGCATTTTCTTCTATTGTTGATCCATTTATAATTTTTCATAATCAAATATATTTGTTAATTATTGCAAGTACGAAACGTATGAGCACAAAGTTTCAAATGATTTATGTGCATTGATAAGTTACGTACATGTAATTGTAGTAATAGAGAGTAATATTATTATTTCACCATATCTGACAAGGTCATGATTGTGTAGATGCCAGATAAAACTGATAATGAAACGCGAAAGTTGAAAAGCTGGTTTTGAGGTAATAGCCGACTAATATTAAAAAGAAGGTACTTGTCGACAACAAGGGAGCCAGTAGTAGAGCCAAGTCAAGTCACAAGCAAAGTCACCCTGCCTCCACCAAGGGAGCATTAGCTCCCCTAACTCTACATAGCCCTTAAAATTTCCATGTTACGAAAGTTTCTAGATAATAAAACAAAAAGTGAAATAATATAAATTCCAACCTTGACCCTTAGTATCAAAGTCAGCGTGAACAAAAAAATAATAGGATATAAGAATTTACACTCATAAATTTCCTGCCTTTAGTTAGTAAAAAATAAGGTGCAAGAAGTAGCAAAGGTTCTCAGCACAAATAAAATAATAAATTACTTAGATTTTATTTGTGCTGAGATCCTTTGCTATTTCTTGTACATTTTTTTTACCATCTTGCTGATTCGAAATTGGTGAAAGTGAAATATTTACTTCTCTCGACTCACATCTTCATAATCCACAAAATAAATGCATTTAATTAATTACATATGAAAGTGAGGATTTTCGGTATCGGAGGAAAGGGTATTAGTTTTATTTTTGTATATTTTTATTAATACCTATAGTTGGTAGTTGTTATTCGTATCAAATTCATTATTAATGTTTTGTGAGACATTCGAATCAATTGAATGCACATTTCATTGCAATTCTACAGGGAAACAGAAGCCTTGTTATGTGTATAAAAATGCTGGTGCGCCAGTATACAGCATATTATTGTTTTCAGGCTACGGATTATTAGAAAAACACAAAAATCACATTGCTGTATAAGCTAAATTTTTAAAAAGGTAAGATATAAAAGGCTTCTGTTTTTTTTATGATTTAATCACGCAGTGTTGTAGATGTGTCTTCGTGAATAACTGTTAATTGAATATACTTAATATTTTTTATCAGCCGTAGTCTTTTATTTGGCTACCTATGACCTTTCGCGAGTACCTGCGTACATGCGTCGAGGTGATACCAATGTTATTATCTGGGGGCTAAACGAAAAACGCTAGTTTCATGAGTTGGGAATCAAACATCCATTCTACAGCGTAGTTTTAGAGTTCGGCGTTCCTATCTCCATAGATATCCATATTGGATAAAAACACTTGTTTGTGAAACTAGTGGAAAGTACAAGTGTTTTTGTCCAATATGTGTAGCAAATTCCACCAAGTGCCATCAATCGACAGTCTAAATAGTCAATAGATATCCATCATTCATACAGGTTGTCCAGTTTATGTTGGCACGTGACAAAAATGTTTCTGAGATCATGATTTTGACGATGTAATGTGGCGTTGTGTGGCGTCTTCATTGCTACCATAAACTGGGCAACCTGTAAAAATTAAAATCAAGTATAGGTATGTTCCGATTGTCGCTCACAATTATTGCGTTTGGATCGTTGCATATTTGATTCCGCTCGTACAACTCAAAATTATGCTTGTTATGCTTCAACCTTGTTTAACATTGTTAGTGTAGGTACTTGCAGCCATGACTACCTTCAGTCGAGGTCAATGATTACTTTATTTTGACATACTAACATTAGTTCTCGTTAGATGTTCATGTTCATCATTGTAACACAATCGTCGCCGTCGCCATCTTGGTACCTATGTATCTATCACTCAGATTTGCACAATTTATCTTTTAACACCGATTGTGTGAGAAACTTTATTTTTTTTTGTTTGCCTAATACACAGTGGTAAGTAAATGTATTTACGTAAGGAAGAGAGATTTTTTTTTAATAATAATAGTTTAATTTACTAACGCAGCAACAGAAAGCGGTGTTTCTGTTTTATTTTAGTGCTATCACGCCGTTTTCTCTGCGAAAGTATTAGAAACGGAAATCTTTAATAATTCCAAGAATTATTGCCTGCCCTGATAAAACTACCAAACCGAACGTTTCCTGTCGGGTGCGATAATTATGTTGTCCTATTGGGTAATTTTTGGTCAAATTCAAGACTTCTTTTATTTTACGCGACTTATAAGGAGAAATTGACAGTTTAAAACGACTGTTCGAAATTGAAACAGATAATTAAAATCTTGAGTCGTTTAAAAAAAATATTACGTCATACGCCTACCACGTTCTAAACCGTCCAGCAAATCTTTATTTTTAAACTGTGTATTTCTCCCTTTACCTGCAATTTTTTTAACCTATCTACACAATAATAGTCTCTTTATTAAGTAATAGGTTATTCATGCGTTAAGTTTTAGAATGAAATGTTGAGGAAGAGTTTTTCATTTACAAATACCACCGGAATTATTATCGAGATAAAGAGTATCATATTTTTGTATGTGGATGACGATTGTCAGGAAATAGTAAAATCTGTTTAACGGTTTACAAGTATTTGAGTAACTAACATCCTTTCTAAATTTCAGTCTAAAACATATCGCACATGACCAGTCAAGGTTCAAAAATGCATTCCCATTATAACAATGTAGCAATAACATGACTGTATGCTGATTCTCAGACTGCTCAGAGGTTCCATTGAGTGGGATTTGTAACATCTGTCCTTGCACAGATAAATAAAACCTCTACAGTCTAAAGCCTAGTTCGGATTAGGCTAGTAATTTAGAAGAGTAGCGAGTAATTTAGTACTAGCTAAATATGTGCGAACTACAAAAATTTTGTCGAGTAATTTAGTAAATGATTTAGTCGAGCCAATCCATATTACTCTATTTTTTCGGGCGAGTAGCGCCTCCCACCACGCATCCGTGCTTACTGGTTCACCGGCTAAACAAGTCCGAACCTGTTGATTAGTCGAGTTCATTAGTAGCCGCCTGGCCGCAAAAATGTCGTTTCGCAGGAGCGAACAACCAACTTTAAAGTTTGTTTCCAAACATTTAGAACATGATTGCTTGTGGAATATTAAGTCCCCGTATTATAAAATTAAACTTACGATACAAGCCGCATACGATTAGCTTAATCAGTTTATTCACTCTTATTGCGTTGCAGCCCGTTCATCTTGCACAACACCACTCACTTGTGTCCTGTAACCGTAATGCAAACGATTTCTGTGTAGTAGCGAGTAGTTTAGCCACTAAATTACACGCTACTCTACTAAATTACTAAAGCAGTGCGAACTAGGCTTAAGCCTCAGTGTCCAGCCAAGTTATTACATTGTAATATGTAATGGGAATGCAATTTTGAACCTGGACCGTACCTATATAGAGTTAATGTTTATGGTTGCACTAGTCGAGCATTGTTTCATGGAAATACGGTTAGGTCTATTAATAAACACCATTTCTAATTTAATTAAAAAGGTCGTATGTAATTCAATTCGTTTTTTTCTTGTTAATCGTATTTGCAAATAGCAGATTGCAATTGGTACACTACAGAGTAAGCAGTCTATCATAAACAGGTGTTACATAATTGATAGCTGTAACAAGCAGGAACGGGTGGTTTTTGTATAATACTTACCATAAACGTGTTTCGACTCGGAGCTTGTCCCAAATGGTAAAAAAGTATACTATAATTAATTACGTATTTAAGAGTTTTCACAACAACTAAAATCAACTGATACGATCATCGAATTTATTACCTGCATAATTCGAGACGTCTACAATAAGTAACTGGTTGACAAAATTAGATGCTCTCATCTTATTGGTTTTTTTTTCTTATTTTCGGTAATACACGTTCATGAATATAGGAAAATTTCTTAACATTTATATGGAACAATGATTGACTAGTGTTGATGCATAAACTAGGAGCTGCGGTCGCTGCCGTGGTACTGCGCTGCAGCGTGCAATTGAGCGAAGCGACTATTGTCATATTTTTGGTCAATAACTTTTTTTGAGGGTCCTAAATCAAAAATCGGTCTCGAACAAAAACTACTCCTGAGTGCTTGATTTTTAAGTGAAAAAATCATGAAAATCGGTTGGGTAGTTGTCGAGAAACAATTTCACATCGAGTTGCATTTGAGTCACCTGATAAGGAGCTCCGCTCGCTTCGCTCAATAAAAACATTATTTCTTTCTTTAGCGCGAATTACTAAAATACTAAAAGCTTTTTGATATGTCAAGTGTTTCGTTTACATACAACTTATCTATCTATTTTTTCTTTCAGGGTTAAAGTTTGATGAAGTTGCCCTTCTAGCAAATTAATAGCACAACATATTTTTATAGACAATTTAGTTATTGTTAGTAAATAGGTTTCAATTGTTATCTTGGCACAAGAATTTAATCATTATAGCCGGATAAAATTAATAATAAGTATAGTTTAAATTAACTTTAATAAGATAATATTATTATATCAGTCTCCTACAGCTATTATTACCAAATAATTGCACATTTCCAAAATAACAATTACCTAATATGTATGTACATATATTATATTTCTCTATTATAGCCTAATCATGTAATTTATGTAGGTATATCTTTAATATGCTTGTAGTCCATATTTTGATGATTATAAGAATTTAAGCAAATAGGTATAATAATATATATTTATGTCAATAGGTATGTATGTATGTATATATCTTTTCTTTATAATATCTTATAATGTTTAATATCTCTTATTATAATAGATGCAGATATAAATAAAAACCGTTTATTTTAAATAAATCTTTATTGATTTATAAAAACTGTTAAGTCCCTATTTTCCAATGGCACATTTTTTATATAACCATTGTAGAAATCTAATGCTGATATTTGTCTTTTACCTAATATCCTAAGTGACCTAAAATGAATATACCTTAGGTCTTTACATAATATTCTTAATGACTTGGTTTTATCACAGTATTCTAGCGTTCCCACTGGCTTATTCTTAACTTCTGTTTCTTCGGAATTATGTAAGAAAGCATCAAACAGTTTCACATGTTTGTTTCCAAATCTTGTGGTGAGAGGGAACATCCTGTATATAGCACGATACAAGTTGTACACTTGAGCAGCTGTCATGTCAGACCATCTTACATCACTTATATTTTTAGTTATTTTCTTCGCTGAAACAGACAAACACATACAGTTACTGCAAATTTTCATGGCGTTTTTCAGCATGGATTAAATGAATAAATATTTTTGGACAACGTCATCTAGCCCAAACTTCTTCTTTCAGCGAAGAAAATAACTATTTTCTTCGCTGAAACAGACAAACACATACAGTTACTGCAAATTTTCATGGCGTTTTCAGCATGGATTAAATGAATAAATATTTTTGGACAACGTCATCTAGCCCAAACTAAGCTTTAACTGTTTATAGTGCCCGGTATCGGCAATAGGCTTGCCCTTTATAACGTGGGACAAAAAAATATGTGGCAAAGAGTGGCTGTGTAATGCACCTCTTCCTACCCCTTCGGGGATACAGATATAGGCGTAATGTCTGTCTGTTTGTCATATATTTCTACACACAAACTTCGAAACAAACATTGTGAATCGCACAAATATTTGATTCGACCCTCGAGATTCCATTGTAAGCCGATGCACTACCGGCCACGCCACGTATTTATGTGAATAGAATACCTGTTTGTGTTTTTAATTGCAAATAAACAGCTTTTCACTAAATGCATATTTGTGACAGAACTCGTCGTATACGGTAATCATATTTACACGGGGGCAAACCGCGGGCGTCCGTTAAGTATAGTATAATTCTAGATTAACCTCGAGGGAACTCGAACCTTGTCTATAAATAACTGAACTAACTTTATGGATGTGCCAATAGATGTGTGAAACTATTCATTTACTTGCCAAATACATGTGGTTCCAAAGATGTTTGATTATCTTGAGGGTCATGTGTTTATAGTGGTATTTGGGTATAATGCTTTTAAGGAATTGGCACTGAGCCACAGATAATCTACTCGTAATACGTACATCATACTATCAATTGCAATTAATAGAGGTACATATATTTATTTATACTTTGCTATTAAACAGTCATACAGGGAGATTTGAGAGAAAAGGAAGGCAACTAAGTCGGCTGTGAAATATCGAAACCTAGCAAGTGGTTTAAAACAAAATTTTACAGGAGAGCAGAAAAACGACTTTGCTACTTATTTGTTCTAGAATCATGGGAGTAATACCTAATTATGCAATATATATCTATTTAGCTATAAAATCAATAATAAATAATAATTTTATCATAAAAAATGTGTGTACCAGAGCACTTACTCAAGAATAAATTGTTTCCTTAACCAAAATAAGTTCCTAATGCAAATTCAAATCTGAGTAAGGTACTTTCATAGGTTTTTATCTGGTCTTAATACATTATAAAATAAACTAAAACTATTTCATTAACCTAGTAACGCTTCAAGTGCACGGCGGCATAAGCGAAGCAGACGGAGGCCCTGCGACAGGAGGTCGCCAACTTTACCATTTTGGTTAAGGGCCCTCCGGAGACCCAGAAGACCGGACTCTCACTGCCTCCACCGACGGCTAGACCGGCGGCCATGGCGATGCCCAGGAGTGCGCCCGGAGCGCCTCCTGAATCGCCGCCGCAGACTGCGCCGACACCGATGCAGATTCTGGCGGCGATTGAGAGGCGCCTGGTGGTACTTGAAGACCGGTCGTTGCCCCCCGCCGCTGGCGCGACCCGCGTTGTCGTAACGCGTCTGGCACCAGCGGGGCTCTCACTCCTGGGTCCGGTCTAAGTAGGTCTGCTGCCCGCCCAGCCTCGCCCATGTCCTATATACCAGCAACTCGGACACCGGCTAAGCCGGCTACGACGGCAAAGTCGAGGAGAAAGAGGAGGCCTAATGCCACCTCTGCTTTAGCCGTGTGGTGGCCGGCAGAATAGAATAGCCCCAACCCATATCCTCCCGTGGATGTCGTACGAGGCGACTAAGGGAGTGTGTGGAAAGTACTGACCCCCTGTAACTTTTCCACACACAAAAGCGGATGTCGCACCTAACCTAATCAACTAAATCTAAACAACGACCTCTGTCCTTGCACCAGCATACTCTCGCAAACCTTCAACCACCTTATTTACAACTGCCCCAGATACACTTCGTCTAAACACTTCACTAACTAAACAATCAACATACAAACGGTTCCAGGAGAAGGCGTATACCATGGGCGCCACTCCTGAAACCAAAACCCAATTGACTCACCAAAAAAAAAAAAAATGCCACCTCTGCTGCCCCCGCGTCCCGTGTCGCTCCCACTACACATCCTTCCAGTGGGGAGGTATGGGAAGTAGTGGGAGCAAAAAAGCGGCTCAAGCCGCCGCGGCGAAGGCGCCGAAGATGCTACGTTTTGAATAAGTTTTTTGAACGTATGAAAAAATATATGTGTAGATGCTAGGAATTCCAGTTTTCTTAAGTTTTTTTCGAGTGCTTTTTAAACGTTTTGACAAGCACAATGTGTGAGTTAAACCTAGCAAGTTAATATTATGCAAAAACACTCTGAACACTGGTTGTTTTAAACCGAGTCGCCAGCAAAGTGCTTGTCTGTCTTTTTGGGTTTACAACAATGTTTTAAATTGTGTATTTGATGCTTAAGTTTTAGTAGACATACTCATTATTCACTTGGGACTGCAGATATTGTAGGTATGTAACACCAGTCCTGATAGTTGGGACTACAGAATGGTTATTAATTTTCTATTATAATATTGTACCCTGTGATGGCAATAGGCTGAGATCTTTAAAACTATGCAACGGATTTTGATCTGGTTTTCACCAATGGATAGAGTTGTCCTTGAGGAAGCCGCGGGCGTCCGCTAGTAATAAATATTTTGGACACTCATGTCGCCTAGCCCAAACTAAGCTAGCCCAAACAAGCTTATGCTTGTGATATGGGATCTAGACAACTGATAAACATACTTATATATTTCTAAATACATACATAATATACATATAAAACACCCAAACTCCGAAACAAACATGTTATTGTGTCATACAAATATTTGATTAGACCCCAATAGAACTCAAGACTCCAGAGTCGAAAGCCGATGCACTACCGACCACGCCACCGAAGCAGTCGAAATACCTACCATATGTAACTCCTTGGGTGCTTTGTGGCCGTGTATTTATTAAACTACTTGGTAATGTTCGTATGCAGTCCACCAGCATGTTAGCACCAATTGCAGACAGCTGTTCAGTCAATTCAGGCAACCTTATATCTTTGGGCACTGGTACTTCAACTTGACTTATTATTTCACCTGGAATGAATAAAATAATACAATCAGAAGTATTCCCTAACAAGTATCAAGAGAAACAAAAAAATTAGGACCTTTTCAGAAATTCAGGTGTAGGTTACCCTTTTGGCATACTTGCCAAAAGGTAATGAATATTTATGTTAGAGATATTTTCAAAGCATAACATTTGTTTTGTACAGTAATTTGGATCAACCTTAAGTTAAGTAAGTGAAAATACTAGTAAGAAATTTGGAATAGCACATATTTCTACCATTTCATGTAAATTGAGTGTATTTTACTGCTAATATACTTAGGCTTTGCAGTATTTGTGAGTTACCTACTGTGTTGTGAGTAATCTACAAATTACAATATCTCTAATATTAAGGAGGAAAGATTTGATTGCTGGTTTGCTTTGAAAAGGCTCTAAAAATACTGAAATCGATTTTGAAATTTTATTCACTAACATGTAGCTGTGATGTCTCCGAGTGCTATATGCTAAACTTATCATGTCTTCCCGTGGAAATGGGAACAAGAAAACAAAATCACACGGTTGGAGACAGAGCAATTGAGAAAATAATGTTCTTACCCACATCAAAAACATCTGCTTTAATTTTCATGAGTGTGACACCGGTAACTGAGTCTCCTTGTAATAGTGTGTGGATGATAGGAGCAGCGCCTCGCCATCTTGGCAACAGGCTTGGATGTACATTAACCATCCCACTGCAAATCAAAGAATAATAATAAGCTCTCATTTTTGTTGCAATAAAAATTATATGGTATGTTAAAGTATGTTTAGAGAAGGAAAACCCATTTGGCCTTCATGGTATATGCAGGCTGCATTCCCCCTCTTTGGAGGAGGCGTCAAAGGGGCTGAGATGATGATCGTCGTATTTAATCGTGATTCTTATACACTAACTACTTACAGAGGAAACTTGTTTAGTAAGTCTTTGTTAATCAGATGACCAAAGGCAACAATAAGTCCTAGGTCATATTCTTCTGCCTTTAAATTCTGTAATGGCCATGTTATTGTTTTTATACCTTCTGCTTCTGCATATTTTAGGATATCTGTTTTATGTTTTGATTCTGTAGTAACCAAGTCAAGGCGTTTAATGAAATGATTTTCTTTTTTTCTGAAAAACATACTATTTATTTAGGATTTCACAAAGAAAAATTGGGGTGGATTAAGTTGTAGAAACTGAACCCAACTTTATTAACATACAACAGCTTATTAATATTATAATAATAACATTTAAATAATATGAGACTCACCTGAATTCATTAATTTTTCTTAAACTACTTAAAGCGATTTCATCAGATCCGAAAAAAAGAAGCTTATAAGTTTTTGTTGTAGAATATTGTCTAGCTACAATATTAGAACAGTAGATTTTCTTGAAAATTAATTTTAATAGTTCACTTTTCAGGTTATGTATCAAAATCATCATAGCCAACAGCGCGATGACAATTTGTTGTTATTAAATGACAAATGACATTTGTTTGACAGTTGTTTCCTCAAGGACTACCAACCTACCAAACTTCAAGTTCCGACATTCCGATTCGGGACTTTATTTTATTTCCACTCTCATTTCATAACTGGCAGTGGAACAATTCCGCTCGTGTATAAAAGTTTTCCTCGTCTCGTTCAAGTAGGTATAACCAAATGTCTGATTTAAATAAATTTTTTTAGATAATGCTTGAAAGAAGAAATATGGAGCGACATAATCATAACTTATCTAGGTTTTAGTCCAAGTTTCATACGAAGTGTGGCTCAGTTTGATGCAACTCGGGTTTGCAGTTTGTATTTGTGCATAGATCAATATACATATGTACCTACCTATAAGCATTACCTATAAGCATACCTATACAACATTAACACGCGCTGCGAAGCTGACCTCAATGTGAGTTTCGCGTCAGCAGTTTTGTCTATACATATAAGTCAATAATTTTGTCGCCGTCACCGAGTGCACGCACACTTGCACTTGCAAGCCGCTCGAACCCTGCGCCCCGTTTCGCTGCCCGTGCCTGCAGCTCCCGCGAAACTACGAGGTTTTGTTAGCGTAGACAAGACCGCTCCACCGAAGCCACTACCTGAGAAGGTATCGGATGTGGCTAATGATGAGTTTGTGACGGTGCAAAGTAGGAAGCGCCGATCACGAACCAAAGGGAACCGTTGCGGCACAGATGCAACGCAGTCCAGCACAGCGCTGCGTGCCGCAGTACCGAGTACACCAGTGTATATATCCCGCCTACACTACACCACTAAGGCGGAAAACATCGTGGAGTACGTTCGCAAGAAGGGCAACTTCACGCCGAGACTACAGCTGTTGGAGTCGAGCCGCAACGTCAGTTTCCTGTCGTTCGTGGTGCGAGTGCCCAACAGTCGCCTGAGCCTCGTCATGCAGGAGAACTTCTGGTCACAGGGCGTGGTATTCCGTCGCTTCCACGGATCGTTACCACCGGAATGCAAAAAGACCTAAGTGCGATAGTGAAGTGTTTACTAACACTAGTCTTAAGGTTCTACGAGTATCACTAACACAACTTTATAATATCTATAGGCCGTAGAATAAGTTTATGCCACCTGTAACTTTTCTATTTGTTGCCTGAAATAAATAAATAAATAAATATAAGGTAGGTCGTCCGAAACAAATTACATGTACCTATCTACTGAAAATGGATACAGGAACCACGTCTTTATCCTCAAAGAGATACATTATACCTACATATTATTATAATATTTACATTATGCCAAAGTCTCAGTGTGTCAGCAGGTGCACCATGTGCAGGTAAGCATGACTTTAGTTAGTACCATAATGTATAGCTGTACGTTACGTACGGTGTGGTTACTAGTGGGTGGTCACCCATAATGATCGAACAGCAGACCTCGCGAACATTAAAAAACTTTTTTTGGATACCCAACCCCATCCCCCTGAAAAATCAAATAATTCAAATAACGTGGAGATCGGATAAAATCGCTAGCCCGGAAAACAGACATACTGACGAAACCAAAGTTGTCCAATCTCGAAATGTGGACGTTTCGTTCGCTCGCTTCGCTTGTTCGGTGAATTACCTTCTTACGGATTTGTACTAGTTACTATATTGATCACATCACAGATATCTAAGACTTTACTGCTACAAGAACTTGGTTTGCTAGCCTTCAGATGTGCCATTATTATGCAAGATGAGAACCTCGAAGTCTCATAGCTGCCAAATACTTTCTAAAGATAAAAATAAAAGACCGTATTTTTACTGTAACATTTATAACTGTTAGTTCCTCACAATAGTTTATTTTATTATAACCAAGGTACAAAACAAACAATATACAATCGGTGCTCTCAGGTAGGTAAGAAAGATTTATTTGAAAATTACTGTCCGTTCTTCGCCTTCGGCTTTGCTGGCATTTCCTCTAGTTACTTAGCACTCCTACCCATTCAGTTTATTATTATTACAATTATCATAGGATTTTGAAAATACTTCCGTAATAGTACCAATCTGACTAAATATTTAGTAGCTTCTTATTTGTGCAGAATAACTTTCGCAAAATGATGATATACGAAGGTGTGCAATATCGAAAATATTAACCTACCTACTTAGTTATTGCTATTGACCACGAATCATAACAGTGCTTATCTATTGAACATCTAACTACATTACAGTAGGTAGGTACAAAAATAGACTTAAAAGTAATTTATTTTTAGAGAAGTTACTAATTAACACGTAGGTATTACTTAGTTCGAGTCACATTTGATGGTATATTGATCAAAAATACTATTTAGATAGAGTTCTGAAAATAATTACACTGTCTCGATATTATGTGGGTAGTTGCATCATGTTTATACAGTGGGGTCCGTATTCTGGGATAGATTGCTTCGCGTAGAATGTCGACGAAAACTTTTCTTTTTAACGAATTGTGGCTTCGTGTACCACGACGGAGGATTTATTGCACACCCTTCAAAACTCTTTATGCTAATACTTCTTATCAAGTCATCGCGTTCAGCTACTCTAGATGAAATCGTTTTCATTTTACCGCTAATTTTCTTTTCTGTTTGATATGGAATATCCTTCATTTCCACAATCTCCACATCCGTGTCGCTCAAATCTTTACTTGGTCTGTGGCTTTTGGTAGCTTCTGTGTAATATCCGATGGTTTTGATCGTGCCTGTTCTATAAGACGATCTCCCTTTGCATATCATCTTCTTGAATTCGTTCCTGAACTTTGGATGGGTTATTATATAGATAAAAGGGTTAATGCACGCAGCAGTTTTGCAAAATAAGGCAGGTATCATGGATGTTACGGGTGTAAGGAGTTCTTTTTTGCCTGTTATTCCTAATAATGCCACAACAGCGTAAGGTGTCCACGATACAAAAAATAGCGCAATAACTGCCATCACAAGAAATGCTAGTTTTATTTCCGCTTTACGCTTTGTTCCTTCTTTAACATGTTTGGAGGTGTGTTCTTGATTATTTATCTGCATATTTGTACCCCATACAACTACCCTAAATATACTTATATAACAGAATGCAATGGTGCAAAAGGGTGCGAGCCAAGCTGCACAGAAAAAAATTAAAATAAACATCCTTGGTGAGAATTCCTCCGTTAAGTAGTCGAAGCTACAGCTGGTTAAAAAGCCTTCTGGCACGTAACTGCCGTACCCGATGTCCAACGCTGGTATAATAGCAAAAATACAGGCGTATATCCAGGCACCGATAGCAAACAAACGAGCACGTATGGCTGTCAAAGCTCGCAATGGTTCCAGCGGTCGAACGACGGCCCAGTAGCGGTCGAGTGCGATTGCAGATAATGTTGCGATTGACGTTGTTCCTGTAAGACCTCCCACAAATCCGTAAATCACACAGCCTGAAACAAAGTAAAGACGAAGTTAAAGTACCTAATTCGTGACATGTTCTGTTTTATAATGTTAATAAAGATAAATAGCTCACCGGTTTTCCCTAATGCTGGACCGAGATTAAATGAATTGAAAATGAATATCGGTGTTATGGATAGCATCAAGAAATCGCTAAGAGCGAGGTTGGCCACCAAGATGTTCCCTGCAGTGCGCAGCGAGCGACATCTGGAACACATTAATCGTTATTATACATATACACTCATGGTTTGTGTACTATGCATACATTTAGTACAAAAAGTTAATTAAATCCGAAATAGGTTCTAATTTCGAGAAGGGTGTTGTGGTTTATACGCACTTTACGTTTATGAATTGAATTATTTTCTTAAAATAATTCATTCAGGAAAATGAATCTTATCACAGGGAACTTATACACATTTGGTAGGCTCTTCACGTAATCGTTACATTTATGGAAAGACATTGTGTTAACATATTTCAACATGGTAGAGAAGTCTTACGGCAATGTTTAAGTACCCACCTACCTACTGGTTTTATGCGTTAATTTAGGTAGATACCTACTTATGCCCACAGCTCATCAGTGCCGAATTGTTTTTGTCGTAACCAGTTTCTAAGGTATGTAACTATTATCGGCATAAAACTGACAAATATTGATCAAAACGAATCCACGGATCCACCTGTTTTTAGGAAATGCTCCAACAAACAGGCAACAATTTCATAATATTCATAATACTACGATAGATAGGTACTAGTGAGATGGTGTTTGAGATTTTAGCCACAGAATAGCGATAGTATTACGTATTTAGCTAGACACCACTGCTGGAAAAGCCATATTCGTTTGTGTCATATTCTGAGTTTCGGAGTCATCCTGACTAAACTGCCTTATAAGAATAAGGTTACCACGACATGAAGTGCCTGTTCCATAAGTAACCATAGCGATGTAGATAAAACGAATTTGAAAAACAAAGTAAAATACCTACTTAAATTAAATTTTGGTACTTTTGAGCAAACGTAAACCAAAAATTAATTTACTCAAGTGTTTTCATTGAATAAATACCAATGAACCGATAGTAAACGGTCTTCATTAATATTGCAAACATGATGAAGGTTTCGAAGGTGGTCATAGTGTGACTAGTTGTAGCGATAACGTGCCAGGGTAATATCTTACCATATAATAATGAAGAATGGGATATCGACAGTGATGAAACTATCAGAAGATTCAGAATATACAAAAACAACATTAGAACGTTGGTATACCTACATGTTTATATTGGTTTGTAAGAATAGTAATTTGTTACATTGTTAAAGGGAAAAAATACGGCTAAAAACGGCCGTTTGAACAGAGATTTAAAATCTTGAAGACAGTTTAAACCAAATTAAGTCATTAGATACCTGCACAACGTTCTATGGAACACTGTTGGTTTTAAACCGTGTAACCAGCAAAAATCTGTTTTAACAGTTTTTACCGTGTAGTTTTCCGTTAATAAGATAAGGTCCGACAATGAATGTAGTAGGTAGGACAGAACTCTCATTGGCCGATTCCTGAATCTACCAATGAGATATTTGCGACTGATCGAACTTTCATTAGCTGATTTGAGAATCCGCCAATAAGAGTTCTGTCCGATAAATGTGAACATTGCTTTTAGTGTTAATACTATAACAATAAGTAGGTACCTAATGAAAACAGCAACGGATGATGATAAATTATAGTTATTTTATTAAAGTTGATTCTGGATCAAGAACGAAAGTAAAGTTGGTATGCTTGCAATTTAATCTTCTATATTATTCTTCTCAAGATACATACAAATACTGTATATATCTTTACACCATGTCAGTTATGATCGTTAAACTTTTCTGAGATAACTAAGTAGGTACGCTTTATTTTGGCAGACACTAAAATGTTAATGAAGTTCAAAACATTTTAACCTTCCATAAATTAATGGTCCTGAACGTTGAAGCGTTTCCTATTAAACTCGACTAGTTTGTTAAATAATAAATTATATGTTATGATTAATGATTTAACTAATTAAGATGTGATTTAGTGTTGTCATTAGTGCTTCTCAGTCGCTAGAAAATATATTTCACATAAATATCTTTACTAAGGTAGGTACATTACAAACCTACTTATTATAAAACAAAGTCCTCCGCCACGTCTGTCTATCTGTCTGTTCACGATAAACTGCTGCACCGACTTTCATGCTGTGATAAATGGATAGAGTGGTTTTCTAGAAAGGTTTTTGATATAAAATTTGTCACGGGCGAAGCCGTGGGAATTCACGTCTGTAATAAAACAATGAATGAATCGCTGAAATGTAGGTTACGCTATTGTGTTAGTTTTTATCAGGACAATTGGTCAAGTCATTTTGATAAAAATATCTACATATGTACTTTTGAGAGCTACTTATATTATTAAATGCAAGGAAGATTATAAATTTAGAGACGTTAGCTTATGTAAGTTTTCTTAACTCATGTTTACGACTAACATATACCCTGTACTGTACTGTATTTCTATTTTTTCACCAAAATTAATAGCGGATTTCAATTAAGGTCGTGATGAAGCTCAAATATTCAATTTAAATACAAAAAAAAAGCGCATCACTCAATACGAAGCCGCGCACTGTTTACAGCAGCGTAGCTTTACCTAGTTTTATATATAATACAAGCTCGCTGGAATTGTACAAATCTATCTAACAATCTTACAAAATGCGAGATTTTGGAGTAAGATGCGGATATTCCTTTCTTTGAGAAAATGGAAGTTAGAAGAATTCCTGTACCGGAGCAACCAACAGAAGAGTTCCTCACAAAGTGGGTTTCGAAAATCGACGGTTGTTTACAAGATTGGTTCGCGAAGGCGGGAAAGTCTTTATTCGCAAATGAATGCAAAAAAGTACTTTAACGGATGATGTATACCTGTAATGCCTGTAGGTAGTAGGTAGAGAACTTATATTATCGCCCATCTGGAATAGTGTCCTAATTTGCCCATCAGAAAAAATGTTCTTTTGATGTGTCTCACTATCTCTGTCATAAATTTTATCAAAATGATTCCTTTCGTTTTTAAACAACTCCGAAATAAACATATAAACAAAACCATGGGTTATGTGCCCGTAGTTTCTAAGACGAGTAAGACATTGAGACCCTCTGTACCTCAGAGACCACGTTAATCCGTCGGTCCCGGTTGTTATACGAACGTCTATGGCACTCGTTACGGGTATTCGGAGCCCTAAAACAAAATACGACTGGTCTAACTACAGAGCTTGAATATTGCCCATGGGTTGTGTAGGTCAGATGGCAGTCGGTCCACGAAAAATATTGAATTTCAGCCTCTTCAGGTTGGGATAAGGCTCGGTGAATAATGATAAGAAAATATTAGAGGCACGTTTCTGTTTCATTTATCATTCGACAATAATTGGCAGGTAAATTTTCTTATCAAAGACACAATCTTCCTCCATTAATGTTGGTGGAACGATTTTGTTTATAAAAGCAATAAATATTAATTTACTTCGAAGTTGCGAACGGTCCCTTTTCTGCCCGGCTGGTTATATTACATTATATTTTATAGAATTTAATATTGTTGACTTGGGAAGGATATCACGGCGACCTTTTTATTGGCAGAGACAATAACTTCAGCAACGTTGTTTTTAATATCTATAACCAATATTGATCTTAAATATGTTATGTATAATTTATATAATATGTTATGTTATCGGAAATGCATGAAAATGTCTATGTATTTTTTTAAATGTCTATTTAAAAAAATTAAATTAATTAATTAAAAAAAAAATTTAATCTGTTTCAAGAACTTTTAAGCCTACGACCAATGATCGTCTTCCTAGTTATTAGATACTTATGTTACGTGCCTCTGAGGTATATCTACTTAATGTGTGGTTTGTTTTACATATCCTTAGATATTCTATGTCAAATTAGGTACCTACAGTTGGTTTAAACCCGATATGAACTTTGACTACCTCGGTGGCACAATGGTACTATGTACGGACTGCCACGCTTGAGGTCTCGGGTTCGATTCCCGGGTCTGGTGGATAATGTATAATTCTCTTTAGAATTTTACCCAGATATTTATCGCAGAGTCTGGAAATTGCGCCCGGTAAATGGCAATAGGCTCGCCCCCTATTACATGGGACCTAACATAGCTGGCGAGATGTGGGTGTGTTTGCCTCCTCTGCCTACCCCTTCGGGAAAAAAGGCGTGATGCTATGTTATGAACTTTGTAGTTGATTCTAGGCGTCTAGCAAGGTTGAACACGTTAAAAATTCGCTCACATACGTAGGTATGTGAGCGAATTTTGCAAAGTTGAAGAATAAGTTTAACCAAAACTAATGAAACTAAAATCTTTAACTAATGGAGTGTACCTATTAATAATAAAGTGCGAACAAACCCCTCCACTATCTTCCAGCGTTCTTCCTACATGAAAATATTTAGGTATATACCCAAGTTAAATAGGTAAAATAATATCTGATGTTTGGTAAGTTTTCTGTGATACCGTGACCTCATTTCGAGTCGACTTGGATCAAGTGGACCAAACTTTTACAATTAATATAATGGTTCGGGTAAAACAGGGATTCGGAACTATGCCGATATTGGATTTGTGGTCCAATCATTGTGCGATTTGACTCGAAGATTGCAATTACCTTAGTAGGTACCTATTCTTATGGAAGGATGGTTTATAAAGATTTTGAGGGAATCTCATTCTGTAGATAGATTTGAGACGAGAAGATGTGAATTTTTGAAATAAGTAATGCGCCGGGCGCCACTGGAAATACATTCTGGTGCGTACCAGAGACACCCGCAGTGTAGGACATAGGACCGGCCGCGGTGTCGCGGAAATTAAAAAAGTAATAAAAATGTAAGAATCTTTCATACCGACGAAAGAAAACTTATTTGGCGTAAGCGCTAAACAAATAAGATTTTCAATCGACGCAAGTTAAATTTCAGAAAGAAAAACTGCGTCGATTGGTCTGGGTCTCATATTTCTACGGTAAGAAAAATTACTTACGCCGCTTGCAGACTCTCGGTATTGCTCTTTTTGAGCAATACCGAGAGTCTTTTTGGATGTAAGTCTACAAAAAGAGAGTATTTCCGATGTATTTGTTGCTTACGCCATTTTCCATGTCAGCGAAATTATGCCATACAAAGACTTACGCCATTTTGGCAGGTTGTATGTTTTACAGCCAACCTTTTTTGTATCGTTTTAGCTTTCCGTAAAAGCTCCAGTTTTTCATTTACAACACTTTAAAGTTTTAAAAATAACAGAAAAAAAATATTTCCGTGCAAAATTTCCTTACGGTTACAGCGTTTTCAAGATTCTTAAAAAACTGGATTTTGAAGGACACATTTAAAGCTAATGTGTACCACAATAAAAAAGAAAAATACGTTTTTAAAATAAAGTTTCTAGTATGAGTAGTTAGAAAGCTATGACTGTGTTTCTGATTTCAGAATTTCTTTTTAGCTCTGGTGCCCATTTCATATTTTCGCACTTACGACAAATATGTTTTCTTACGGCGATATATTGAAGAATGTAGAGGAAAGTGGGGTAATGACGAACACTTAAGCATTGGCATCAAGCCCTCAATGAAGTACTTAGGAATCGTACTTGATAGGCAATGGAACTTCAGACCACATTTCCGAAGTTTGGTCCCAAAAGTGACGAGGTCTGGGCGTGGATACCCTCTCGCTGGAAACCATGCTTTAAGCCATGGTCTCCAGCGCGAGTAGATGGAACGCGGCCTTGTCCTTCTGCGAACAAGTCGTGCTCGCGAAGGAGGTTACAGCGTTTTCAAGATTCTTAAAAAACTTGATTTTGAAGGACACATTTAAAGCTAATGTGTACCGCAGTAAAAAAGAAAACTACGTTTTTAAAATAAAGTTTCTAGTATGAGCAGTTAGAAAGCTATGACTGTGTTTCTGATTTCAAAATTTATTTTTAGCACTGGTGCACATTTCATATTTTGGCACTTACGACAAATATGTTTTCCTACGGCGATATATTGAAGAATGTAGAGGAAAGTGGAGTAATGACGAACACTTAAGCATCGGCATCAAGCCCTCAATGAAGTACTTAGGAATCGTAGTTGATGAATCGCCGATGGAACTTCAGACCACATTTCCGAAGTTTGGTCCCAAAAGTAACGGGGTCTGGGCGTGGATACCCTCTCGCTGGAAACCATGCTTTAAGCCATGGTCTCCAGCGCGAGTAGATGGAACGCAGTCTTGTCCTTCTGCGAACAAGTCGTGCTCGCGAAGGAGGTGGCCGAGAGAGTTAGGGAGAGTTTACCCTCCCCTCTGAGTTCCGAAGTGTGCGACGAGAGCGCTGCAGACTCATCTACGTCCAAGACTATCGACCTCCATGATCGGGGCCTGAGGATGGCGGGACAGCCACCCGCCATCCTTACAGAAGCAGGCGAGAAGGGTCGCGTGCTGCCGGGCGTTCAGCCCCGCAACACCAACCAGATTCTCTCACCAACGCGGGATCAAACCCAACCCCAACGACGCGGGATCAAAACCCGACCACACCTCAGCGCAGAGGCCACGTAGGTGGCCAAAGTCCGCCGGGCGCCACTGGATATTCCGTGCGTGTTCCCCAGAGGCCCTGGACAACGGACGTAGGAGTGGACCGCGCGCGCGGAAATAAAAAAAAAGCTATTCGTTTGCCATTACCCGACCGTATCAATAAACATAGAAGTTAAAAATTATCATAGGTTAAGTTTGCCAATGCCAATAGCAATACTCCCATATTAGGTTTGATTTGTAAGTATTTTAGTACAAAAAGGTATATTTTATACTGTTCATGTAAATCAAGTTGTATTTATGTAAAAATTACATCAAATATAATGTTGTCGGAATCGGATCAAATTGCAAAAGGATCACTTGGGAAGTGGAAGCTTCCAATTAAAAAAATCATAATAGGTTCACCCGATCCGAAGATATGAGGTAACAAACATAAAAAACAGTCGAATTGAGAACCTTCTCTTTGTTTGGAAGTCGGTTGAAAAGTCAAAACAAAAGACAACTGAGGCCATCATTAGGTACGCCCACATTTCGCCAGTCACTTCGTTAACCCGCACGTACCTAATAGGTGACATGCGCGTTTCTGGAGACTGACAAATATATAGCCTCATCCGTTTGTTCATTGATCTACTACAATAAAGAAGAAAGCCAAATATTATCACACAAAATTACTTAACCTATCGTATCTGCGTGTTAATCGCTTAATTAACCACAGGTTGTTTGAGCCTATGTTCGATACTAAAATATCAGCTACAATAAACATACCTGATTGGATATGAGCCACAAGTGAGCAATAAAATATTATGATCACGTTATAAGTAATGTCTGTTTCGAATAAATCTGTAAATAGATGCTATTGTAGGCGCTTTTGTGTACAAAAGATATTGGGCGTAGTATCATATTTATGTAAATTTTCTTTTTACCCAAAATTGATGTAGGTAAATCAAATACTTATTCGATATTTTGCGCGTTGGTTTTTACTTGTATCTATTAACGTTAAGAGTTATTGATGAGGGAATTATGTAAATTGTGGAATTAGCCGATAATAAACGTATTTATTAAGTTTTTATATTGTGGTGATATGTCAACAATAATTATATAACACTTGATTAAAGCACAGCAATAAGTAGAGTTTTATATTTAGAGGTAAAAATACCAAAGAGAATACAATACTACGTAAGAAGAGACGGGACTACCATAGTGCAAAATAATCTTACGAAATGTCAAATCAAGGATAACGGAATGTAGCCAACCTAACACTAACACATACGAGTCGCCAACATAAGGGAAAAATAGAGATGTGCCACTTAATATTTTTATTTATCGATATCGATGCAGTGGCATTTATCGATATCGATAAATGCAGTTGTCTCTATATTTTAAAAATAATTTTATATTTTCGCAGACGCTATACTCTATTTTTCAACTAAAGTACTGCGTCATACAAGTTACATGTTAAAAATGAATAAGCATTTAAATTCCCGGAGGCAGCACATTTAATTAAAAAAACAGAGTATAGGCTCAGTTTGGGTTTTAAAATGATAAGTTCTTGAAATTAAATATTTATTTAAAAACATTACATGTATATTAAAAATATTTGTAATTTCTTCTTCAATCAATATTCTGCAGCTCGTAGTATTGGTGACTGTGTAACATTATGACCCTTTTTGTTTACCAAATATTAGGACGCTTGCTTCATTAAGTGATGAATTTATTCTTCTGCATTCATTTCTTTAGCAAAACTGACAAACGACACAGCAACGAGTCCATTTGTGCAACCAAAGTGAATTTATATCCTTTATGATCATCAAGCGACAATAACTACCTATATCTTTATTAAGACGGAGCGCAGCAGTCTTCTTTAAGATGGTCCCAATCGAAAATGTATGTAAAACGATACCGGTCACAATTTTAAACCTATCGACGTGAAATTTGGCATGCAGATAGAACACATTAACATGCCTTGCTGTATAGTTTTTGGTGAATGTGGCCCTTATAGTTTTTGAGTTATTAAGAATTTAAATTTACTTAATTAAAAATTTTAAATGCATCTTTTAATAGTTTATTGTTGGCTCGCGTCATTGTTGAAAATTGAATTGTATTTTTTAGAGGTTAGGTAGGATTCTCCGTCTAATTATTTGGATGTAACCGCCCGCATTCCAGCGATTACCTAGTTATGAAGATAAGGTTTTACATCACGTTCGAACACAAAAACACATTTATCAAATGTTTTGAGCGATAATTTGTCTTTCCATCATTATTTCATGCTATGTAGTTATTTATTTTGTTATCTTCCGGTGTTATTGTTCTCATCCATAGGAAATCTGGCCATGAAAATCCGTTTTGTGCCGTCCTTTCTTCCAGATTTTAAACTACATATTTCACACTTTCTATACATACTCCATATTCGATTTTAATAAACTATGTATAAAACAGTCTTTTCTAGAGAACGTCCTTAAAAAAATTATAATAAAATTCAGCTATTCTCACAATTATTTTACTAATAACATTCAAAGAAAAACATTATTTTTGAAATTGAAAATAACGATTAGACATCCACAGCGACAGACAGTGACACATGACATTTCATCAAGGAACGAGCGGGACAGATTGAGAAATTGAGTGAGACAAATATTGAGCCATTAAAATTTATCCCCGTTTCATAATAGTTTTTTTTTGTATGTAGTTGCGACAGACTGGTAAAAATACAATGAATCTAAGATCGAATATTATATCATGACAAAACGTAACAGAATTAGGTTGCCAAGGGTTACCACTACCTTAGATATATCAATACAAAGAGATGATATAAGTAGGTACGAGTATATAGCCTCTTTACACCCTCAATTTTTAGAATTTTGAAATTCTTTTCAAACCAATCTTGGCGCTCATTTCATCCAATTTTGGTCCAAAAAGCAGCTTGGTGAACATATCAGCTAGCTGCCGCGCGGATGGTACTTGTTTTACTTCAAGTTCTGCATTGGCAACACATTCACGCACAAACAGATGCTTTAATTTTATATGTTTTGTCTGCTTGTGGTGCTCATATTTAGGGTTGTGCGAAAGCTTTATAGCCGGTTCGTTGTCCAAGTAGAGCACAGGTTTATCTAACTCAGTCAAATCTTTCAAAAGACTGTTCAGCCATATAATTTCTTGTGCTGTTTCGCTGGCTGCTATTATCTCCGCTTCAGTCGACGAGAGAGATACGAGAGATTGTCGTTGACTTCTCCAGCTGATGGCTGCACCCGAGAGTAGGCATGCCATACCAGTTGTCGATCTCCCTGTTGTTTGATCTCCTGCTAGGTCGGAGTCAGAAAAACATACCAAGTTTTTCGGTGTCTCTATTGTATGCCTATAAACTAATCCTTTGTCAACTGTTCCTTTTAAGTAGCGAAAAATCAGTTTCACTAGCAAGACATCACTTGTAGTGGGTATCTCTAGGGTTCTGGATGCTTTGCTAACAGCATACGCTATATCAGGCCTTGTGCCCACTGCTAGATAAGTAAGAGCTCCAACAGCCTGTCTATATGGAAAATCGAGCCCGTTTCCTTTGTTGAGTTCTATATCCGTATCATTGGTGCTCTCTTTTATTATAGGAGTTGGTGTTGGTTTGCTGTTCATCATACCAAACTTTTCAAGAACCTTCTTTGTATAAGCTTGCTGACAAAGTGATATTCTTCCTTTTTCTGCTTTTATTTCCATGCCCAGGAAGTAGGAACACGGTCTGGTCGTAATCTTGAATCTAGCCATCAGTTCATTGATAAACTCGTCTCCTGCAGCAGTTGTGTTACTTGCTACGAGTCCATCATCAACATAAAGCCCGATCAAGACCTTGGATTGTCCTCTGATTCTGGTATACAAACAGGGGTCTGCTTCACTTTGTTGAAAGCCAGTTTTTATTAGAAAGTCAGCAATGCATGTGTTCCAGCATCGCGGAGCTTGTTTGAGACCGTAGAGGCTGCGATTCAGCTTGAATACCCGTTTAGTTCCGTCTTGGAAGCCTTCGGGCTGTTTGACGTAAATCTCTTCTTCAACAGAGCCATTAAGAAAAGCTGTTGTCACGTCGAATTGTCGTAGGTTGAGATTTTCTTTAGCAGCGATCGCTATGATTGTTCTTACGGTGGTGAGACGAACCACAGGACTAAACGTCTTATCGTAGTCGACGCCTTGCCGTTGTGAATAGCCTTTAACTACAACCCTAGCTTTAAATTTATCTATTGAGCCGTCCGGGTTGGTTTTCACTTTATATATCCATTTGCATGGTAGTGCTTTACGTTCTTTAGGTAATTCAACAATATCCCAGGTTCTGTTTTCTTTTAGAGAGTTTATCTCGCTCAACATGGCCTCGAGCCATTTATTTTTATTAGGTGATTCCAGTGCTTGTTTATGAGACTCTGGTTCCTTTGGTAAATTTTCAACTTCAGCAACAGCTGCCAGTACAAAGTCATCATACCGATGTGGCGTTTGTATTGCTGATCTGTCTCTGAGATTATAGCGAACTTGTTCAGGTTCTGAAACAATTTCAGCTGCATCATCAAACTGTTCGTTATCAGTATCAGCTTCTTGATCATAAGTGGTTTCACATTCGTGATCAACATGTTCACTTTGATGAGTAGTATCTAGATTTACTGCGTTTTCGTTAATGTCACTTTCTTCAGTGTCGTCATCAGTTTCATCTAAAAATACTTGCATTTTATGTGTTTCTGGAGTCAAATCACAGTTGATGTTGTCTGTAGAGTTTGAGTAGTAATTTGCTTTTGTGATTTTTACATCTTTGGAAATCAGACTTTTGCGTTTAGATGGAACATAAACCCTGTACGCTTTACTGGTATCCGAGTATCCAACAAACATTCCTGGTATTGCCTTAGAAGCAAATTTATGACCTCTGGGCCCTTTCTTCAGTATGAAGGCTTTGGATCCAAAAGCATGGAGATGATTAACGCAGGGCTTTCTTAGAACCCATTTCTCGAATGGTGTCTTGTTGTCTATAGCACTATTTACACTTCTGTTGCATAGATAATTAGCGGTATTAACAGCTTCTGCCCATAGGTGCATTGGTGCTTTTGCGTCAATAAGCATAGCTCTGGCTTTCTCCACCAGTGTCCGGTTCTTTCGTTCAGCGATACCGTTTTGTTGTGGGGTATAGGGTGCTGATAAACGTCGCGCAATCCCGTTTTCCTTCAAATAGGCTTGGAATTTGGCATTGGTGTATTCCGTCCCGTTGTCTGTTTGCAAATGTTTAATTTTGTTCCTTGTGAAGTTTTCCATTTCTTCTTTATAGTCTTTGAACTTGTCTAGTACTTCCGATTTGTTTTTCAAGAAGTAAACCCGTCCATACCTACTGTAATCGTCAATAAAGGTCAGGAAATATCTGCTTTGAGCATCAGAAGGTGTACTGATTGGGCCACATACGTCAATGTGGACAATCTCTAGACGTTCAGTAGTTCGAAGAGTAGTTCGTTGTGGAGGGCTTGGTACTCGAGTTATTTTCGATTGTATGCATGTTTCATAATCTAACAAAGTCTCATTTTTATTGAAATTCAATCCAACCAATGTCTCATTTTTGAGAGCTAAGTGGAGATCTTTGTTGTTCATATGTCCAAGCTTTTTGTGCCAGTCTTGTATAGAACCGTGCTTTGTGTTCGCGGAGCATTTTGCAGGCATTGCTGCAAAGCTTCTTTCAATGTTTAGCGATCTGACATAGTAAAGGCCATTTGACTTTTCTGCGTTCATTAAAAATTTCCCCATTTTATTGCGTATGACTGCTTTGTCTTTGTCAAATTTTACAGAAGCACCGTGATCTGTCATACTAGGCACTGATAGTAAATTTGTTGAAAGGGTTGGTACAAATAGCGTGTTTTCTAGATGCAATTTCACATTTTTATTGATCAGCGTAACTCTGCCTTCACCTTTAATTTCAGTGGAGTGATCTTCTGATGCAAAGTTGAGTGTTCTTGACACAGTATTCATGTCTTTGAAGTACTCATGGTGAAATGTCATATGTGAGGTACAGCCACTGTCAAGTACCCAATCGTCTTTAGTATTCCGGTTAGATGTTAGGAGGCATTCTTCTGCATAGTGAGAGTTGTCATTTTTGTATGACTTCTTCTCTTTATTTTTCTTCCAGCAGTTAGAGCATATCCTATGCGTCTTTTTCTGAAAGAGTTTGCTTCCTTTCTTCTTACAAATTTTGCAAGATGCATAGAGTGCATTTTCGTCTTTTTGTTGTAGACGAAGTTCAGCGTTGTCATTATTGTGATGACGAGCGTCACATTCTTCGATTATTTTTATTTTAAGTTCATCTGGTTTTGGCAGGACGTCACGTGATTCTATCGCAACACGAAAGTTGTCATATTCAGAGGATAGGCTGTACAGCATCATTACTGTCAGTAGATCCTCATTGATTTTCACATCCATGTCTGCCAGTTTGTCAACTGTGTCCTTGAACTTGCTTAGGTGTGCGCGTACATCGTTTCCTTCCAATTTTGTCAGTATCAGGTTCTTAAGAAGGGATGCTTTGCGCGCAGGACCTTTACTCGCATGTATTTCCAATGTATTATGTATGCATGTATTTACAAAACGCAGATTAGACCATGCGTTGAATACTGCTTTCACCTCTGGAACGGCTCCGCGAAGTATTTGCTGGACGCACTCGACGCTATGCAGCGACGCGCTGTTCGTATTATAGACTGTCCGGAGGTAACGGGAAGCCTTGAGCCGTTAGCCCAGCGCCGAACAATTGCTTTTTTGGCCGCGTTCTACCGTATTTACCACGGTGAGTGTTCTGAAGAGCTCTTCAACCTGATCCCACCCTCTCCCTTCCGATCCCGAACAACGCGTGCCGGGCAGAGATGTCACTCTCAAACCGTGGAAACCGTCTTCGCGAGAACCGAGCGTTTTAAACGTTCGTTTCTCTGCCGAACGATGGTGGCTTGGAACGCCCTGCCTGGGCACGTGTTTCCTCCAACATATAACCCTGGGTTCTTTAAGCGAAGCGTGAAGAGGCACATTTCTGGGTCGTCAAGTTGAGGGCCACTCTCTATAGTATTCCTGTGTACTGTGAGAGTCAGGCGGGTGGAGTCAATTTGTCGATCTAAATATAAAAAATAAATAAAAAGAGATCTTGCTTATCAACGCGTCAGAATGTCTGGCGAACCCATATCATACTCGTATTATCGGAACGAGAGTTTCGGAACGGTTGGTAATTTAAACTTATAATTCTACGTTTTCGAATGAAATGTTCTTTCAAATGGCCCGTAGTCATAGATTAGAGAGCTCTTCATAAAGGGGATACAATTTTATAGATTTTTTTATTATTTGTAAATAAAGTAAATAAATAAATAAATATTTAGGACAATTCTCACAACGCCATCTAGTCATATAAGTACCAGATAAACTGATATAAAGGTCATAAAGTTTTGAGTTGTTTAGTTGTTTAATATTACGGGATTATCACAAACGCTCAGAAGATAATACATCATTGGGTATATCATATCTTAGAAGTTAATTAATTTAACCATTATATACAACGGTCTAACCATGAATATTAACAATTGTTTGCTATAATTACTGGGAAATTGTGGTACAAAATGTTATCAAGTAAAATTAATTACGGCTTCTTGTTACTCGAATTACGGTTTTAGTATTCAAGTTATCTGCTTATAAACCATAGCACAGAATACAGAATAGTACTTACATAGCCATAGGTATATACAGTCACGGCTGTTACTTTGTCCAAACGGAGAAGGTAACTATCTACTTGTTGCCAATAACTTTGTTGGTGCCACACATACATAAAGGCCGATAAAAACTTTTCAGTTGGTCAGACCAAAGACCAAAGTGTCGTGTGGAGTCATTAGACAGGTCTTTTAAAAACATTGAGAGGTTGCTAAGATGATTATTTGATATAAGTATCCGTTTGCGAGATATTTAGCTTTAAAGAGCATGTTTTTGCGAAAACGGGGCGTCCTCTAAAATCTAAACGGAATAACCTGGAAAAAATCATGATGGTAATTCATGTTATGAAATTTGAAGGAAAGCTATAACGGACGGTATAACTTTTTTAGTTCAGAAGTTATAGAGGTTTTTAAGGGTAACTACGGAACCATATCATATGCGTGGCTCGACACACACTTGACCGGTATTTATAAAGTGCGCTGGAGTCACTTGTTTGCTTCGATGAGATGAGATAGAAAAAGGGGTCCTACTAAGATCTTAGATATACAAACTCAATTGGAATTTGTGTATCTGCCGATCAACAGAGGCTCTTGCAATCATGAAAGTTCCCTGTCAGCGCCAAGGAAGAATAATGTAAATATAATAATGTAAATAGAATAATGTATGCCCTAAGATGGTCAACAATTAGGAGTGATACATGGACAACGACCAAGATCGGAGAGGGTAGCGCGTCATTGGAGACGCCTATGTCCAGCAGTAGACTGATGTGGGCTGCTGATGGAAATGGATCCATCAAGTCCGACTCCATCAAGTTCGTGACTGCTTATTGAATTTATTTCCACTTGGGTCTTGGTGTATTCCTCCATAGAAATACGAAGGTGGCAAAACTTCCTGGAAAGAACTCGTAATTTTCTCATTCCAAAGGTTATAATCACAGAACAGTATAAGAAGTTAGAAAGGCCCTAAGGCCAAGGCAGGCGCACCGCTCATATTATGAATGCATGTAAAAGTATACATTTCTTGCTTGTAGTGGAGTTTATAAGCGGAAAAAAATCGACAACACGCGTTGTAGTATAAATCAGGAACTATTTCCTTTCTAACCTCTTCTGTGGTTATGATCTCAACTAATTTGGAAGCCCTGCAATATAATTATGTACCTACCTACCTATTACTGGCTGAGTCTTTACAAATTGTACCTTCATTTAGACTTAAGGTACTCGGATGTTTTGCTCCATTACGCGATATTTCTCTTGTATTAGCTGGCATAAAAACAGAATAGTCAAAGTATTGAACAGAATATCATTGATACACGTTATTTAAGGCAAAACCGATCAGGTTATATTAAAAGTCAATTAAATAGTAGAATAACATAAGTGATTGAATACTAAGGTCAAGATACTAAGGTCAGAAATTGAAATGGAAAAAGTTGTTTTCTCAATGTTACACTGTTCTGGGTTTAAAATGTTTTCCTACGATAATAACAGTGATATGTTAGCTAACTTTAGACAGTTGGCCCATTAGGTTATAAAATACTCGTATATCAATTATAACAATCCCTGTCTTTACTAGCCTTGATGTATTTGCTGACTACCAGAAATAAACAGCTGTTATAAAGTAATGTATTTTTTTGGGGTGAACTGATAGCTAATATGATGAAGTTGAAAAATGTATCTGTTCGCGTTTTTCTCATAATTTATCTCTTGAAATAACTTCATACATATAATTAAAAGCATCAACATCATCCCACCCATCCCAGGTAGTAGATGACATTTAATAATCAGAAGTACAGGGGGCACACTAAAAGTTTGCACTTCTAGCTAATCGGAACTATTTGAATTTCGAATGTTATATTTTTTTAAACGTTGCAATACCTTCTTAGTAATAAAAAAAAAACAATTGGCGGGAAATCATTTGTCAATTGTTTTTTATCACACATCAAAATTCTACGTATGCAACGAAAATGGAATTAAGTCGAAAAGATTTTAGACCGATGATTTTTTATGATTTTAAAAGTTCTTTCTCTGCACAAGACTGTGCCGCTCGCCTTCAAAATGCTTTTGCGAGAGAAGCACCTTGTTTGAGCACCGTGAGGCGATGGTTTGCTGAATTTGAAAGAGGTCGAGTTTCTTTACATGACGAATTTCGTGAAGGGCGGCCTTCAACTGCCGTCAACGAAAATAATGTGGCTACTGTTAAGCGGTTAATTGAAGAAAACCCGCGGATTACCTATGAGACAATTCGAGGACTATTGGGGATTGGTATGAGTCAAATCCAGAAAAATTTACACGAAGAATTGAAAGTTCGGAAACTTTGTTGTCGTTGGATCCCTCATGAACTGACAGCGCAGCAGAAGCGGGCTCGCGTGGAATGGTGCTCACAGATGCTACTGAAGTACGACCACGGACATTCTAATGCTGTTTATCACATTGTCACAGGAGACGAAACGTGGATTTATTGTTTTGAACTCGAAAAAAAACAGCAATCTTGTGAATGGGTGTTTGAAAATGAGAACAAGCCAACAAAAATGAGACAGGCGAGAAACGTTGGTAAAAAAATGATCGCGTTTTTTTTCTCAGCTACGGGTCCCATCTGTACAATTCCACTTGAAGATCTAAATTCTACCATATGTTTTAGAAAAAGTTCGCGAAAGACGACCCAAAAGCCGCGTTCTCCTACATCATGACAACGCTTCTTCACACACGGCCAACAAAACAAAGTAATTTTTAGCTTCCGAAAAAGTACAACTCGTCACCCATCCTGCGCATAGCCCCGACCTAGCACCCTGTGATTTCTGTATTTTCCCCAAAATCAAAGATTTGATGAGAGGTTTCACTTTTACCAACTCCGAAGAGGCAGTGATAGCGTTCAATCAGCACGTAGAAAACATGCCTTCAGATCTGTGGTCCTCCTGTTTAAAAAAATGGTTCGATCGCATGAAAAAATGTTTAAAATGTAAAGGAGAGTATTTTGAAAAGCATTAAACATAATATTTTGGTTTTAACATGTTGTTTTTTTAAGTTACGCGAAACTTATAGTGTGACCTACGTATTAACGATGCCAAGAATATACGAGTATAATAAGAATTCTTAAAAGCTAAGTATTTTAATGATTCAATATGTAGGTATTTTGTGAGGATTTTGCGGATACACATGTAAATATTTACTGTAGGGCTTAGTATTTATTGGTTATGAAAATAGAACACTTTGTGTTTTGAAATTTAATGCAAAACAATATTTTATGATAGTTAAACCGGAGTGCTTACGGTTTAATATCTTTACACATTGAGTTACATAATAGTACCTATTAGTTGCTAATGATTGAAAAAGAGTGACCCTTTTTATTGCCAGATTCTTTTCTCTTTGGCTCCACCCTTTGCTTTGCGAATTCGGCTTTAAATGTAGATTCTTATGTGCTGACGTTAATAAATGTTATTTTATAACCTATATCAATAAATATTTTTGAGTTTGAGTTTGAATTTGAGTGTAGTATGTATAGATATACCATTTGTTCAATATCTATATCTACTGTTTGTTTAGAGACGTAAACTTGCTTTAGGAGAGGAGACTTAGGGAAGGAAATCTCGACACAAATTTCTATACCAACCCGTCTGGCCAGCGTGGTAAGTATATATACTCGTAGGATGAATTCCCCCCTCTTTGGGGGAGGCCTCTGCCCGGCAGTGGGCATCAAATGGACTGAGATGATGATGGTGACTGTTTGTACGTTTAGTTATGTTCGTAGTAATAAGCATTTTTACTTGGTTGTTGTGTATTTTATTGTTAACTTAAGACTATCGGGTCTTTTACGCGATTATTGAGATACATACATACCTCTTTATTACCCGACGTTTCGGCCCTGTTACAAGAGCCGTGGTCACGGGAGGACTATGTATTATATACTGTATTATATACGTAAAAGACCGATAGTCTTAAGTTTATAACGTGTACAAAACGCGAAAGTTTACAAAAGTATTTTATTGTTAAGTAATAGAGTAAAGATTATATAATAAAATATCGGCTAAAATTGTTAAATATAAAATTATTATCTGATTATAATATTATCATCGGTTATTTTACTTAAATTTTACAATAATTTCTGGATTTTCGCACTACTTACTAATTTCAGTAAAATTTTAATGGGACCAACTTCGAGTTATAACCTATCCAATAAAAAAAGAATGATCAAATTCGGGCTACATTGTAAAAAGTCTGCATGGTCATAAAAAACACATAAAGTACGTCGAGTTGAGTAAACGCCTCCGTTTTTCGTCAATTGAAAATAAATAGATGAAAACTTGGAGTTGAATGAAACAACTGCATTTAAGTACGCTTTAACCAACATGATTTATAATACTGAATAGAAATTTCCTCCCCCTTTGGTATTACAAATGATCTTAGAAAAGCCGCTAAAGTTGATGCCTTGAGGGCTGCTAAAATCCTGAAACGTTTCAAGTACCTAGGGATGATACTCGTATCTGGAGTAGATCTTTAAAACATCTTCCTTTTAAACACAACGCTCAAAATCACGACTTTATTTCCCAAATACATTATGAAATAACTCTCTTGTACAGATATTCCATAAATTATTTATTTGTATTGACCTACCGGTCTCGCTCTATGCCATTTTCAAAGGTATTCACTAATTCACTTCACATTTTCTAGTAGTTGTATGTCAAACAAGTATCATAATAAAGGAAATCCGATATTTCTAAGTAAGTAAGTAGGTAACACTTACAATAAGAAACAAGGCTCAAATTAATAGATACTTACTAACTAAATGAAAAATATTTTAATTAAGATTCCATTCAGTTATCTTCAAAAGTAATTTAGTAAAATTCTACAAAATAATCCCTTCCTTGTCCTCTTTCGTTAATTAATTTAAACTCGCAACTCCGAAGGGAGACCGCGACTTCCATCATATTAATATATTATTATTTTGTTAGAAGGTTTAGATAACTGGACCATATTTCTGTATCAACATGGGGGCTCGTGGTCTAGTGGTAACATTGGAAAGGTCCCATCGTAAGACCGGCCTGACTAAATGTTAAGCAACATCTAGTCAGGTCATCCGTGACCATTTCTTAAGACATAGAGACCCCTCCGTGCCTCGGAGAGCACGTTACGCCGTCGGTCCCGGTTTTCATACGAACATCTATGACAGTCGTTAGGGGTAGTTGGAGCCCTAAATAAAAAATCCGACCGATTTAACTACAGAACTTCGATATCGCACATGGGTTGTGGAGGTCAGATGGCAATCGCTTCACGGAAAATATCGAAGTTCAGCCGAATCGCAGTTAGACTGGAAAGCCGACCCCAAATGAGTTGGGAAAAGTATTCTTACTACTGTTATCTAATCTGTGCTATTAATGTTCATGTTCAATAAAATTTATGAGCAGATGGATTTTATACGCTGATAAACCCGGGATTTCTGAGACAGCAGTCGTACTTTTTTAAGCTTTCGCGTTTTATACACATTAAGTGTAAACTTAAGACAAACGGGTCTTTCGCGATTATTGAGATATATACATACCTCTATATTACCCGACGTTTCGACCCTGTTACAAGAGCCGTGGTCACGGGTGGATTGTCGGTCCACGGCTCCACCCGTTTATCTTAAGTTTATACATCAGTCGTAAGTTCAACCGACTACGCCACCGAGACCGTTCCGCAGTTCCCAGTTACATATATAGGTATTTAAATACACACCTGCAGTACATTAGCAGTACTAAAACATTGCCGAAGCATCCAATGCTACCCAGCACAATGTAAGTGCTGGCGAAGGTGTAAAGAAACAACGCATCTGGCGGAGGAAATTGCAACCAGTACATATTGATACTCATTAGGTAATCGTCAGTATATAGGCCGAACTTGCGCCATTCCTGCACTGGCCAGCGCTTTATAAACTTCACAATAATTCCTAGCGATGTTTTAGACACATTCAAGTCTTTTATTCTATCACTATACCGATTCTGATATAACTCAACATCTTCATCAAATCCTTCTATATTTTTTAATCGTCCATTTCCTTTCTTTTCGAGTTTGATGTTATCTGCAGTCCTTCTTCGCCTTTTCCACTGTTTTAAACTGTCAATCCGACGCCGTAAAAAATCACTATGACTCTTATAAGTTTTTAAAGTGACGGTTTTATCTAAAGCAATATGTTTACACATGTTTTTGTCACTACACGTGATATTTAAACGGAGATTTTTCACTGACTGTATTGACGTATTTTCTTCCATACAATTTACTATAGAAAGTGTCACTAACGCTAAAATTACAATATACAGCATGCTAGTCGCGTAAACAGTGTTCCCGAGTTAGATTAGAATTAGGGCACAACCGTTCACGGTGGGTGCCGAGACAAAGTGTACTTTATACTACTCCCGGTACGCTAAGGAGAGACGAAACGTGTCCCGACTCAAGGTATAGGGATGTGGCACTAATGTTTACAATACACAACTCTCCAAACTTTCTAACGCGGAAATATTTATAGATCTAAATAATTTAAAAATAGAAAACCTTCGTAGCAAGTGCAGTTATTATTAGGTGTGTAATTCTGCCAAACGACAGTCGTCAGTAATCTCAAAGTTCGTCATCACATCATACACTTAGAGAAACATCTAATAGACAAGATAATTTAGTAGGTATCCATTTATCAACGTTCATTCAAATTACATTTTATTATAATTTTTCGTGTCTTTATTTATTGTTCAGGCATTATTCAAGCAATTTAGTTGTCAGATTAAAATACTCTAAGTCACAGATATCGATAAAATACTAGATAAATAATACTACTATAAGTAAATACTGTATTTTTACTTGTATACGTAGGTCACACTATAAGTTTTGCGTAACTTAAAAAAAACAACATGTTAAAACCAAAATATTATGTTTATTGCTTTTCAAAATACTCTTCTTTACATTTTAAACATTTTTTCATACTATCGAACCATTTTTTAAAACAGGAGGACCACAGATCTAAAGGCATGTTTTCTACGTGCTGATTGAACGCTATCACTGCCTCTTCGGAGTTGGTAAAAGTGAAAACTCTCATCAAATCTTTGATTTTGGGGAAAATACAGAAATCACAGGGTGCTAGGTCGGGGCTATACGCAGGATGGGTGACGAGTTGTACTTTTTCAGAAGCTAAAAATGAAGAAGCGTTGTCATGATGTAGGAGAACGTGGCTTTTGGGTCGTCTTTCGCGAACTTTTTCTAACACCCTGGGTAAACAAATGGTAGAATACCACTCGGCATTAACACTCTTTTGATCTTCAAGTGGAATTGTACAGATGGGACCCGTAGCTGAGAAAAAAACGATCTTTTTTTTACCAACGTTTCTCTCCTGCCTCACTTTTATTGGCTTGTTCTCATTTTTAAAGACCCATTCGACATAAATACAAGATTGCTGTTTTTATTCAGGTTCAAAACAATAAATCCACGTTTTTCTCCTGTGACAGTGTCATAAACAGCATTAGAATGTCCGTGGTCGTACTTCAGTAGCATCTGTGAGCACCATTCCACGCGAGCCCGCTTCTGCTCCGCTGTCAGTTCATGAGGGATCCAACGACAACAAAGTCTCCATACTTTCAATTCTTCATGTAAAATTTTGCTGGATTTGACTCATACCAATCCCTAATAGTCCTCGAATTGTCTCATAGGTAATCCGCGGGTTTTCTTCAATTAACCGCTTAACAGTAGCTACATTATTTTCGTTGACGGCAGTTGAAGGCCGCCCTTCACGAAATTCGTCATGTAAAGAAACTCGACCTCTCTCAAATTCAGCAAACCATCGCCTCACGGTGCTCAAACAAGGTGCTTCTCTCCCAAAAGCATTTTGAAGACGAGCGGCACAGTCTTGCGGAGAGAGAGAACTTTTAAAATCATAAAAAATCATCGCTCTAAAATCTTTTCGACTTAATTCCATTTTCGATGCATACGTAGAACTTTGATGTGTGATAAAAAACAATTGACAAATTATTTCCCACCAATTGTTTTTTTTTATTATTAAAAAAATATAACATTCGAAATTCAAATAGTTCCGATTAGCTAGAAGTGCAAAACTTTTAGTGTGCCCCATGTATCTATGCTTTAAGTAGTAATAAAGTCCATTTTTGTACCAATTCTTATTAGCTTAGTGGTGCCAAGTAGTCCTAACCATGAAGCTAAGAGCGTACCTAATGATAATTTAATGAAAACTATCGCTAACACGTATTATTTTTTATTATAAAATTCAAAAATATCAAGACTAGCTTTAAAACGATGGTGTATTCTTTTAACAAGAATATATACATGTAGTGTCTTATTTATCAACATCACTGAATGCTGTCATTATCCCCAAAGGTGGTAGATACGTCACCCTTTTGCGCCAATGTAATTAAGGGCGAGCCTATTGTCGTGTCTGGGTAGTGTGGAGTTATATTTGATAGAGCCTCATTCGTTTGTTGGTAGGTGCATCGCGCGTAGGTGAGGACGACTGGAGCCCCGGAGATGTTGATGATAGAGCCCCTTAACACCCTTATTACTTTTACCTAATATTACTACAAACAACAAGGAAGAAACTTAATGGCAGGGTTGGATATAAACGTAGGGCCGTAAACTGTTGTATGAATATGAAATGGTTTTATGTATATTTTTAGGAACAATGTTTGCAATATTTGAGTTCGTAATTGTCTCTTTCATTAGAGGGGAATTCCAATTACCTATTATTGTAATATAACCCTTTACATGTGCGTATTCTAGTAAGGGTATTATGAAATAAAGCTAATTTACACACGTGATAATCAGTTTATTATACCTGTTTTGATTAAAATCCTTATTAAGGGGCTTGAGAGTAATTGGTGTGGGTATTTTAAAGTTGGTACATTTGAATGTAGATAGATAAAAAAAACTTACATAATTAAAACATTGATAGACGTATATTTGAACACTCTGCTGGTTTATTAGCAGTGGATTAGTAGAAGAGGCTTTTATGCACTTGCAAAAATAGAAATAGAAATCTTTCTAACAAAGGGTAAGGTACTTTTTCTACCAAAAGCAACGGGACTATAGATTATTACGCAATAAAAGTAGCATTAGGTAGGTTTTTTTATCCGCGGCCCTGGGCCACAGCCGCACCTGTCCATTGCCGAACGCCTCCGGTAAGCACTGAGAGAATTTCCAGTGGCGCCCGGCGGACCTTGGCCACCTGTGTGGCCGCTGCGTGGTAGTCGGGTGTTTCTCCGCATCTTTGGGGTCAGGTATTATCCCACGTCGGTGAGTAAAGGCAGCCCCTTCTCTCTAGCATTCTTCTGTAAGGACGGTGGGTTGCTAATCCATCGTCCTCAGGCCCCGAAGCATTAAATAGATACTTTTGGAAAAATCCTCAAAGATTTTGGTGCATTTTATCAACCATCAAACTCCAGTAAGTATATAAGTATTTTTTACTGCGGAATTTGGCAGCTAGAATTGTTGCAAAATTGATTTATGAATAACTTTAAGAAGTTTTTGAAAATCAATAGCATGTTTTTATTGCTCTTGAATTTGTTATCGTCTTGCTACTAGCACAGATATAAGAATACTATACTCTACTAGCTACTAGTAGCAATAACAAGATAGGTAGTATATTTTCAAAACCAATTCCATTAGTTATAAGATATTAAACATTTTACACTTACTTTCACAAACTTCAGTAGTTTTAATAAATTAGGTAAGTTTTTAAGAAATTAGGTTGTTATGTTGTTGTATATTCTTGTCATAATATAAATAAATATAAATAATAAATAAATATTTTTGGACATTCTCACACAACGTCATCTAGCCCAAATTAAGCTAATATAAGCTTGTGTTATGGGATCTAGACGACTGATAAACATACTTATATATTTCTAAATACATACATATTATACATAGAAAATACCCAAACTCCGAAACAAACATTTGTGGATCACACAAATAATTTGAATCGACCCGAAATCGAACCTGGGACCTCAGGGGCGGCAGTCGCATACTCATACCACTGAGCCACCGAGGCAGTCAAATTCAATGTGAATGTCATGTTGACATTCCATTGTAAAATGAATAGACTTGTAACCTTTTATGTTCAATGTTTAGTCAATTGATTTCAGAATTACCCTAATGTGTAATGTGGTCTACGTGAGACGCATATCGAAAGACATTTTAACAAACCGAAGACATGATGAATAACTAATTTTGGGAAAGTAAAGACTGCTTTTGAAATGAAACGGCCAAGTGCGTGTCGGGCCACGCATAATATAGGGTTCCGTAGGTACCTATTATAGGCTCTATAACTACTAAACTAGCAAACTTATCTGGTCGGCTAAAGTTTTCCTTAGATTTTTTTCAGATTCTTCGAGTTGGCCGTTTAGATTTTATTGAAGAGTAAGAAATAATTACATTTGCGATTCAACTGTTAAATTGCACCACACCACAGACCACACGATCCCATAGTGGTGACTTTTAAGGAAAAGCATTTAACTTCAACTGGGTTAAATAAGAATACATGGAAAAAACCCTATATAGGTACATAATAATAATACATACATACATATTACAAAGATTTTCAAAAGAAACCCTTTAAGATATCAAAGGGTTACGCTTGGGTTACGTTAATATGTTGGCAAAGAGAGAACATTTTTTAAGGTTATGGAAATATTCTCATAGGATATACATCATATTTCACGGATGAACTTATATTTACAACCGGTCCGGTTTTGTGAACCATTACGGTTTTGTGAAATTAACTTTCGTTTGTTCGATTGTTGCGAAAATATATGGAAGCTAACCCTTTAAAATTATGTTGAAAATTCATTGGAATTAATGAAAGTCAGAGATAATAAACATACAAAAACAATTGAATAGAAAACCTATTTTAAAGTCGGTCAATTGACTCACAGAACCAGCACATTCCTCAATAATACCCTGATTACAGTCCTAGGCTATTTGTGAATCATTAAGTTTCTATATTATATAGAGGGCGAGTGTCACGTTTTCTTAGTGGCGAATACTAAGCGGCTTTGATATAGGTTGCCCAATATATGTTTGCGTTCTCATTATAAACTCAAGACAAACGGGTCTTTTACGCGATTATTGAGATATATACATACCTCTTTATTACCCGACGTTTCGACCCTGTTACAAGAGCCGTGGTCACGGGTGGACTGGTTTCATTCAGCTCATCATGTTTTCTTTTCACTAGGTGTGCCACATTACATTAAAACACGTCAAAAACAAGATCTCAGAACAATAACTACAAACAATAACTAGGTCGCCGCAGTCGCAAAATGTACCGTTACGCTGCAGCATATATTTGAGCGAAGCGAGTTTTGATTCTAACTACTAAAACTATTTGATTATAACTCTGTCAAAGTATTTTTTGTCATTACGCTATGGGAATTTTTACCATCAATTAAATTATTTTTATTTGATCGAAATTCAAAATTCTGGCTTCGTAAGAACCTGGGTAATTCTGTAAGCTTTTGATGAGTGCGAGAAAATCCGAAATCGGCCGAGTATTCGCCGAGAAACAATTTAACACAATTTAACATAAATCGTAATTTGAGTCACCCGTTGAGAGCTCCGCTCGCCTTCGGCTCGCTTCGCTTAATTAGTTAAATTTTTTACCACGCAACAACTTAAACTGGGAAGCTGTAGTGTCGTTACGTCATCCTCGACTGTTTAACTGTTCTGACGTGCAGAGTGGCTGTTAGTGGTTCAAACCGTTATCAGCGCTCTAAATATACGTAGTGTAGAGATAGTTGCTCTGAGGTGAACATTGTTTCTGCTGGTTAAATAACCTCAACCTTTTTGACAGGGTAAATCACCAATCTGTAGAGAGGTTTCCGTATAAAAAAAAACATTACGTAGTCTGTACGAGTTCAATGCGGAATAGTGTAATAGCCAAAAAGGTTTTAGTATATGTCAGTGTGTTAGATTTTAGAATGGGATTCGGGTGAGATGTTTGTTTCTCAATCACACGGAAACCATTATATAGGTACATAACAAATAGATTTGCATCTCCTGCTTTCGTGGTAAATTATCGCACAGTAACTTATTCTGTTGGTCTCGACATGTTTTGGAAGAATATTAAGTACTGTACCTATGTGAATTGTGTCACTATTAATTATACAGGGTGTCCCAAGAACATGCCACATGGAGGGAAAGTACCCTAAATATTGTAGATAGACAAATTCACTAAAAGGAAACTTTATTTTATTTAAAAAAACAATTTTAACTGCACTCATAGATTTTTAAAAAGTCTCCTGCGTGAACCGGGAATCTTACCGACCAAAATGGTAAAAAAACAACAAGTTATTTTACGACACCGATAGTGTTATCTGTTATTTGATAACACAAGAACTAAGTAGTCTATAACAGCAGTTTATAAAACTGTGTCATAAGGAGGTGTATTAGAACACGAGTGGGGCTTAAAGAAACGAGCCTTGAAATATGTATAATTACTTACCTAAAATACATCACCAAGACAATAATGTTTCCTCCTACACCAATGACTGTAACTATTATGTAAAATCCACCCAAAGTCTTCTGAAGTGCTTCACTGGGTGGTGGGAACTGCATCCAGTGTTCATTGATGAAATCAAAGTAATCATCAGAAAAAAATCCCCACTTTTTCCACTTGTATACAGGCCAAAGTCGTTTGAAATTCGCCTTTAATAAAGCGTGCTTGTTTACATCTGAAGAATTTGTTAAATTAGCGAGGGTCTTTGAATCAAGTTCATTGGACATTCGAAATGCTGGTTCTGGTTCTTTAAGATTCACTAGCCTCTTTTTTCTAATTATTTTTGTAGCTTGGTATGTCCATAAATTATTTAAAAATTTTAATGAACTTTTTTTAACTTCATTTTTAATCTGTATCTCGTACGTGAACTCACATCGGCAAATAATTAGTAGTGGTAAAAAACTGATAATTGAAGCAATTCTCATTTTAGATGAAGTGAACGCGACGTTCTCCTTTGAAATGACGAATTTTATAAGGTTTCGAGTTGGTTTATTTACGGTTTCGACGGTGGACTAAATAGGCCAATGTCTTGTCCAGTTGATCCCAAAGGACCGCTCAAACTTTATGCTTAAGTGGATTAAAGTGGTCTGCTTTTAATAAAATCTGTATACAATTGGCGGCCAGAAGACATGTCGCTATTATAGATTGATCAATATTTTCATAAGTACCTCGGACTACTTTATTTGCAAGATGGATCAAGTAGGATTCACAATACATATGTAAAGCATCTTGTATTTTTGTAAAATATGTTTTATCTACGTTGAGTTACTTATTTATTATCGCTATCATCAGCCTACATCAGTCCACTGCTGAACATGGCCTCTCCAATGACGCGCCACCACCGCCAATCAATTTATTATATAAATTTCGATAATTTAAATACTTTTTTTACTGTAGTAAACTGTAACTTTTAAAAGGTAGATAATTATCGAACAGTGTTCCTACAATGGAACCTGAAGAAGATGTAGTAATAAAAAAATACTAGGTATGCAATGCATGCTGCTAATTGCAAATTGAGCGGAGCAAATGTTTTTATTAAATATCAGAATCAGAATCGAACACTGAAATTAATTAATCGAATGAAAAAAAAACTATTTTCATTGTTGACGCACGTGTTTCCATAGCAACCATTTAATCATCTGGTTTTTCGGCGATGTCCACGACATTTTCAGTGATCTTTCCTCCGTGGTCAGCTCTATTTCATGATTTCAGATATATGCACTCCCGGGTATGATGTCGACCAGCATGCCAAATTTGGTCAAAATCGGTCGAGCCGTTTCGGAGGAGTAGACACACAAACGATTTACACTTGTCGCCTAAAGATTGAGCTCCGCTTCGCTCCGCTCAATAAGTAAAGATGTTTGTGGGAACTAAATTACGCTCGTCTTTGTTCATATTCTTCTTAATATATTTGCTTTTATGATTCCATTTGTATGGACCTAACAAAGAATTGAGAATAACGCCAGTACTGTTAAATCCCCTCAGGGAAATCTTTCATAATTCAAAGAAAGGCAAAGAATTTTAATGAACTCAGAAATTACTTATTTGTTGTAAGAGGCGCAATCAGCGAGACACATTTCAGAAGTTGGAAACTTCACGCCAGTTGTTCTTTAAAAAAATATGTAGATAAAAAAATGCACAAAATAAGAAGAACAGATCAGAATCGATAAAATACAAGCTTTTAGAGTTTATAGGTAGGTACCTAATTTTGAAGTTTTTATGCCTGGTCGCGGGACTACAGACACCATATTTGCACTACGCCAGCTGTGTGAAAAGTATAGGCGTGCACATAAAAACTTGCACATGGTGCTTGTAGATCTCGAGAAGGCATACGACCGGGTACCCAGAACGGTTTTGTGGTGGGCCTTGAAAGAGAAAGGTGTGCCTGGGAAGTATGTATCTGTGCGATGTATTGTCGATCGAAAACCTACGTACGAACTGCTGCTGGCATCACCGACGAGTTCAGTGTGGCGGTAGGCTTGCATCAGGGCTCGGCGCTAAGCCCATATCTCTTCCTGTTGATAATGGATGCTTTGACATCGGAGACACAGGAAGAGACCCCCTGGTGTATGCTATTTGCCGATGAAATTGTACTCGTCGGTGAAGACGGGCCTGAGGTACAGAGTAGATTGGAAAAATGGCAGTGTAAACTGGAGAGTGTAGGCTTGAAAATCAGTAGAACCAAAACTGAGTACATGTTCTCTGATTTCGGCGGTCTCTCCAGTTCTACACCCATAGTGCTAGACGGCGCACCAATACCAGTTTCCTCCAGTTTCCGGTACCTCGGCTCTCTTATCCAGGATGATGGGGAAATCTATCGGTCAGTGAAGCACAGAATTGACGCAGGTTGGATCAAATGGCGGCAGGTCAAAGGCACTATTTGCGACCCTCTATTTCCCCCAAAACTTAAAGGGAAAATTCACAAGACTGTCGTCAGACCTGCCGTCCTGTATGGACTGTCATGTTTGACCTTAAAAGTGACGGATGAAAGACAACTGCATGCAAGGGCGTAGCCAGGATTACATCAAGGGGGATCAGACCTAATCCTAAAATAAATCGGGGGAGGGGTGAGCCCTTAAAGGGGTAAAACCTGGAGTCCCCCCCTTAAAAAGGGGGGATATTCAAAATAATTATACATGATGTCAAGACCTTTTTCTTTTTTTAAATCCGCGGCCCTAGTGTTACGATATGAACATCGACATTTAACATATTGCGTTTAGTAACAGTATACGGAATCTACTAGAACATTAACGGACCGGTTCGAACAATCCAGAAATTCCTTCGCTCATTGTTCTGTGCATCGGTCGAGATTGAATAGATAAGGATCTAGCAACCGACCAATGGCGGCGCGCGCGCGGATATCGATGCTTAGATTGTCGCGTCACTAGACGCCCGGAGTAGGGATTCGTCACGACTCCAGTACCGGGCCTGAGGTCATATAAACCCGCGCAGATCGAGCGGTGACACGAAATTAGCATAATAGAAATCTCTTCAACGCGCGGCTGCCGTAACCACCGTTAACGAAGTATTGAATTATAATATTTAATTTAATATTTAACGAAGTATTGAACAAGTCTAGTGGTTATAACAAGGGTGCAACTTGTGCAGTTAGTTTTCCGTTCCTGAAATCCGGGGTAAGTGCTGTGAACAGAATAACCTCTTTAATGCCAACCGCGTGATCTATAATTAGAGTATTACCAAATAGCTATTTCATAGATTATTAGTAAGTTAAATTAAACCTATAGTTTGTTTAGACTCCGTGAGTGTCCTGGGTTCCGATAGTGGGCAAAGTAATTAATATTTTATCGAAGTAAATATTAAAATCCGGCGGTGCTGAATTTCTTGCCACAAAATATACGAGAAAACAGTTAGGACGGTGAGATTAAATAACTCCACCACTAAATGTTATAATTGTATATGTATTGCCTATCTATATATGTTGTCTATGTAATTACCTATTTTATAAACTCGTAGGGAATGCTAGGATCTAGTAACATTGCCCTATCGAATATAATGATAAATTGTTAAAACTATTTCTAGGTTAAATTACTCTTTCCCTAAATGCCGCGATTATATATGTATTACCTATCTATATATGTTGTCTATGTAATTACTTATTTTATAAACTCGTAGAGAATGCTAGCACCTAGTAACATTGCCCTATCGAATATAAGGCTAAATTGTTAACAATATTTCTACCTAAAATTCTCTTAAGGGCTAATCACCTACGGTATTAAGCAGTAAACCATAGTTTTATAATTTTAAATTGTGAATATCAAGAAGGAGAATTCGGGTTAAGATAATTCATCTACCCGACATATTTTATTGTGAAGCCGTACCATTTGGGGCGCGGCCTTAAGCGGGAAACCGTTAATTTTCTAAATTTATATTGTGTTTAACGTAAATTCAAATAGCTAGATCATATTCCACCTATCTGGAATATGCACTATTATTTAACATTTTATTTTCTAGACTGCCGTCTATTTAGGGTTCCCTAATTTAGTGAACCATTATAAAGTTTTAATTGTTAGATGGGAAATACGCATAACGCAGACTCTTTAGGAACTTCGTCTCCGATACGTAATAGGTAGAAAAATAATCTTTTGAAATGTACCCACATTTCCTATAGCTATATTTTATTATTTGATTATTGGTTAATTCTTTCTTTGCTAATTTCTGCCGCCGGTCGGAGACCGATATATAGGGATGAGCCAACTACCTGTCTGTGTTTTCCCTGTTCCCATGTTTGTATAATCCTGTGTTATGTGTAACCTTGCCGTGTACCCTCATGTAAATAATTGTGCAGCGCGTCCGACAACTAGGGAACCTCTACGGCGATTTACGTGTGGGGCCTACGGCAAGCGGTGCCGAGCCGGTATCTAATCCGTTGCTTGTGTCAATTCCAGAACTACCTTGGGGCTTAGATAAGCCATATTTGTGAAGAGTACGATTGCTGAGCAACCAGAAGCTGCGCCGTCGCTCCTGTGACCCGGAGCAACTCGTCAGCTGGAACAAAACTGATTGGAGGACACCAGCGGATCCTGTCGGCCGACCGCCCGTCGCATTGTGGACCCCCAGTTAAGTGCACCGGGCACTTCCGTAATCAGTATTGTGGTCCTATACTACCGACACACTCCTAACTAATAGTATTATATAAACCCTAGGTTCCTGCTATTAAAAGTACGTTAATTGTTTTACGTTGTTTGATTGAACTTCCTAGCAGGGGCCGCACTACCGAGCGCCTCTAGTACGCATTAAAAGAATTTCCTGTGGCACCCGGCGGACCATGGCCACCTGTGTGGCCCCTGTGTGGTGGTCGGGTTTTACCCCGCATCCTTGGGGTCGGGTTTTATCCTGCATCGGTGAGTGCACACCGCACTACACATCTCGCCGAGCTGGCCCGAGCCAGCTAGGGGAAGTTATGGCCCTCTCGGATAAATATGCCCCGACAATACGACGGAGGTAGAGAGGCACTCCGTGCTAGATCAGTGCCTCTCTAACGCAGCTTCAGGATAAGGTGTTAAAGGCGTTGGCGATGTCAAGAGACACCACCAACACCACCTCGCCCCTGCTTCCTCCGTCAGGGTCTTTGAGCAACATGATCGGCTGGGAGCCGGACGGTGAGTCCACTGGCCGCCCCGGTTTCCGAATCAGGAGCAGTTTTCCCGTCCTCTCCCACACCTTGGGAAACTGGCCCCTTTCGAGGCATGCGCTGAAGAGCCCACCGAGCAGTCGAAGCCTGAGTTCATTGAGGGCCACGACCCATGCACAGCCCGGAATGCCGTCGGGTCCAGGGGTGGTGATTTTCCGGCGACTGAACCGAAGTACCACTGCTCCTAACTCTCTGACTTCGAGTACGTCGTCTTCGCCGCTGCTATCCGCGTTGGGCGTCTAAGACCGAGCCATGCCCGGAGGGATGTGCTCCTCCGCCCTCGTCGGAAACAGAGAGCCCAAGACCCCCTCCAGCTGATCCAGCTGGAGAATCTGGGTCAGTGGGAGTGCCCTCGGTCGGAGTTTACCTCTGGCCTTATGGAACGGGCACCCCGATGGGTTCAGTGGGTGTTCAGGAGCTCCTCGCGGGCTGATAATGGCAAGGCTAAATTGAAAGCATACATTTGAAAAACTTCCATATACCTATCCAATTTTTTATTAATACTGCTCTTCAGAAATTGCACAATGATGCAGGTACGCAACGGGCGACACTTGCACCACAGAATCCACAGATGAGAATAAGAAAGAATTTGATTATTTCTTCAACTAAATGTGCTTGCACTTTTGCGTTGCTTCTATTATTGATTTTTGCTTTTGTCGTTTCTTATCCTTTCTTATTAGATTTATTTCAAAATATTAACAAACGGGTTTATGAGTATTCTAGCTAACTATATGCTATAATATAACATAGAGTAGAGTCTCGTAGGGGGGAGCAGCTGCCCCCCCCCCCCCCCCCCCCTGCCTGTACCTGGCTACGCCCATGACTGCATGTAGCGGAGATGCGAATGTTAAGATGGATGTGTGGTGTGACAAGAATGGATAGGGTAAGGAACGAGTATATTAGAGGAAGTTTGAAAGTTGCACCAGTGAACGAAAAATTGAGAAGCGAGTGGCTGTCATGGTATGGACATGTTATGAGAAGAGAGGAAAGTAATGTCGTAAGAAAGGTGCAAAGTATGACTGTAGAGGGTTTAAGAAGTAGAGGTAGGCCAAAGAAAAGATCGATGGAATGTGTGAAAGAGGACATGACAAGGAGAGGAGTGACTGAAGAGATGACGTCTTAAAGGGATGTGTGGAGGAGAAAGACTTGTTGCGCCGACCCCAAATAATTGGGATAAGGGCAGGTAGATGATGACCTAATTTTGAATGTCGGCACTTGGATGTATAGTAATACCTACTTACCTAAGTACATTATGAAAATACTCGTAGCTACCTATGTCATATTCCACTGTATTTATTAATTTAAAAGCTGACCGGTTTAGTCCTTCGGCATTATTAAAGATGTACATTCAAATACACTATTCACATGCTAATTTATGAACTATTATTCAAGCTTTTTACTTAACATTATATTTACAAATCTGTACGTGATTTACTTATTCGATTATAAGTAAACGTGAAAGTGAAATGGACACCTGAGTGCCTACCCCGGCCCCGGTTCGAACGAAACTTCGATTTCAGTCAAATTTCGTATGAATTTTGTATGAATTTGTCGTTTATTTCACGTTTTAATTTCGTTATTAAAAGTTTCGTAAACGCGAGTAGGCGTCAATGCTTCTTCTGGTATGTTCTACACTTGCATACAAATGTGCGTCACGTCTGGTACCATGGTGTTTCAATTAGGTAGTGTATAATCCCATGTTCCCTTCCTCGCTAGTTCCAATGAAGTCAGCTATGTTTGTTTCAATCTGACAAACGTAAAACCGCTTATTTACCACCGTTCACCTGCTGAGACCAACTGGGTGGACCGTGGGAAGTTTTTTTTTACAACGGACCACCTGTGACCACCTGGGTTTACCGTGGGAAATATAAAATTTCCACCGTCCACCTCGTTATCAAAACTCTTCAGATTTGAAATGAAAAGACAAAAAAAAGACAGTACCAGGAATACATAACAACATAAGAGCCTTCAAGATTTAAAATTCTTTTAAATTTAGTGAAAACCGATTGAATGTTTGAACTCATTATTCTAACCTCCTATTCTGTTATGATCACCTGGTACTTTTGCGGAATAATGAGTTCAAACATTCAATCGGTTTTCACTGAATTTAAAAGAATTTAAAATCTTGAAGGCTCTTATGTTGTTATTATTCCTGATACATTTGAGGTGGACGGCGGAAATTTTATATTTCCCACGGTCCACCCAGGTGGTCACAGGTGGTCCGTTGTAAAAAAAAACTTCCCACGGTACACCCAGGTGGTCTCAGCAGGTGAACGGTGGTAAATAAGCGCGTAAAACGGCGTCGGCTACTCTATGATATGCTCGCCGTTTTGTTACATACTAATTGAGCAAGCCAACGAGCGTTTCGGTGTAACATTTATGGCAGAACGCGAGGTACAACGGAATCTTAGATAGTTTGGTTTGGATCCTAAATAGGATCCTCCAAATATACATTATCTTTTAATAGAGTTAAAGTCTAGTCCAAACTACAATATTTAGCTAGGTATGCAATGCATGCTGCTAATTGCAAATGTTGAGCGGAGCAAATGTTTTTATTACATATCAGAATCAGAATCGAACACTTAAATTAATTAATCAAATGTAAAAAAAAACTATTTTCATTGTTGACGCACGTGTTTCCATGGCAACCATTTTCTCTTGGTCATCTGGTTTTTCGGTGATGTCCAGGACATTTTCAGTGATTATTCCTCCGTGGTCAGCTTTATTTTCATGATTTCAGAGATATGCACTCCCGGGTATGATGTCGACCAGCATGCCAAATTTGGTCAAAATCGGTCGAGCCGTTTCGGAGGAACTGGCACACTAACGATTTACACTTGTCGCCTAAGATAGGGAGCTCCGCACAAAAATGTGGATGTCAAAAAATACTTGTTTATTTTTGAGGCTTTTATCCTACACTCTTATTCACACTACAGATGTAGGGGCACCTACTTGTCAGGCATGTGAACCTAATGATAACTAAAACAAATTAAGTATGTATTACAATGATGATGTAATATCTGGGAATCAGAAAGTAAGTAAGTAACCCTCCCTGTGAAATAGACGCTGCCTTTCTCTGAGGTGTTAAAGCTAATTCATTTGTCAAACATAAAAAAAAATAAAAATGCGAAAAAAAAACAATTAGTATACACCTGGGAGCCCAGAAACTTAATAGCTTAACCATTAAATACCGCAAAGGGTCGCTCCATCGCAATTATATATACCTAAATTATTAATGCCGGCGTATATGTCGTGGTTAGATGACAAATTAAAACTCAATTAATCAAAGCAGCCGGTACTAATTCTCAATGATGACATTATGACAAAAATGTCATAGAAGGTTAAATTAATTTGAAATACATCTTAACAATTATTAACTGACCCGTCAGACGTTACCGACAGACGGCATTAATTAATGCATTTTCTTAAATTTTCTAATGTTTCATGTCATTTTCATTTCTTTTTCTTTCATAAGAACTTTCTCCTGTCAATAACAAACACAACAAAAAACGAATTATGGTCCAGCCGTTCACGCGTGATGCAGTACCCAATTAAAATAAGGATTTCATTGATATTGGATAAAAAGAAAAATTCAGCGGGGCAATGCTGCCAGCATCATGAGCACCTTTGCACCAGGAACGATGCAGGACGTATATTTGTGACTTTTTATTTTTTTTATTTCTGACTAATTAATTGTTTCTTTTTGTATATTTATTAATAATTTTGTAAGCTTGACATGTACCTTGACATTTTAAATCAATAAATTATACATATAACACGCCTATATCCCGAAAGGGTAGGCAGAGGTGCATTACACACCCACAAAGCAGCCAAAATTCCAACAGCCAGGACAGATGTTACATTGGTACTTACCGAAAATTTTGGACATTAATGTTTCATAAAAACCGGCCAAGTGCGAGTCTGACACGCGCACATAGGGTTCCGTACTAAAACCGCCAAAAAATCTCTTTTGTTTTATGGGAGCCCCCTTAAATATTTATTATATTCCATTTTTTGGTATTTGTTTTAATAAAGGGCAACAGAAATCCATCATATGTGAAAATTTCATATTTATTATTATCACGTGTTATGAGATACACCCCAAGACAGACAGACTGACGGATGGACGGACGGACAGTGAAGTCTCAGTAAGTCAGAACCCTAACTCAGGCATAGAAAATATAAGTACCTACCTACTTTAGTGTTCTGTGCTCAGGGTGATTAAATGCTTCTTCTGATGATTTTTATTATCTGTAATCAACTAGAATTAATTAATTGGGTGTAAAGTCATAATAAGATCAATTAGTTGCTAATTACCGAGTCCATTGTAGATTTTTGTTACCAAGCATAATATACTTTGGCTATAGTGAGTAACAGACAGACATACATCACGTTTATATCCCCGAACGGATAGGCAGAGGTGTATTACACACCCACAATTAGCCAGGTATTTTGTTATTATTTATTATATATTTATATAAGACTAGTTATCCCGGCGAACTTTACTTTTAAACCTTCCCTGAACCTCCATGAATATTTCAAGACCTGTTATTGGCGAGTTTTAGCGAGACAAACGAACGGCGATTCATTTGTATTTATATAGATATAATTTTATAAAAGACTAGCCGACGGTCGGGCCTTTACCCTCGTGAAATAGTAATATAACCGAAAACCTCAAGAACCACTTTATCCATTGATTAATCGGCATAAAAACGGTGTCGTAATTTTTGAGTTTATCGCGAATAGAAAGAATGACAGACGCGGCGGAGGACTTTGTGTTACAATTGACCGAGCGAGCGAAGCGTCTCAGTTTTAACTCGAGGACTGGCCGATTTGGCGTTGTTGGTATGTGTGTCAGTTCCGGTCTACAGGGCGCATTTTTCAGCCGATTTTCATGAAATTTGGCACAAGTGTTCTTTGTTGCAAGGCGCAACTTTTGTCGAAGGGATTTTTCGATTGGGGGGGAAATGGGGGAGAAATGGGGGGAAAATGCGAAAATAACGCAAGGTCTACTGTTCACAGAAGCACTAGTTTAAATTAAAATAAAGTGCTGTTCGTTTGTCTCACTAAAACTTGAGAAGGCCGCTTTGACTAGTAGGTATGTAATGATAAGTACGTACAATTAATTTCATATCACATTCTTATAAGCCTACATAATAACTACTGCAGGTAGTTAGTTTACCTATATATATATAATAGTCTGAGACGCCCAGGACTTTAATTGGTTGTGCCTTAGCGGCTGGCACTTAAGATTTTGTTGCCTTTCATTAACATTTCATCGCAAGGTTTCAAATTAGTTTTTCAAAATTACAATATAGCTGCTACTTTTTATTAATTAAATTCGGCCATTTTGGACATAAGCCATTATAAATGTGCCCGGTGACCACAATAGGCTTGCCCGCTATTAAGTGGGACTAAAAATACAGGCAAATTGTGGGTGTGTAATGCACGTCTGCCTAACCCTTCGGGGATATAGGTGTGATATGTGTGTGTGTGTGGTACTTAGTTTCTAAAACCTACTGCTCTCTACATACAGAAATAATATTTTCTTACGTCGTTTTCGCTGAATAAAATAATATCGTGAATCGGAGCAGTTTGTTGGTACTTTGAAATTCAGGGAAGTTTTCACTTTTTAGAGTGTTTAAGTGGGGAGTTGAGATTAAAGGAACTTAAAGCTTTTAGATTCTTAAGTGTACTTAGATACTTTTTGTGTGGCTGCTTATTATATAATTGATGTGATATTGTAATACTTATATCCATAACAGAATGATATTAATTTGTGCATTTTTTTTTCAGATGTAAGTATCATAAGGTTCAGAGAAGAAGGTAAAATATAGTAACATCGATTAAACAACGTATTGCCTGTAGGATATCAGATAAAACATGTATCTACTAGTCTCTTGCATTCCAACAACATTTCTTATGTGAGTTTTATAACAGACGTAAAAGTAGCGTCTTTTCACAAATTAAGTTTTATTTGAACAATAACAACGTTTTCAAACGAGACGTACGAGCACGGGCTACGCTACTAAGCGAATTGTGAGGGCTAAAAACTTCGTAAGTTTTGATAGAATCATTTAAAACTTTGAACTCATCAACCAGGATTTCGTGCAGCGGGCGTCTGCTTCTAGAATAATATAATTCCTTACCTACGGTAACTACGACGTTAACAAAGCAAAGTTAAAAAGGTAGTTTGTTACTCTATACGCCTCTTGGATAACTCTAGTGGCGCGGCACTGTGGCCGATTCAGGCAACACGCGGACGTTAGAGTGTGGTCAGCTGTACGGTTTAGGTTTTTAATTCTCTTGAACACTTTGAAAAGTGCTCTCTAAAAAACAAAAAAATGGGTGGTAAGAGATACTGTTGTGTTGCGGGTTGTAGAAATTCCCAATCTCGGAATCGGGAATTGACTTTTTATTCGTTTCCGAGGCGAAATTGGGAAATTAAAGGAGAGATGAGTAGATCAAAGCCGTCAGAAGAATGTAAGTAAATATTATAACGATTTGATACTAGGAACGTATCGAAAATATACAAACGTATATATTATAGATGAAAAATGATGAAATAAAAAATAACTAAATGAATAAAATTTGAAATGATTCAATATTTCATGCTTATTCTTATAAAATAGTCTTCACCAATGATATACCTATATTACTAATTATATATATATTTATGAAAAAATACAATTGAAACTAACTAAAAATGTATATTACCTATTCTAAAATTATACCTTCTAATTATATCTAAATTCTAATATGCGTCAAAGAATTCCTCCGCCTCGTCGCCGACTGGCAATGTTCCGAGAAGGCTGGTAGCATTTCCACGTTGTATGGCAATGCTTGTTCTTTGTGCCAAATACGTAGGTCACACTATAAGTTTTGCGTAACTTAAAAAAACAAAATTTTAAAACCAAAATATTATGTTTATTGCTTTTTAAAATACTCTCTTTTATATTTTGAACATTTTTTCATGCGATCGAATCATTTTTTAAAACAGGAGGACCACAGATCTGAAGGCATGTTTTCTACGTGCTGATTGAACGCTATCACTGTCTCTTCGGAGTTGGTAAAAGTGAAACCTCTCATCAAATCTTTGATTTTTGGGAAAATTCAGAAATCACAGGGTGCTAGGTCGGGGCTATGCGCAGGATGGGTGACGAGTTATACTTTTTCGGAAGCTAAAAATGACTTTGTTTTGTTGGCCGTGTGTGAAGAAGCGTTGTCATGATGTAGGACAACGCGGCTTTTGGGTCGTCTTTCGCGAACATTTTCTAACACCCTGGGTAAACAAATGGTAGAATACCACTCGGCATTAACACTCTTTTGATCTTCAAGTAGAATTGTACAGGTGGGACCCATAGCTGAGAAAAAAAACGCGATAATTTTTTTACCAACGTTTCTCGCCTACCTCACTTTTGTTGGCTTGTTCTCATTTTCAAACACCCATTCACAAGATTGCTATTTTTTTTCGAGTTCAAAACAATAAATCCACGTTTCGTCTCCTGTGACAATGTCATAAACAGCATTAGAATGTCCGTGGTCGTACTTCAGTAGCATCTGTGAGCACCATTCCACGCGAGCCCGCTTTTGCTCCGCTGTCAGTTCATGAGGGATCCAACGACAACAAAGTTTCCGAACTTTCAATTCTTCGTGTAAAATTTTCTGGATTTGACTCATACCAATCCCCAATAGTCCTCGAATTGTCTCATAGGTAATCCGCGGGTTTTCTTCAATTAACCGCTTAACAGTATCAACAGTATCAATTAACCGCCCTTCACGAAATTCGTCATGTAAAGAAACTCGACCTCACTCAAATTCAGCAAACCATCGCCTCACGGTGCTCAAACAAGGTGCTTCTCTCCCAAAAGCATTTTGAAGACGAGCGGCACAGTCTTGCGGAGAGAGAGAACTTTTAAAATCATAAAAAATCATCGCTCTAAAATCTTTTCGACTTAATTCCATTTTCGTTGCATACGTAGAACTTTGATGTGTGATAAAAAACAATTGACAAATGATTTGTGTACCGCCAATTGTTTTTTTTTATTACTAAGAAGGTTGCAACGCTTCAAAAAATGTAACATTCGAAATTCAAATAGTTCCGATTAGCTAGAAGTGCAAAACTTTTAGTGTGCCCCATGTAGTAACCAGCCTTCTGGTCTTGAGAAGTGTCGATCATGAGTTTAGATAAATTTTTGAATAGGCCGCGAGCACTCGGACCCCAAGGTCCCAGCCTCTCTACCCCAAACGGCTCAAATATGTTGTCTCCAGCTAAATTGGAGTATTTTCGCCGTTTGAGGCTTTCCGCTAATGCAGCAGGAGCGCCCGCACACCCCGCTGTACTAGGAAGGTGAGAAGGCGCCAGAGTGTCAACGCATGTAGCGTTCCATACTAAAGGCCTTCCCATCTTCCATAGCAGTAACGACATTCCATCAGGTCTCTTTCCATCGCCACGTGCGAGCCCATTTGGTTCACGAACTGCTGGGATACCGGCGGTCAAAAGAGCCCGACGGATTATGTCGTTTAGGTTAGCGTGTCGAGAAATACGACCTGCGCTTCTACTGCAGGAAAGACCGTGATGTCCAAGGTTATCGACTACTTCTCCACAGTGGCAACGATGCGGAGAAAATATGGCGCACCCAAACGAAGACAATTTTCTGTAATGAAAATTTCACATTTGTTTGTGTTCAGTTCAAGTCCAATTTTGTGAAATTCATGTTTTATGAATGTGAGGTCTTGTAAAACTGTATTTACGTCTCCTCCTAAGGTTCCGTCATCTAAAACCATAGGTATGTTAAATTTCGAATTTATTTGTTGTATGATTGGGTGTATAGCTAGGCTAAAAATTACTGTTCCCAAGGGATCACCTTGCTGACAACCAACTGCTGACTCTAAAACGTTGTCTTTATATATTAATTTTGTAGGATATCTATAACACTGCCAAAGGAATTTATATATTTTTGTAATTTCGAATTTTGCTTGGGTCAGCAGGGTGTCCCTGTTCACGACATTAAAAGCATTCTTTAGGTCAACTTTTAAGATGATCTCCCCGTCACCACCATGGACGTATTATAAGAGAGGACATGCCATAAGCAACTGTGCACAGTGCAATCTTTAAGTGAGCACTGACGTCAAAAAATTTGCAAAAAGTGGGCGTGGCTTATCAGTGTACTATCAGCTTTCGTACATGTATATTCTGTGACAGTTCAGTAATTTTTGTGGAAATAAAAGGATAAAAGAAGTAAAAATGAAGTATTGTGTTCTATCATGTAAAAAATATTCAGATAGACGTTCTGATGCTAAGAATAGCATCACATTTCATGCGTAAGTAATTTTATTTGTATTTTTTTTTACAATTATTCTAGAAAAATCTCTCACTTTTGACCTTTTTGACATCTTCAAATATATTACTACTCGAAGATAGATGGCGGCGTTTTGTTTCACGAACACGTAATTTAAATAGCTACTTATTTTTACTATTAACATTTTATACTAATTAAACATACAGGAATTCGTTCAACGTTAACTCGTAAGTGATTTTTAATTATAAAAATATTTCTCTGTAGTTTTTATAGAGCCGTCTGCGTCTAAGTTGCCATCTATTGACAACTGGCAACAATAAACATAAAACTTCAAAAATACAGGGCCGCAATTAGAAGCGGATAATTTTACAAGACAAGTTTCCTACGACTGTTTTATGAAACAGTCGTACATGGGCTGTACAATTGAATATTATTATTCAAAGTATAGCTAAATATTAAATTTCATTCAAGAACTGGGTCAGGCACATACTTGTAATAAGGTACCTCCACGTCAGCAAAGTTATATACTATATAACATAACGCTAAAAATGATGGGAGCGGAGCGCAAAGCAATATGTACAAAAACGAGAAACTAGTATATTTTGAGACCATCCATTTTTAATTCCGCGACCAAAAGCCGCAGCCTCTCATACGTCTATTGCCGAGCGCTTAAGAGCCATTTCACGTTTTCGCACGATTTTCAAATATTTTGAGCTCCTAAATTACCAAAGTCTGTAATAACTAGAAGTTATTGAATATGCGCAATAAATGGGCCAAGCTTTCGTGTTGACGTTTAATGTAACACATTTACTAAAAATAACTTATTTGATCTATAGTAATCAATTTCCCACAAGCATTTTATTGAAAAACGGGCGCAGAGTTGATTTCAGAGTCGTATTTCTATCAAAAATACTTATAAATTGAGTTTAAAAAAATATATAAAGCATTGGATATATATTTTAATCGTCATTTAATGTAACAGATGATTGAATTGTATTATAATTATTTAGTGAAAAAATTGGCCAATTTTTGAGTTTAACATCGCAATTTGATCGTGATTTTTGGTTTAAATACACAGTAATTACAAAAATAAAATTATTCCAAAATAAACTACGTTCATTAGAGAACCGATTTCTGCAGTAATATAGGAAATTCTTGCATATACTTTGTCAAAATATTGATATAACTTCAATCGAAATTACAATAAAATACGATACACAAGTGGGCACAGTACTAAGACGGCGCATTTTGTGAAATGGCTCTTAAGGGAAAAGTGTTATGACGGTGGGTGGCTATTCCGCCGTCCTCAGGCCAAGATCATGGAGATATCGTTGGTCCTGGGCGTAAATAAGTCTGCGGCGCCCTGGCCGTTGACTACGGAACTCAGTGGGGAGGGTACGATTCCTCACTCTCTCAGCCGCCTCCTTTGCGAGCATGACCTGCTCGCAGAAGGACACGGCCGCGTTCCACCTACTCCTGCTGTAGACCATGGCTTGAGACATGGACTCTAGCGAGAGTCCCACTATGAGGTCCCGGTGCTATCTCGCCCACGGTCAGAACTCCACCAACGTGTGGACGGCAGTGTCTTCGTCGGAGGCCTCGCATTGTTGACACTAGGGTGTTACCTCAAGATGGATGCGTAACAGATACTTAATGAAGCCAAGGTTATCAACGGTCTATTTAAAATAGACACGTTGTTGGCCGTCAATCTACCCGCCCATACGGGAGCCCGGTATAGGCGGGTATATAGTTATACTTTAGACCTGGATATAACCCCTACGGCAAATTTCGACAGTTCAGTTTGAGATAGGTATATTTGCAATTCAAAAAATATAAAACTCCTGCGTACCAAAAATCTGAGTACGTCCCGGTTACGAGTGTGAAATAGTTAAAACTACGTAGTAAACTGACATTTTAATGAAGTAAGTAGTTTTGCTATTGACCGCGAGATGGAAAATAAAGAAGTGGGCGGGACTTAGGTTCCTTATACCCCTCCTCACCACTCCTTCACACCCGCGAAGAGTCACACTATTACACCATCTCTACTCTTATAATATCTCTATGGTCACCACTGCCAAGGTAGATGGACAGTGCGTGTATGGCAATTGGCAGCCTCACAGCCGCCCTTAGAGCCGAACCCAAGCTGAATTGGTTTGAATTTTTCAAAGAGTTCGGCCCTGTAGAAGCGACTGCATAATTTGGCTGCCAAGTGCCGTAAGGTAATAATGCAAAAAAAAATAATGTTGTTTTATACCGACATAAAAAATGCAGTTTACTGATAATCTAATTTCAATGACCAATACTTATTCCTTTATTATTTATATTTCTTTGATAAGGATACATCTTCATTTTCCATTTCTGTTTTACATTATTCAACTATTAATTGATTTAATAATACAACTAGTAATACGATAATCCTACAAATAAATACGCAATAATAATAATTACAATGAATTTGATAGAGCATAAACATTCTGAAATCCACACTTGATTATAGTTCGGCTCATACTATTACGAAAATAATTCCTTATTGGGTTAAACAAAATAGGCAAGCGAAAACCCCCGAAAAAGTGCGAAGAAATGAAAATGACTGACCAATCACTAAAAATGTAATTGCGCCTATACAAGTTTGTACTTTTTGTAAACCTTGGACCAAAAGGAGTCAATTGGTAAGAAAACAAAATCATTGCCGGTGGGCTATTAATTGTTATGAACAAATCAATTTGTAAACTGTAAAAAGTTGGTTTTTATATTGGAAAATGATTTCTAAGGGTAAAACGGGAAAATAAGACACTTTTACCAATGTGGTTTTTTCGAAAAAATGCGTTTTAAAGAAGTTACAACCATTTTAAAGCGCAAAAATGGTAAAATTCAAATTTTTTAATCTCTGCGATTTTTGATCGAATTCAAAAAAATCCTGCGGCCTTCTCAGATCTTAAGCTTCAACTGACTATTTTTCAAAATGAGAAAATATACAATTTTCATATCGTAAAATAGCATAGCATTTTTCCGAGTTAAGATACACTATTATACGCATGTAGAGTTGCGTCAACTCGTATAAGACGCGTGCAATTTTGGTCCAAGGTTTACAAAAAGTACCAACTTGTATAGGCGCATTCACATTTTCAGTGATTGGTTAGTCATTTTAGTTTTTCAGGGGGTTTGCCGCTTGAGTAAAACTATAATCAGAAATTTGCAGCGACTTGTATGCGAATAATATATTGTTGTGTGAAGAACGACCACGAGTTGCCGCCGCCACCCGACAGATGGCGTTGCCGTAGCTTCGGCACGATATCCAAGAGGTGTATATACAGGGGGCACACTAAAAGTTTTGCACTTCTAGCTAATCGGAACTATTTGAATTTCGAATGCTATATTTTTTTAAACGTTCAACGTTGCAACCTTCTTAGTAATAAAAAAAGCAATTGGCGGGAAATCATTTGTCAATTGTTTTATATCACACATCAAAGTTCTACGTATGCAACAAAAATGGAATTAAGTCGAAAAGATTTTAGAGCGATGATTTTTTATGATTTTAAAAGTTCTCTCTCTCCGCAAGTCTGTGCCGCTCGTCTTCAAAATGCTTTTGGGAGAGAAGCACCTTGTTTGAGCACCGTGAGGCGATGGTTTGCTGAATTTGAGAGAGGTCGAGTTTCTTTACATGACGAATTTCGTGAAGGGCGGCCTTCAACTGCCGTCAACGAAAATAATGTGGCTACTGTTAAGCGGTTAATTGAAGAAAACCCGCGGATTACCTATGAGAAAATTCGAGGACTATTGGGGATTGGTATGAGTCAAATCCAGAAAATTTTACACGAATAATTGAAAGTTCGGAAACTTTGTTGTCGTTGGATCCCTCATGAACTGACAGCGGAGCAGAAGCGGGCTCGCGTGGAATGGTGCTCACAGATGCTACTGAAGTACGACCACGGACATTCTAATGCTGTTTATGACATTGTCACAGGAGACGAAACGTGGATTTATTGTTTTGAACCCGAAAAAAAACAGCAATCTTGTGAATGGGTGTTTGAAAATGGGAACAAGCCAACAAAAGTGAGGCAGGCGAGAAACGTTGGTAAAAAATGATCGCGTTTTTTTTCTCAACTACGGGTCCACTCTGTACAATTCCACTTGAAGATCAAAAGTGTGTTAATGGCGAGTATGCCATTTGTTTATCCAGGGTGTTAGAAAAAGTTGACGAAAGACGACTCAAAAGCCGCGTTCTCCTACATCATGACAACGCTTCTTTACACACGGCCAACGAGACAAAGTCATTTTTAGCTTCCGAAAAAGTACAACTCGTCACCCATCCTGCGCATAGCCCCGACCTAGCACCCTGTGATTTCTGTATTTTCCCCAAAATCAAAGATTTGATGAGAGGTTTCACTTTTACCAACTCCGAAGAGGCAGTGATAGCGTTCAATCAGCACGTAGAAAACATGCCTTCAGATCTGTGGTCCTCCTGTTTTAAAAAATGGTTCGATCGCATGAAAAAGTGTTTAAAATTTAAAGGAGAGTATTTTGAAAAGCAATAAACATAATATTTTGGTTTTAACATGTTGTTTTTTTAAGTTACGCAAAACTTATAGTGTGACCTACGTATAATACAATTAAGTAGGTATATTTGTAGGATGTGGATCAAATCATACGACGACTGTGTTGCTCTATGGGATCAAATGTACCTAACTATACATAATATTGATTTACCGGTCAACTTTTTGAAGTGGTTAAGTATTATTTTAAACCTACTTGTTCGTTTTCTGAATATGGTATGAGTTTATAACAAACAAATTTACATTCATTTTTGGAATACGGTGTGTCTAGTACTAGCTTCTTACGTTAATTTGCACGTAATGCGATTTCGTACTCCCCATACATTTCACACCAGCGCCCCCTGTGGTAACGTCAGGTAACTGAGCGAAATGTATGGAGGAATACTATAGAACTGAGCGAAAACGTATTTCGAGCAAATTAACGTAAGGAACTGGTACTACGAGTAGACACACTGTTTATCCAATTGAGATTTAAATTTCACACAGCATTTAGTATGGAGGTTCTTGTATATCTCACTTACGTGTAGGTACCTATACCTACAGATGACTACATACGATGTAAGTTAGATTAAGTCATCCGAACAATTGCAATGGCAATGGGCTCGCCCACAATCAATTGCTTGTGCCTGCCCTCTTCAGAGAAACATGCGTGATAGTATCTGTGTAAAATAATAGGTATGTTGTTTTTCTAATCATAATTACCCTTTAATGTATTATTCACTTAAAACAATTAAATAACAAACTTGGCACAAATTGGAAATAAAAACATGGGTTCAAGTGGGTTCACCGTAATTTCTATTAGTGTCAGGATTGTCTTAAGACAGATGCAATTTGCGAGAAGCTCTTGGATAAAAAGACTCGTATCCTATTTACAGATAATCCCTGTGACAAGGAACAGCTACGGGATCATAATGAAAGTGTACCTAGTTACGTAAAAATAGACATGAATACAGCGTCACTTAACTTATTTAAGGATATAGTTCTAGTTACGACTAACGCATTATTTTCTCAAAATAACTGTCGTGACCAAGGAAAATAGGGGTTAGTGATAGGAGGGTGAAAATTTAGGGTTGTATGTATTTTTTTAAAGCCACATTATAAAAAAAAATGTCTAAAAATAATATGAGGGGTTGACCTGTGAACCCTTATCACTTAGGGGTATGAAAAATAGATAGTAGTCTATTCTCAGACACACTGCATAGAAAATTTAAAAAAATAGGTCAAGCCGTTTCGGAGAAGTATGGTAACTAACATTGGGCGCTTTCACACTGCCACGATATCGTGAATTTAATGTGGCGATATCGTGACGATATAGGGGAGGTAAGGGTGCATTGGGCATGTGTTGTTAAGCAATTGAAAAAATGGTGCAATTATCATTATGCAGATGGGTACTGCAGTACCTACCTCATCAGGTCAGGGGCCTAAGTCGCGTAAATGACGATAGGTCGTCGACGATATCGTTCGTGCGAGCATATGATTCGTCACTGCTCGCATCTGTTATCTCGCTCAATTTAGTATAGTCTACTTTAATTTTACATATTTAAACTGCAACATGTGGGGGGGGGGGGGGATGATTGATGTTGTATTACCAGGATATAGTCCCCAGTTATACTTTAGACCTGGATATAACCCCTACGGCAAATTTCGACAGTTCAGTTTGAGATAGGTATATTTGCAATTCAAAAAATATAAAACTCCTGCGTACCAAAAATCTGAGTACGTCCCGGTTACGAGTGTGAAATAGTTAAAACTACGTAGTAAACTGACATTTTAATGAAGTAAGTAGTTTTGCTATTGACCGCGAGATGGAAAATAAAGAAGTGGGCGGGACTTAGGTTCCTTATACCCCTCCTCACCACTCCTTCACACCCGCGAAGAGTCACACTATTACACCATCTCTACTCTTATAATATCTCTATGGTCACCACTGCCAAGGTAGATGGACAGTGCGTGTATGGCAATTGGCAGCCTCACAGCCGCCCTTAGAGCCGAACCCAAGCTGAATTGGTTTGAATTTTTCAAAGAGTTCGGCCCTGTAGAAGCGACTGCATAATTTGGCTGCCAAGCGCCGTAAGGTAATAATGCAAAAAAAATTAATGTTGTTTTATACCGACATAAAAAATGCAGTTTACTGATAATCTAATTTCAATGACCAATACTTATTCCTTTATTATTTATATTTCTTTGATAAGGATACATCTTCATTTTCCATTTCTGTTTTACATGTATATACTTAGTTGAAAAAATGCTGAAAATAGATTTCTTCACATTATTCAACTATTAATTGATTTAATAATACAACTAGTAATACGATAATCCTACAAATAAATACGCAATAATAATAATTACAATGAATTTGATAGAGCATAAACATTCTGAAATCCACACTTGATTATAGTTCGGCTCATACTATTACGAAAATAATTCCTTATTGGGTTAAACAAAATAGGCAAGCGAAAACCCCCGAAAAAGTGCGAAGAAATGAAAATGACTGACCAATCACTAAAAATGTAATTGCGCCTATACAAGTTTGTACTTTTTGTAAACCTTGGACCAAAAGGAGTCAATTGGTAAGAAAACAAAATCTTTGCCGGTGGGCTATTAATTGTTATGAACAAATCAATTTGTAAACTGTAAAAAGTTGTTTTTTATATTGGAAAATGATTTTTAAGGGTAAAACGGGAAAATAAGACACTTTTACCAATGTGATTTTTTCGAAAAAATGCGTTTTAAAGAAGTTACAACCATTTTAAAGCGCAAAAATGGTAAAATTCAATTTTTTTTATCTCTGCGATTTTTGATCGAATTCAAAAAAATCCTGCGGCCTTCTCAGATCTTAAGCTTCAACTGACTATTTTTCAAAATGAGAAAATATACATTTTTCATATCGTAAAATAGCATAGCATTTTTCCGAGTTAAGATACACTATTATACGCATGTAGAGTTGCGTCAACTCGTATAAGACGCGTGCAATTTTGGTCCAAGGTTTACAAAAAGTACCAACTTGTATAGGCGCATTCACATTTTCAGTGATTGGTTAGTCATTTTAGTTTTTCAGGGGGTTTGCCGCTTGAGTAAAACTATAATCAGAAATTTGCAGCGACTTGTATGCGAATAATATATTGTTGTGCGAAGAACGACCACGAGTTGCCGCCGCCACCCGACAGATGGCGTTGCCGTAGCTTCGGCACGGAATACAGGGGGCACACTAAAAGTTTTGCACTTCTAGCTAATCGGAACTATTTGAATTTCGAATGTTATATTTTTTTAAACGTTGCAACCTTCTTAGTAATAAAAAAAGCAATTGGCGGGAAATCATTTGTCAATTGTTTTATATCACACATCAAAGTTCTACGTATGCAACAAAAATGGAATTAAGTCGAAAAGATTTTAGAGCGATGATTTTTTATGATTTTAAAAGTTCTCTCTCTCCGCAAGTCTGTGCCGCTCGTCTTCAAAATGCTTTTGGGAGAGAAGCACCTTGTTTGAGCACCGTGAGGCGATGGTTTGCTGAATTTGAGAGAGGTCGAGTTTCTTTACATGACGAATTTCGTGAAGGGCGGCCTTCAACTGCCGTCAACGAAAATAATGTGGCTACTGTTAAGCGGTTAATTGAAGAAAACCCGCGGATTACCTATGAGAAAATTCGAGGACTATTGGGGATTGGTATGAGTCAAATCCAGAAAATTTTACACGAATAATTGAAAGTTCGGAAACTTTGTTGTCGTTGGATCCCTCATGAACTGACAGCGGAGCAGAAGCGGGCTCGCGTGGAATGGTGCTCACAGATGCTACTGAAGTACGACCACGGACATTCTAATGCTGTTTATGACATTGTCACAGGAGACGAAACGTGGATTTATTGTTTTGAACCCGAAAAAAAACAGCAATCTTGTGAATGGGTGTTTGAAAATGGGAACAAGCCAACAAAAGTGAGGCAGGCGAGAAACGTTGGTAAAAAATGATCGCGTTTTTTTTCTCAACTACGGGTCCTCTCTGTACAATTCCTTTTTTTTATTGAAGATCAAAAGTGTGTTAATGCCGAGTATGCCATTTGTTTATCCAGGGTGTTAGAAAAAGTTGACGAAAGACGACTCAAAAGCCGCGTTCTCCTACATCATGACAACGCTTCTTTACACACGGCCAACGAGACAAAGTCATTTTTAGCTTCCGAAAAAGTACAACTCGTCACCCATCCTGCGCATAGCCCCGACCTAGCACCCTGTGATTTCTGTATTTTTCCCAAAATCAAAGATTTGATGAGAGGTTTCACTTTTACCAACTCCGAAGAGGCAGTGATAGCGTTCAATCAGCACGTAGAAAACATGCCTTCAGATCTGTGGTCCTCCTGTTTTAAAAAATGGTTCGATCGCATGAAAAAGTGTTTAAAATTTAAAGGAGAGTATTTTGAAAAGCAATAAACATAATATTTTGGTTTTAACATGTTGTTTTTTTAAGTTACGCAAAACTTATAGTGTGACCTACGTATAATACAATTAAGTAGGTATATTTGTAGGATGTGGATCAAATCATACGACGACTGTGTTGCTCTATGGGATCAAATGTACCTAACTATACATAATATTGCTTTACCGGTCAACTTTTTGAAGTGGTTAAGTATTATTTTAAACCTAATTCAAAATTTTGATCAGGTTATTGATAGTCTATGTAATATCAGTATTCATTCAGCTTTCACTATTCTTCGTTTTTGTCTTTTCGTACCCAAATTTACACATGCCCTCCGTTCAGGACAATTTTGGAAAAATGTAGAAATTTTGGGCAGACTAGACAACTTAATACAAAATTCTTTGTGTAAAATTTTAAATGTAAATATTAATGACCGGGCCTGGGTCCAAGCGTCTCTTCCAGTTCGCTTGGGCGGGCTAGGTATTCGTAGAGTCACAGATGTCAGTCTGCCAGCATTTCTGTCGTCGGTCCATAGCACCGAAGAATTAGTCAGGAAAATTTAGTCAAATACACTGATTGATTCCGAGGTGCGATGCAAGACCGATGCCATAAATGCTTGGAGGATGTCTTGCCCCGACAATGACCTGCCCTCACGCCTAGGCTCACAGCGACTGTGGGATTCACCGCTCTGTAAATTGAGAATTAATACACTAATTGACACTTCTGTCAATATTTCAGAGCGTGCACGCCTACTAGCTGTTGGAGAATGGGAGTCAGGGTTATGGATCCAGGCGCTCCCATCGCCCAACATCGGTACAATGTTGGACGACACTACCTTCCGCATTGCCACTTGCCTTCGGCTGGGTACACCTTGTCCCTCCGCATCATTGCACCTGTGGAGTAGCGATTCTGAGCAATTTTTTGTTCCCCTGCACCCCTGCCGAGACGTATTCTATTCGCCTGCAAAAAAAAAATTCCGGGAATTCCCATCCCACAAAAATACCCAAGATTACCAGTACTAAGCATACCAGAAACTAAGCATCCCAGGTCAACTTTTACTTCATTTTCGGACCCCCCTTTAACCCTCTAAGCAATAAAACCCCATCTCCTCCCATAAAAAAAAATCCCAATTCCCACCCACTTCCCAAAAACTTTAATATTACCTGCAACATCCCTATCTCATCACCTATATTGATATAAGGCTGATTTACAAAGGGCCAGTTACTGACTCCGAATTCAATACAAGTCAGCGCTGACCCGAGAAAAACCCAATGTAAATTTTATTTGAAGTCAGTACAGGCAGCGGTGGGATGTCAGTGCTGACTTACTACAGGCTCCATATAAACAAACGAAGTCAGTATCGGCGTCTACACTGGCGCCGATACTGACTTGTGCACTGACCCTGTAAAAACCTGCCTAGAGATAATCCCTACAAAATATTTATTCATTTGATTTTATGAGATTAAGTGATGTTACTATTTGATATTTATTTGATAACATTACTCTTCTGCTTAACTGACAAATTTGCCTTCATTTCAAAACTACGTTAATTAATTTAAAAAATAAAAAATAAAAATATTAGCTTGCAATGTTTGTTTGTATGTAGAGGGTGGATTGAAAAGTAATCGGCCTAACCAAGAAAATAAATACATAATAAATGAAATATATTTTTATTTTTCAACGTAATCACCATCAAGTTCAATGCACTTTTGCCTTCTTCCCTTCCAAGCATTTAGCCCGTTGAAAAAAAATGATTCTTCCTTAAAGTCAAAATATGCGTCTACTGCTGCTTTGACCTCGTCATTTGTCAAAAATCTTTGACCTCCCAAGTGATTTTTTAGGTTAGGGAACAGAAAAAAGTCTGACGGTGGCAGATCAGGTGAATAAGGTGGATGCGGTAACAGTTCAAAGCCACAGTTGTGAATTTCTGCCATTGATTGGACAGACGTGTGAACACGAGTGTTATCTTGATGAAACAGGGCTTTTCTTCTGATCATTCCTGGACGTTTTTCTTTTATTTCCTCTCGTAAACGACGTAGTAAGGTGCAGTAATAATTAGAGTTTATAGTCTGACCCCTTTCAAGATAATCAACCATAATCACACCCTTCGAGTCCCAGAATACTGAAGCCATCACCTTACTTGCCGACATAATCGACCTAGCCTTTTTGGGGGGGTGGTTAACCAGGTCTTTTCCACTGTTTTGTTTGTTGTTTGTTTCCGGTGTACAGTAATGAACTCATGACGTTTCGTCCATAGTAACAAAACGATTCAAAAAATCACATTCATCAGCTTCAAATACCTCCAAACAGTCGCGTGCAAGTCAATCGCATCCTTTTTTGCTCAACTGAAAGCAGTCGCGGAACCCACCTCGCAGACACCTTGTGGAACACCAACCACCCAACACGTTGACTATTATGTTTTGAGTACGTTCATAAGAGATGCCTATAATCTCGGCTATCTCTCTAATTTTCAACCTGCGGTCTCCCATAATTAAGTCGAGTATTTTTTTAACATTTTCGTCAGTAGTGGACGTCCAAGGCCTTCCAGAGCGGGGTTCGTCTTTCACACTCTCTCTACCACGCTTGAATTATGCTATCCATTTTTTGACGGATGAATATGAAAGTGCGCAATCCCCTAATGTACTGACCATATCATCATGGATGGCTTTTGATGACAGCCCCTTCTTATGGAGGTACTACTAATGACGGCACGCTGCTCGATTCGCTCCATTTGCGGAAATGATGTAAGATTGCTTTGTTAATAAATTTATAAAATTAAAACTAATTATCGCACACGTTTTAAACTTCACACAATTAACAGGTCTGAACTGAACTAAATAATGTGGGTAGATTTGATTTTTAGAACTAAATAGATCAGTGTTAGGCCGACTACTTTTCAATCCACCCTCGTATGTTTATTCGGGTGGAATCTTGCAACTCAATTTTGAAGCAGATTTCCTTTGCCGATTGAGCTGAAATTTTATATGCACTATTGTCGGTTTGGATGACAATTCATGGTTCACACTGTGACGTCTTTCTAAATCCAAAATGGCGGCAGATACAAGATGGCGGACTAATAATATTTAATGCACTCCTACAATATGGGTATCAAATAAAAGGGCTTACTAAGAGTAACTCGAAAAAAGAAAGTGACGTCACTCTCAATTGAAAATCAATTTTGAAACAGATTTCCTTAGCTGATTGAGCTGAAATTATGTAAACACATTTGGTTTAGGATGATAATACAATGGTTAACACTGTGACGTCCTTCTGAATCCAAAATGACGGCATATACAAGATGGCGGACTAATTATGTTCAATGCACTCCTGCAATATGGGTATCAAATAAAAGGGCTTACAGAGAATACGAATGCCAGGTATAAATAAGATGCTAAACGTAAACTTCGTTTTTCAATTAGCATGTACGAGTACAATACCTCCTATGCGAGGAAATCAAGTATTTGAACAACCCTCTAAATTTGTCCCAGCAACACACATATGGCGTTTTTTTCTCGTTAGTTGAATTGAAAGAAAATATGAGACAAGGAAGCACAACTTTTAAAGATCTCTTGAATGTATTACGAGTTGGTGAACGAAATCAGAACATTTTGCTATGTTAATGAATATGTTACACAAAGAACAAACTGGTGTGTTTGCGATTGAAAAAGATCTGCGAATTTATCCAACTTACCAACAAGTACACAATCACAACAAATTTACCCATGTAATGAACTTTAAAGCAAAACTATAACCATTTGTGATGGTAGTCCCTACTACTCGCAAACGAATACTTACTTAAATCCTTAAACCTCTCAATGTCTTTAAAAGACCTATCTAATAGTACCCCACACTTCGGGGTTCACGCAAGAAAAAAAGGTACCCAACGCTTCTTGCAGGAGACTGTACCTGGGGATTGTGCGGAGCATGGCCGTGTACGGGGCTCCCGTATGGACGGCGAGACTGACAGCCAACAACGCTTCTATATTACACAGAACGTTGAAGACCTTGGCCGTCAGAACAATAAGAGGGTACCGCATGATCTCCCTAGAGGCTTCATTTCTTGTTGCCGCGACCTCTCCATGAGACCTGGAAGTGAGAGCCCTTGTGTCATTGTTCTAATGGCACAAGGAGGCGCTGGAGTTGATTTCTGGAGACGTAGTCCTGCGTCCCGAGAAATCGAGGCTCAGAGGTGCAAACTCCGCCAGGATCTCATGGAGACATGGAAGGTGCGACTTGAGCAACCGAATTGGGGAACCACCGGGAGTGGCTGCAGAGGCAGCACGGCGAGCTCACGTATCGTGCGACACTGATCATCACCGGGCATGGAAACCTAGTACCGTACCTAGTAGAGTACCTGTTTCCCATGCATCGTGAGGTCATACCCGCGTCTCAACACTGCGAGGCTTTCGACGATGACACGGCACTCCACATGTTGGTGGAATGTTCATCATGGTCAAGTCGGCGCCCGGGACCTCGTTGTGGGCCTGGGCGTAGATACCCTCTCGCTGGAGACCAAGCTACGAGCCATGTTCTCTAGCGGAAGCCAGTGGAACGCGGCCATTTCCTTCTGCGAGCAGGTTATGCTCGCGAAGAAGGCGGCCAGTAGGGTGAGGGAGCGCTCCCCACTGAGTTCCGAAGTGTGCGGCGAGGGCGCCGCAGACCGGAATACGCGCAGGACCAACGACCTCCATGATCGCGGCCTGAGGACGACGGAGTAGCCCACCGTTCTTACAGAAGCAGGCTAGAAGGGCTGCGTGCTTCACCCCACGCACGCCTTCACTCACTGACGCGGGATAAAACCCGAACCCAAAGACTCGGGGTAAAACCCGTAGCCACACGGGTGGCCAAGGTCTGCCGGGAGCCACTGGAAATTATTTCAGTGCTTCCTAGAGGCGCTCGGCAATGGACGAAGGGTAGTACCGTCGACCATGCCGTTGTATACTTAGGCTCGAAGCTCTTCGCTGCCGGTCAAACATACGTGGAAGGCCACGTATGTTGATTTTACCCTACTTAAGGAAGTTTTGAAGATGAATTTGAGAATTGAGATGACCAGACTGGAAACTGTAATGTTTATAACTTTGGAAGTTGGGTTGTCAATGATTAGAAATAAAGTATTCATTTAAGCCACTATATTTTTATTGTAAGAACCTTCTAAGATAATATAGGGGAACTGAGGGTTCCCCTCGGCAAGGATTTAATGTACTTTTAGCCTAGGATACAATTTAGGTCTATTCTAGGTGCTATGTTATTCAGTAATACAGGGTATATGGTTGGTGCGCTTGGTCGGTAACGATAGAGTATCTTTATGAAGATACTGTGGTAATTAAGGGTAATAGGTTAAGGGATTTTATAAGATACTTTCCCGGTGAAATACGCCACTCCTGCAAGCCGGCAGACACCGTCTCTGTTCCGGTCTCTGCCCACTCCAGGCAGAACGCAACACGTGTCAAACTCAAACCTGTAAGGAACGAGAATCCACTGTCAAATTATACAGTACATACGCTAACCCGCGCCACCACAACAACATTTTATCTAAAACTTACCAAACTTCGAAATAAATTACAATAAATTAAATTGTAATATAAATATGTGATGCGGGCGTAGCTCGCTTGTATAAAATGGCTGTCACACAAGTCACGTGGTCCAGCGTCCAATCAGGAGAAAGCCAGTGTTGCCACTATATTATGCAAATTTCAACCAACTAAAATGGAATAATGCCACTACAAAAATTACAACATTACAAAACGTGTCCAGCGATAACTAAAAAGTAAAACATAAATTAAAAGTAAAAAAGCTTTTAAAGAACAAGCTTTTATTTAAATGCCCTAAAAAGACAGAAATAAACTTTAACTTTAAAACTTTTAGTATCAACTTATAACGTCATTACACAATTTATGTGTTATAAAAGCTTGTCGCGAGATTTGAGTTAAATATAAATTCAAGCGCCAAAAGTAATCTTTAACCTTAAGAGAGACTTTCTTGTATACAATTCATTCCTTTTTTTTGTAGGTGCTGATGCAGGTGCCGCGAAGCCTGCCGCCTACCTCCTCGCGTGACGATCACGCCACCGATTCGGTGCCGCCGGGGCAGCGCTGCGCTTCGTGACAGTGCGTCGAACCCATACAAACTCTAAAGCTTTCTGTGTTTACTGTTTATGTTTAGTGTATTTATAGTGAAAAGTGTAAATAAATGCAAGCAGCACAAAATAATGGATGTGGCAATCGAGTGGTATTGTACAGTGCCCACTTTGTCCTCAAGCCCGTTTTTTTAAACGTGAACGCGGATTGAAAGTACATTTTGGAAAAATTCATAAAGTACAAAATGTATCTTCAAGCGCGTCTACTATATCCCAAATTGTTCCAAATCAACATGAAATTTCTGATAATGTCGAAATACCCTTTTGGCAAAAGTTAAGTACCATGAAAAATTCTATTCCAGTTCTAAAAAGAATCCCCGAGGTGGGAGACCCTCTGTGGCTCAATGTTTAGCCTTCTGTATCGGTCAAGTAGTCCGGGAAAATACCTTTATTGCTTGGGAACAAATGTTAACCTTCCCTTATAGAATCCTACACGTAAAGAAAAGGCCGTTGACATCTTTGACGGTCCAAATCAAAGAAAATTGTACAAGCAATTTTAGCATTTTAAATTCAAATTCAATCCACACAATCTGATTATTCTCAGGCCAAGAAATTAAAACTTGTAGAGAATAAAGTAAGGGAAGGCGACATCAGTGGGGCGGCAAAACTACTTTTTAGTAGCGACGTGCTGGCTCCTTATTCTGCAGAAACCTTGACGGGCTTGCAGAGTAAGCACCCACCATCCGCAGCTGACCTCTCTTTCCCTGATCCTCTGAACAACGATACAGAAAATCTTGAGACTACTGCCAAGGATGTGCGCACAGCTATTGACTCCTTTCGTTTTGGATCAGCCGGTGGACTTGACGGTCTGACACCACAGCACCTTAAGGATCTGTTGTATCAGCGCTTGGGAAGCTAGTGATGCACTTCTGAGAGAGCTAACAGCTCTAGTCAACCTCATGCTCTCAGGCAGTGGCAGTGGCATCACAGATATTTTGAATGGGGCCAATTTATGTGCCCTGCACAAGAAGGATGGTGGCATTCGTCCCATTGCCGTAGGTAGCACTTTGCGGCGTTTGGCAGCCAAAATTTGTTGTCGTTTTTATAGTACGGAGCTTACTACCAAATTTCAGCCCTTTCAATTAGGTTTTGGTTCAAAAGGAGGTTGTGAGGCCGCAATTCATGCGCTTGCAACACACCTTGACAGTAGCGAAGATGGAGAGGTCATCTTGAAAGTTGACCTGAAAAACGCCTTCAACTCTGTAAACAGGGACACCTTGCTGACACAGGCCAAATTAGAAACCCTCAAATTTTTTTACTTTCTTTGGCAATGCTATAGTCAGCCAACAAAATTAATTTATAAAGACCACCTTTTGAATTCAGCCGTTGGATGTCAGCAAGGTGATCCGTTGGGACCAGTCATTTTCAGTTTGGCCATTAACCCAATAATTCAAAAAATAAAATCAAAATTCAACATTTGGTACCTAGATGACGGGACTTTAGGGGGAAAAGTAGAGACAGTTTTACAAGATTTAGCCCTAATAAAGAACGAGTTTCAGTCAATTGGCTTAGAACTGAACCCGAATAAATGTGAGATTTTTATATCTGAAAACACAGATAAATTAACAACAATCTCCAAATTCAACTGTCTGGCCTATACGCATATGTATACGCCTCCTAGGGTCCCCGATTTTAGAAGATGGCTTTTCCACTTTTATCGAGGAAAAAATTCAAAATTTTGATCAGGTTATTGATAGTCTATGTAATACAAAACAATGGTAAGTAAAAATTTTTTTCAAGAAAAAACTTTTTAGCATTAATTAATAGCATTAATTTTTCGCATCTACAATCCTACAGCTAAGTTCCAGGCAGAACTAAAGCTTGCTTTGAAATCCACGACTTATTTATTCCCTGAGAACTCTTCGTTGCATAAAACTTTGATAAACATGAATCCCAGTTGTCCGTTGTTTTATGGCCTTCCAAAAATACACAAGGAAGGGTGCCCAATTAGACCTGTTGTCGCATACAGGGGCGCGCCGGCATATAATTTGTCGAAGTTTTTGAACACAATCATTAAAGAAGCAATAGATTTTAACCCAAAATTTTCTATAAAAAATAGTACTGACCTCATAAACAAGATTAAAAATATTAAGTTACCGTCCAATGCTCAACTTGTGTCTTTGGACGTGAAAAGTTTATTCACTAACGTACCGTATAATGAAGTATTAGATATTTTGAGACACAAATTAACAATAAAAAGGGTCAATTTTAATAAAATAGAGGAAATTTATAACCTAACAAGATTGTGTATGACTCAGAATTACTTTCAGTTCAACAACAGTTTTTTTCTACAGAGGAATGGTCTGGCTATGGGGTCGCCACTCAGTCCTTTAATAGCTGAAATATTTATGGATGCATTCGAGACTAACCACATAGTTGGGAACGTTCATGTCTTGTATTATTTTAGATATGTGGATGATATTATTATATGTTGGACAGGAACAAAACGTCAGCTCAGTGTCCTCGTCTCCAAGTTGAACTCAGTACACCCTAGAATTGATTTTTCACTAGAGTTGGAGTCAGATTCCACTCTCAATTTCTTGGACCTTTCAATTACTAGAAGGAACGGTGTTCATGAGTTCCGTATCTATAGGAAACCAACAGTTACAGACACAGTTATTCCTTACTCATCCAATCATCCATGGCAACATAAAATGGCAGCTTTCCACAGCTTACTGAGCAGGTTACTGGCGGTACCGTTGAGCCCACAGGCATTTGGTGAAGAATTGTCCATCATTTGCTACATAGCACAAAGTAATGGCTATGACGTAGGAATGGTTCACTCATTATTAAATAAAAAACGTAGAAAGGCTAGTTTTCATTTATTATATCCGATTCAAGATCCACCTAGGAAGTACACGGCCTGTTTGCCGTTCGTGGGTCCCGTCTCGTTGAGTATAGCTAAGATCATGAGGGAAAGTAATATATTTGTTGCTTTTAGAACTCAGAATGCCTTGAGGGAGCTGTGTAATGGCAAGGATTCGGTGTCGGTCTCACGCAGATCAGGTGTTTATTTGTTGAGTTGTGATGAATGTGGTTTGAAGTATGTGGGACAGACTGGCAGGTCCTTCGATATTAGATATAAGGAACATAGAGCGGCGTCCCGCAATGGTTGTCCCGAAAGGTCCCTCTTCGCGAAGCATCTTCTTGACACTGGTCATTCCTTGAACAATAGTAACACTTTTAAAGTTTTACGGTTATGTGAGAAAGGGTTCAAGTTAAGTGTTTGGGAAAGGCTTGAAATAGTTAGAAGAGATGCGGAAACCTTACTCAATGAACAAATAGATTTTCACACATCTCCCTTACTTAATCTGTTTGCGAACAGACAGACACATTAACTGTTGTTGGTTTGTATGTGTTGTTTGGGTTTTCTATGCAACTTATCAAGAGACAGTAATTAAATCAAACAGATAAGGTCAAGTATTGGTGAATACCTATTTTTGGAACTTAGTTAGCATGATCTGAGGTTTCTACCCACATTGGTTATTGTAAAGAATCCTACATCGCGATAATGAAATTTGCACGCGTTTACTTATAAGCAAACACGTTCCAACCACGAATTTTGCTGTTCTCTCTGAGACAGTCTTGATAATGCCTCGTTTAGAGGCGAAACAATTGTCGACGTTTTGTTGTCCTTTTGATTCTGCGAAAAATTAATGCTATTAATTAATGCTAAAAAATTTTTTCTTGAAAAAAAATTTTTACTTACCATTGTTTTGTCATGGATTTTCGCCAAGTAACGCCTGTTTCTATCCAATATTTGAGTCTATGTAATATCAGTATTCATTCAGCTTTCACTATTCTTCGTTTTTGTCTTTTCGTACCCAAATTTACACATGCCCTCCGTTCAGGACAATTTTGGAAAAATGTAGAAATTTGGGACAGACTAGACAACTTGATACAAAATTCTTTGTGTAAAATTTTAAATGTAAATATTAATGACCGGGCCTGGGTCCAAGCCTCTCTTCCAGTTCGCTTGGGCGGGCTAGGTATTCGTAGAATCACAGATTCTGTCAGTCTACCAGCATTTCTGTCGTCGGTCCTATGGACCCACCGAAGAATTAGTCAGGAAAATTTTGTCAAATACACTGATTGATTCCAAGGTGCGATGCAAGACCGATGCCATAAATGCTTGGAGGATGTCTTGCCCCGACACTGACCTGCCCTCACGCCTAAGCTAACAGCGACTGTGGGATTCACCGCTCTTTAAATTGAGAATTAATACTAGTGTAATAATTGACACTTCTGCCAATATTTCAGAGCGTGCACGCCTACTAGCTGTTGGAGAATGGGAGTCAAGGTCAACATCGGTACAATGTTGGACGACACAACCTTCCGCATTACATTACTTGCCTTCGGCTGGGTACATCTTGCGTATCCCTGCATCATTGTACCTGTGGAGTAGCTGTCGATAATCTGGGACACCATGGCCTTTCTTGTAGCAGAAGCGCAGGTCGTATATTCGGCACCTAAACGACATAATTCGTAGGGCTCTTTCCACCGCAGGTCTTCCGGCCGTACGTGAACCAAATGGTTTAGCACGAAGCGATGGAAAGAGACCGGACGGTATGTCGTTGCTACCGTGGAAGATGGGGAGGCCTTTGGTGTGGGACGCTACATGCGTTGACACCTTAGCACCTTCACACCTTCGAAGCACATCTGGATGTGCCGGCGCTGCTGCTGCATCGGCTGACGGCCTTAAACGGTGTAAATATGCTAACCTAGCAGGTGATTACATATTTGAGCCGTTTGGGGTTGAGACACTGGGGTCATGGGGTCTGAGTGCTCGCCGCCTTTATAGAGACATTGCTAAACGCCTAATCGATGCTTCTCAGGACCAGAAGGCTGGCTATTTTCTGGCCCAAAGAATAAGTATCACCATCCAGCGTGGTAACACAGCCAGCATTCTGGGAACCTTCCCAGTCGGCAATGACGCGGAGGATTTTTTAAACGATATTTTGTAATGTAAATATTTTTAGTCTATAATTATGTATATTTTGTATATTGTAATTCTTATTGTAAATAAATATTTTAAATTCATGTGATTGATTTTAGATATAACTATTTTTAAACCAAGTAAATCTCGCGACAAGCTTTTATAACACATAAATTGTGTAATGACGTTAAAGGTTACTATATAGATACTAAAAGTTAGGTAGAGATAAAGTTTATTTTGGCTTTTTAGGGCATTTAAATAAGAGCTTGTTCTTTAAAAGTTTTTTTTACTTTTAATTTATTTTTTATTATCTTTATACTTAGTAGAAAGTTCTAATAAAGAGATCCCAGCAGTATCCCAGGGGCGATTTTTACACGATCTTTAAATATTGTAAAAATGCTTACTTTCTTATTTTTTTTATGTGTGTAAATAAAGTCAATTTATTTTTCTTACATACTATACTAACGAATGCCCGCGGCTTCGCCCGCTTGTAAATTATGTACTAAAAACTTTCCTCGAGAACCACTCTATCCATTGGTGAAAACCGCATCAAATACCGTTGCGTAGTTTTAAAGATCTAAGCATACATATGAACGGAAGCGACTTTGTTTTATACTATGTCCGGTTTTTTTATTCCGCGGCCCAAGGCTGCGGCCGCACCTACGTCCATTACCGAGCGCATATGGTTAGTTATGATGTCATGGCATCTACATGGTTTATTTTACTCATTTAATAAAAATAAATTACAAGTTAGTTAAACATTTTAATCTACCCAAAATAAGTGGTACACTTTATTGAGAGCAATTATATCCGGACCCTAAAACGATAAGTTAAGTGTACACTTATTTTTTCAATTTTCAAATGATCCACTTCAGTTGATTATGAGTGAAACAAAGGACCATTTTGTTTGAGAGCTCTCAGTTGCGTGACAACGTTCGCGTGACCGAGCTTAGGACTTACATGTGTATTTCTATTTGTTGTGCAATACATATTTTATGGCAATCATGAAAGTAGTTAAGCGCGTATGAAACTAGTTCCATCACGTACTTGCTTGTGCTATGGGACCTAGAAAATAAATATTATACACAGAAACTAAATATTATACATAGAAAATACCCAAACTCCGAAACAAACATTTGTGTATCAAACAAATAATTTGATTCGACCCGAAATCGATTCTGGGACCTCAGGGACGGCAGTCGCATACTCATACCTCTGAGCCACCGAGGTAGTCCATTGCTTTAGTCTGGTTCTGGTTTAGTCAAGTAGTACTAACCTACCTACAGAATGTCCTGAATATCACAATATACATCCAAAGTAAGTACCACACTGTTGTGCATGAAGTCTAAGAATACATGAATAAATAAATAGATACGAATTTGTGATGATCATCTCACTAAAACAGCCGTATGAAGTATTTACGACCATTTTCATTTCATACCTCCCCGTGCCACACGTATTGCCCAATAAAATGAGCTATTTGCTGTTTATTCGATTATATCATTTTTATAAAAATACTGAAATAATAAAAAAATATAGCTATCCTAATTCATAGTATATTTATCACAAATATAATAAGAAAAATTTCACTTAAATACTTTGTTTACCTGTGGGAATCTTCAATTCATTGGCGGAAAAATAATGAGGGAAATGAAAGCTCCCAAGCTCACGAAGTGATTATTGAGTTTTTAAGGTATAGGTAATTTACTCACGTATTTTTAAACACTTATTTTAGTTTCAGGAACCTCTATTTTGCTTATGAACATGAATAAATTTAAATACCTGAAGGACCTCCTTCAGGTATTTAATATTACCACCTGGTAATATTAAAATAAACATGAGTATTTTAAACATGGATATATATAAATTATATATAGATCTAACGTATCTAAAGATAGAAGAAGCACAGAAAGTGTTAAGTTTCATATATTTATATACGGGTAAGAGAGATCGCCGGGCGCACCTGGAAGTATTTCCTAGTGCTAACCAGAGGCGCTCGGCAATGGACGTAGGTGCGGAAGCGGCCCTAGGGGGCTGAATTTAAAAAAAATAGCGGTAAGAGCTACCCCACCTTTTCCTTCTCTCTTTCTTTCAGGAAGTTTTACTTAAGTCATGTGGTCTAAAGCACACTTGTTTTTGTTAGTAGAACAGCACTGAATAAATAATATTTTTTAGCATAATACATATGTAAGAATTATAGTGATAATATACAAATCCAATAAATTTATAGTAAAAAATAAATTGGTTCTTGGTTCAGATCGTAATAAAGATATAATCAAATAAAGAAACAAACATTTCAAATGTCACATTTATTATAATATAATAGCAGACGCCCGTGGCTTCACCCGCTTGACAAATTTTATTTACAAAAACCTTCCCTGAGAACCACTAAATCCATTGGTGAAAACCGCATCAAAAAATCCGTTGCATAGTTTTAAAGATCTAAACTAAGCATACATACGGAACCGGCGACTTTGTTTTGAAATATGTAGTGATAGTGAAAGTGATAGTGATCCTTTGTTCACCGTGGTACCATTATATAGTACCAGTAAAAATCAACCTCAGTAGTAATCCTCATATGGTTTTTCAAAGCTATCTAATGAGACCCCAAACGATAGGTAGGTAAAAGAATATTTTTCATAATTTTATGTTAGCACTTTGTCGTCGCAGTAAATACACATCCATACAAACTCTCATCTTTCTAGCAATAACCGTTTTCGGAGGAAAGCTGGGTACGGACGGATGGACGGACGGACGGACGGATATGACGAAACTATAAGGGTTCTAAGACTGACGAAACCTTTTCGGTTATATGGGCCAGTGGGATGTGATTTCGGAAATAAAATACACAGAGGTTTATGCTATAAAATATTGTAATGCCTTGACAAAAAAAAGAAAACCAAAAAAAGATGAAATAAGAAAAAGATGAAGAAAAGATGAAAGAAAAAAAAAGATGAAAAATGAAAAAAGAAAAAAAAATATTTGCTTCAAAATACACAGAGGTTTATGCTATGAAAGATTGTAATGCCTCGACAAAAAAGAGAAAAAAAAAAAGATTGTGATGGCGAACATAAAAATTACAAGTCATCTAGGTAGTCATGGAGGGTGCGACTTGAGCAACCCAAGGGGGGTGCCATCTTCATCGCGGCGGTGAGACCGATCATGGACGATTGGCTGCAGAGGCAGCATGGTGACCTCACGTACCGTGCGACGCAGATGGTTGCCGGGCATGGATGCTTCGGTAGCTATCTGTTTCGCATGCATCGTGAGGTCACACCCCGGTGTCAACACTGCGAGGTTTCCGACGACGACACCGCACTCCACACGTTGGTGGAGTGCTCAGCGTGGGCGAGTCAGCGCCGGGACCTCGTAGTGGGTCTGGGCGTGGATACCCTCTCGCTGGGGACCATGCTTCAAGCCATGGTATCCAGCGGGAGTAGGTGGAACGCGGCCGTGTCCTTCTGCGAGCAAGTCATGCTCGCGAAGGAGGCGGCCGGGAGGGAGAGGGAGCGTACCCTCCCCGCCGAGTTCCGTAGTCGGCGGCCAGGCCGCCCCAGACTACGCGACTACGCCCAAGACTATCGTCCTCCATGATCGGGGCCTGAGGACGGCGGGATCGCCACCCACCGTCCTTACAGAAGCAGGCTAGAAGGGTTGCGTGCTGCGGGGCCTTTGCCCCATAGCACGCAACCAGATTCACTCACTGACGCGGGATAAAACCCGACCCCAATGACGCGGGATTCTCGTCCCGACCAAACACCCGCAGAGACCACAGGGGTGGTCAAAGTCCGCCGGGCGCCACTGGACATACCCTCTGCTAGTAACCAGGGACGCCCGGCAACGGACGTTAGAGCGGCCGCGGCCTTGGGCCGCGGAATTAAAAAAAAAAAAAAAAAAAAAGTCATCTAGGTAGGACGCGTTCCAGCCGTCAATAAAACTGTTTAGATGCAACAGAACCCTAAAAGCATTATTTTACTTAGGTATTTAACTATTTTAGCATTTCGAAGCTCCAGTAGCTCAGTAAAATATTTGTAGCATTGAATAAATGATTGCGAGAAGCGACTTTGTTATTCAGGAAGTGGGTTTTCGTATAATTCGTTTTGGTATCACGGAAAATGTATTAAAGTAACCTTTGGAAAGAAGGTAATTTCAAAATGATTTAAATGTTTTAGAAAATTTAAAAGATGTCTTAGTTATTTATTAATATCAAATTCTAATTCAGTTAACTACAGAAAATGTAAGTTGGAAAGTTAGATGTCCAAAATGATAACAATGACATTAAAGTACTTACTCTAATGCTTTTTTTTGGACATGTAACCATATTATGTTTTGTGTCTTTGCAATAGTGCACTTCAATAATTGAGTCACAAATGAAGAAAATTATTGAAGTGTTTTTGACACCAAATTTTAAGTCTATTTATTTATTTAATTCATTATTTATTGGATTTAAGGAAGACTATCAGCTAAATACATAAACGTATCATAAGATAATAACATTGATCCATAAGAGCCATCGCAAACTAGGCGACTAGTCGTTTGCATTTAGCGTCTTGTCGCCGCGACTAGACGCGGAGCTATCGCTAGCGTCGGCGACTAGTCGTAAGACAGACGTCGTGCAGGAAGCGATCATTAGTAGTGGAGTATTCGAGACAGACGGTTGTGTTGTTTATTTTGTGAGTGAATATGGAGCCTCTAGTTGCACTTGCGTTGGTGCTTATCTTGCGAATGCGAAGGCGTAGACGTGCACCTTCCTCAGCGCTCACAGCGTGACTGACGCACAGCTGTCGCACGACTAGGCATGTAATGAAATCACAATAACGAGTTATAAATCACGTGATTTCAGCAATCATAGATCACTGCGGTACTTATTAGGTAGGTACACATATTTTCCTAAGATATAATATTCTTTCATCCCAAAATATCCCGTCCCGTATTACGGTTTTTATTTTTGTTTTGTACAATACGAATAAAATTGTATTGTGTTGTAGGAAGACCACAGATTAGATAAGAGAATTGTAGAAGACGTCTCGCCTCTTTCAAAATTGACAGACAGATATATTAGATGGATGTCATCCAACTTTGGATTATGTCGTCGCGACTCCGCGACTCTGACGCCAAGTGTGCGAAGCATTGAACAACATTTATAAAATTGTCGGCCGCAGCCTATCGTCGCGTGTAGTCGCCGAGCTGTCGCTGTCGCGTGTCGCCTAGTGTGCGCCTACACTTAATAAGTCCCCACAGGTGGCGACAGATTATTATTATGACAAAAGAGCTTATCTAAGACAGTATAACATAACATAAACATAAGGCCTACTGTACTACTAGTTATAGAACACCAATTCCTATTATAGAATGTAGGTAGGATTTAAATTACAGTACCTGGTTTCCTAATTTCTATTATCCTAATAACTTTCGGACATTCGCTTGAAATTTATTATGTAAGTTTGAGGCTTCGCATATTAAGTATTTCCCTTTACGAGTTCGTCTCTAGATATACAATTTGACGCGATCCATTCGCAGAAATTAGAATTCAATTCCCCTTGGGTAGGAGATAACGAAGTTCCCTCATATCATCCGTCAAGAGCGGAAATATCTTTAGGCTCGTCGCAGTTGAGATATCAAATTGATCGTGAGAATATTCACGGTTTAAACTTGCAAGATTGCTTAGTCAAATTTCTACGTCAAACACGTTGAAGTCTGCTCGAACTGATGAAATTATAGGTACTTAGGTACCTATGTAACATGCTTCAGGACCAGAAGGGTGTCTATTTGCTGGCCCAAAGCGTAGGTACCTGAGTGTCGCCAATCAATGTTGGCAGTCGCTTCACGGAAAATATCGATGTTCAGCCGAATCGTAGTTAGACTGGAAAGCCGACCCCAACTTTAGTTGGGAAAAGGTTCGGTGAATGATTGTAAATATTGTAAATATTTTTAGTAAGTACGTATATAATTATTGACTGAGGGAGCGAAGCGACCGAAGTCTCCGTTTAAACTTGCAGACTGGGGAGAATTTCTTTTGTCTATACACATCTCTACATCTCTACATCTACGGGTTCCGTCAGATCATGTTTGCGGCCGTATTTATCAACCGATTATCATGAAACTTTACACACACACTCCTTGCTTACAATGAATAACATGTGAAAGATATTTTTTGGATTGGATGAAAAATGAAAGAGTAATAAAGAATAATTGAAAAATAAATTTTTGATACAAAGCTCCCGAAGACGTATTCTTGACAGACCGTAGACGGTCTGTCAAGAATGCAATCCGTAACCATAGCAACCCATATAAATAAAATCAAAAGTCATGCAAATAATTACAATTTAAGAATAAACAAAGCCGCTCCCGTAGTTTACGGTTCACAGAACAACTAGTGTAGGTATTGTTACCTATAGTTGAATAAAAAATCATTGTTACACATGTAACATATAGGCATATGTTACATGTGTAACAATTCCAAAATTTTAAATTGAGGTTCAGATTATAGAATTTTTATTTTATTATCTACTAGCAGACGCCCGCGACTTCGCCCACTTGACAAATAATATACAAAAGCCTTCCTCGAGAACCACTCTATTCATTGGTGAAAACTGCATCAAACTCCGTTGCCTAGTTTCAAATATCTAAGCATACATACGGAGGGGTGCTTTGGTCAGATCCTCCACGTGGTGCACCCCGGGCAACGGCAGTGGCTGCAACTCTGCGGCAACGTACCGCAGAGTTGTAGCTACTACGGCTAATTCTGGCCAAGGTGGGGGTCTTGCCGCCTCGCATGAGGAACGCAGGCAGACCCACCACGACGGAGGCCTTGCGTGGCCTCTCCGCCGACACTCTGCAGAGCAGAGGGCTGCTGTGCGGAGAAACCACCAGGGCGACGGGTCCGACATCACTGAGATCATCAGCGGTGTCGGACACGGTCTCGTAGAGACCACCGTTCGGCCAAACCCCGCCTGCAGGCGGGAAGCCGGTTCTTCGGAACAGCGAGGAAGAAAACCTCGTTAAAAAATCACCAACGGGGCGGGCGATACGGTCTTGCGGGCGGCTGTCCCCATGACCAGATCAAGGCTGGAGAGATCACCTTCAGCCCCACTGGTCATGGCACGACAGTCGTCCAGTGCCCCGTCGCGGCGGCTCTGAAAATAGCGAACGGACGAAGCCTCCTGGTAGGGGGCTTCTCAAAGGCTATGTTTCCGTTGTATGGTGGTAGGGCACGTGGGAGTGCAGTGCACAGCTCAAGACACCGTGGGCGACCGGTGCTTCCGCTGCAGCCGGCCCGGCCATAAGGCCAATGGCTGCGAGGCCCCGCCTCGCTGTTATAGATGTGAGGCGGAGGGCAAAACGGCGGACCATCGGGTCGGCAGCTGCCTCGAGGCCAAAGCCTCGTCCGTCCGCTGGTGGCAGCGGGGGAGCCGCTTCTGCGCGGCCAAGTTCGCGGCGGGATGCTGACATGGACGTCCATTAATGTACGCCCACGTCCGCATCCTGCAGGTGAACCTGAACCACTGCTGCGCTGCTCAGGATCTTCTGTACCAGAGCATCGCGCAGTGGTCCATTAACATGGCCGTGGTCGCCGAGCCGTACTACGTCCACCCGGGAAGCCCGGTGGACCAGGATGGCTCGGCCTGTTGCATCTTTGGGGGTTTCGCCGCGGACGCCTCGCGCCTTGCATTCATTGCAAGCGGCCGGGGGTGTATTGCGGCGGAAAACGAAGGGTTTGCGGTCATGTCCACCTACATCTCGCCGACTCTGGACGAGCCTCAGTTTGAGATATGGCTCACTGAGCTCGACGTCATCTTCGCTGCGTGCCGTCCTCACCCTGACCTGCTCCTGGGAGACTTCAACGCCTGGAGTGTGGCGTGGGTCTCCCGGGATACTAGGGACAAGGGGAGGCTTCTTGAGGACTGGACCAGAACGCGTGGTCTGGTAGTCCTCAACCGGGGGAATGTCGCCACCTTTTGGCGGCGGGGCACGGAGTCAATCGTGGACGTTACTTTCGCGACCCCTGCCCTCGCCAACCGTATTTCAGGCTGGCGCGTGGAGGAGGGTGTGGAGACGCACTCGGACCACCGGTTCATCTTGTTCGACGTTGCGCCCCCACCTGGCCTCCCACAGCCAGTCGAAAATCCCCCGGATCCGCGTTGGGCACTCCAACGTTTAGACCGGGAGGCTCTCCTGGAGGCGGCAATCGTCCAGGCCTGGATTCCGGCGCCGGACAGGCCTGCCGATGTGGAAGCCGAAGCGGAGTGGTTCAGGAGAGCCATGTCGCAAATCTGTGATGCGGCGATGCCTAGGGTTACACCCAGACCGGCAAGGAAGCAGGTGTACTGGTGGTCGCCGGAGATTGCACAGCTGCGCGCAGCATGCATCTCCGCCCGCCGCCAGTACACCAGGTTTCGCTGGAGGCATCGCCGCCCAGACGACGCGGCAGCCCGAGAGGCGGAGCTTTATCAGGCATACAGGGAGCCCAAAGGTATTCTCCAGGAGACGATAAAGCGGGCCAAGACGGCGGCCTGCGACCCTTCAGTAGAACCCATGGGGGCGCCCGTGCCTACAGGTCAGAGAGAAACTCCGACCTAGGGTGCCCCCACTGACCCAGAGTCTCCAGCCGCAGCAGCTGGAGCGGGTCATGGACTCCCTGTTTCCGACGAGAACAGAGGAGCACGTCCCTCCGCGCATGGCTCCGTCTCTGCCCGACGCGGATAGCACCAGCGAAGACGACGTACCCGAAGTCAGGGTGGGGGAGCTAGGTGCGGCAGTACTCCGGCTTAAACGCCGGAAAATCACTGCCCCCGGACCCGACGGCATTCCTGGCCGTGCATGGGTCCTGGTCCTCGAAGAACTCGGGCCTCGACTGATGGGGCTCTTTAGCGCATGCCTCGAAAGGGGCCAGTTTCCCAAGGTGTGGAGGACGGGGAAACTGGTTCCGATCCGTAAGGACCGGTGAACTCACCGTCCGGATACAGGCCGATCGTGTTGCTCGACGAGGTGTGTAAGCTCTTTGAGCGAATTATCGCGGAACGCCTCGTCGAGCATCTCACGAGTGTGGGGCCAAACCTGGCGGATAACCAGTTCGGTTTCCGTCGGGGACGCTCCACCGTGAGCGCGATCATGCCCATGAAGAGCCTGACGGAGGAAGTAGTCTCACAGGGCAGGGTGGTGGTGGCGGTGTCTCTTGATATCGCCAACGCTTTCAACACCTTGCCATGGAGCTGCGTTAGGGAGGCGCTCGTGTATCACGAAACGCCTCTCTACCTCCGTCGTATTGTCGGGGCCTATCTCTCGGAGAGGGCCATAGCTTTTCCCAGCTGGCTCGGGCCAGCTCGGCGAGATGTGTCGTGCGGTGTTCCACAGGGGTCGGTTCTGGGGCCGCTTCTGTGGAACATCGGCTATGACTGGGTGATACGGGGTGCGTTGCCTAAGGGCGACGGCGTAACGTGCTACGCCGACGATACCCTCGTCACGGCGCGGGGTGCAACGTACCAGGAGGCAGCACTCAAGGTCACAACGGGTGTTGCTCAAGTCGTTGGTCGGATACGGCGGCTGGAACTGTAGGTGGCCTTGCACAAGTCCGAGGTTCTGTGCTTTCACAGACCTCGGAACGGTCCACCTGAAGGTTCCAGCATAAATGTGGGGGGCGTTAGCATCGGCATCAAGCCCTCGATGAAGTACCTAGGGATCGTACTTGATAGCCGATGGAACTTCGGACCACATTTCCGAAGTTTGGTCCCTAAAGTGACGGGGGCATCAGTCGCGCTTTCGCGATTCATGCCTAACCCAAAGAAACCCAACGGCTCCTGCAGGAGACTGTACCTGGGGATCGTGCGGAGTATGGCCCTATACGGGGCTCCCGTATGGGCGGCGCGGTTGACGGCCATCAACTCAAGGCTCCTTAATAGACCGTTGAGGACCTTGGCCGTCAAAACAATAAGAGGGTACCGCACGATCTCCGGAGAGGCTGCATGTCTCCTAGCCGGGACCCCTCCATGGGACCTGGAAGCGAGAGCCCTTACGTCATTGTTCCAATGGCGCAAGGAGGCGCTGGAGCGGGACCACAGGCCTACGTCTCAAGAAATCGAGGACCAGCGGTCCCAACTCCACCAGGATCTCATGGAGTCATGGAGGGTGTGACTTGAGCAACCCAGGTGGGGTACCAACATCATCGCGACGGTGAGACCGATCATGGATGATCGGCTGCAGAGGCAGCATGGTGACCTCACGTATCGTGCGACGCAAATCGTTACCGGGCATGGATGCTTCGGTAGCTATCTGATTCGCATCCATCGTGACGTCACACCCCGGTGTCAACACTGCGAGGTTTCCGACGACGACACCGCACTCCACACGTTGGTGGAGTGATCTGCGTGGGCGAGTCAGCGCCGGAACCTCGTAGTGTGTTTGGGCGTGGATACCCTCTCGCTGGAGACCATGCTTCAAGCCATGGTCTCTAGCAGGAGTAGGTGGAACGCAGCCGTGTCCTTCAGCGAGCAAGTTATGCTCGTGAAGGAGGCGGCCGAGAGGGAGAGTGAGTCGACCTCCATGATCGGGGCCTGAGGACGGCGGGATCGCCACCCGTCGTTCTCACAGAAGCAGGCTAGAAGGGTTGCGTGCTGCGGGGCCTTTGCCCCATAGCACGCAACTAGATTCACTCACTGACGCGGGATAAAACCCGACGTTAGAGAGGCCGCGGCCTTGGGCCGCGGGATTAAAAAAAACATACATACGGACGGAAGCGACTTTGTTTTATAATATTGTAACGCCATCTCGTAGCGAGTAATAAGACTACCAAATTCAGCGCCATCTAGTAGCAAATCGCAGTACTACTACGTAACGTCTTTCTGGAATGTTCTGTCAAGGTACTTCTATGTAACGAGTTATCTAGAAGCATCTCGAAGGTGTGGAATGTTAAATTCTAGAGCAATCTAGAGTAATGACCGTACTATAAAGGCGGAGCACTTCGGTGGCGGATCATCAGTATTTCCAGAGTGATAATACGAGTTATACCTGCGAGTTCAAGTGCGAACAAAAGTGTTCAGTGAAGCTTATAGTGAAGTGTAAATTAGTGGTGTAATAAATAAAGTGTTTTGTGGTAGTTTGATCGGCATTTTTAATTCCGTAGAACCCCGGCTCGTAACAATTGGTGTCAGAATTGGGGATTTGGACAATGCCGGTGTTACCGAAAGAAGACACAGAGGGCGTCCGTACCAGGGGTCAGCGCCAACAGGAGTTGGACAGCAGGCGCTTCGGAGGTAATACGCTGGAGAGGTTGGGTGGTCAGCAGCAGCCAACGGTGGAAGCAGGCCCGCCCACGGTATCTCCAGCGCCAGCACCTCCAGACTTTGCTGCGCTGATGGCGATGCTACAGGAGCAAGCCCGTCGCCAGGAGGAGCAGGCCCGCCACCAGGAGGAGCAAGCCCGTCGCCAGGAGGAGCAGGCCCGCCACCAGGAGGAGCAAGCCCGCCGGTTGGAAGAACAGCTGCTGCGGGACAAGGAGGAGCAGGCACGCCGCCAGGAGGAGCAGGCACGCCGCCAGGAGGAGCAGGCCCGCCGGTTGGAAGAACAGCTGCTGCGTGACAAGGAGGAGCAGGCACGCCGCCAGGAGGAGCAGGCACGCCGCCAGGAGGAGCAGGCCCGCCGGTTGGAAGAACAGGTGCTGCGCGACAAGGAGGAGCAGGCACGCCGCCAGGAGGAACAGACACTCCTCATGAAAGATCTTCGAGCTACTTTTGGCAAGAAGATGAATGTGATTAAGGATCAAGTTCATCATGTTGAGAACCGCATCACGGAAGCCGAAACTCGGATTGAAGATGTAAAAAACCAGATTACAGATGTCAGGAAAGAGCTGGGAAATCTGAAAGCTGGTGATGGGATTGCGACTTCCTTACCTGCTGTGCCTTCAGCACGTGGATTTAAAGTACTGCCATTTGATGGGACATCTTCATGGTCGGCCTATAAGAAGCAGTTTGAGGCCGTTAAGAAGGCAAACGGCTGGAGTAGAGCCCAGGCCATGACTGCGCTTACATTGGGTCTGCGAGACAAGGCGTTAACTATCCTGGAAGCTCTCGGAGACGATGTATCCTACGAGCAGCTACTAGAAGCCTTGGAAGCCAGATACGGTGACGCTCACCTGGAACACGTGTATCGTGCGCAGCTGAAGGATCGTGTCCAGCGCACTGGCGAAAACTTGCAACAGTGGGCCCTGGAAGTTGAGAAGCTGGTACGGAAAGCATACCAGTCGGTACCTGCGCTCATCAATGGGAATCTGGTGCAAGCATTCATCGACGGCATCCACGACCTGGAAGTCAGGGCTGCAGTGAGGCTCGGGCACCATGAGACTCTCAAAGACGCCTTGGCTCATGCTTTGGAGGTCGAAGCCGTACGGCAGGATCATCGATCTCACCGCGTCAGGGAAGTTGCAGCATCACCGGCTCGCGACCGTTTCACGAGATATAGCCCTAGGTGCTACACATGTGGTGAGAGGGGCCACCTTAGATCCAGTTGCCCAAAGCGGACTGCTGAAAGAGAAGAAAGTCGTTCCCAAGAGGATAGGGTGGCTAACCTCACCGCCCAGCAACAGCAGGGAAACGAATAAATGCCAGGACTGCGGGGCGGGTGCTGGCTGATGTTAGAAGAGCCCCAACGGTTTCGATCTCACAAACCCAGGATGGGAACAGCCTGATCATCAAGGGCGAGGTAAACGGAACACCATGCAAGCTGACAATAGATACTGGAGCATCTCGCACGGTTGTCAGTTCCCGACTTGCAAATCGGTACCCTTGGGGACTCTGCAAACCGTGACCGCATCAACTTGGTAATAGCCACCGGTCAGCGCATCCCGTCCGAGGAGAGAAAGAGATGCAGTTAAAGTTGGGCAATGGAATTTACCTGCATAATGTCATCGTGGCTGACATAATGGACGACTGCAAACTGGGCTTAGACTTTATGAGGAAGAACTCTTGTGAGATCGACGTCAAGCAAGGAGCGATGAAATTTGGTCAAGAGGAACTTTTCATGGAAGGAGCGTTATCAGGAAAAGTGTACAGCTTGAAGAAGGTCGTGCTTCCTGCCAGATCAGAAACGACTGTACCAGTTAGTCTCCCTCAGAATTCTTGGCGAACACATCGATATGTACTCATAGAAGGAATACAAAATGAACTTCCATGGAAAATGGCCCGAACTCTGGTAAGAGCCAATGAAGCCTCAGTGGTACGTGTGCTGAACCTTAGTGATAAGGAACACGTGATTGAAAAGAGCACATTGATTGGCACTTGCGAAGAAGTAGATTGGATGCGCCGATGCCAAGAGTTGAGTACTGGGAACATCGTCAACAAGGACGCTAGAAACAACGTCTTGACACTTTTAGAAGACTGTCGTAACATCTTAATGAAGAATGAAATGGACAAGGCTAAGAAGATGTTACTCAAGTACGCCGATATTTTCTCTTCGAGTGATGCTGACATTGGGAAGACTGGATTCGTTCAGCAAAAAATCAATACAGGAAATGAGGCACCCATCCGTCAGCGACCAAGGAGACTGCCAGTAGCACAAGAAAAGGAAGTTGAGACCATGATTGAAGGAATGGGAAAAGATGGTGTGATAGAACCATCGTCAAGTCCATGGTGCTCACCTGTAGTGCTGGTAAGGCAGAAAGATGGCAGTATGCGGTTTTGTGTCGACTATCGTCGTCTGAACGACGTTACGAAAAAGGACAGCTACCCTTTACCAAGGATCGATGACACGTTGGACATGCTGACAGGGGTGAAGTGGTTTAGCACGCTAGACCTGAAAAGTGGTTACTGGCAAGTTGAAATCGATCCTAAGGATAAAGAGAAGACTGCATTTTCCACTGGAAAGGGTTTGTGGCAGTTTAAAGTTATGCCATTTGGATTATGCAACGCCCCGGCTACTTTTGAAAGATTGATGGAAATAGTGCTCGCCGGATTGACTGAAGACGCCTGTCTTGTCTATTTGGATGACATTATCATCGTGGGCCGTACGTTAGAAGAGCATCTCCAAAACCTGGAACGCGTTCTTGTAAAGATCCGAAGCGCAAACCTGAAGCTCAGCCCAAAGAAGTGCTCATTCCTCAAACGGCAAGTAAGCTTCCTAGGCTACGTAGTGTCGGAAGATGGTATCCGCACGGATCCAGAGAAAATCATCGCCGTCAAGCATTGGCCGGTTCCAAAGGATAAGACGCAGGTCAGAGCATTTTTGGGTTTGTGCTCATACTACCGGCGATTCGTCAAGAACTTTTCGGATATTGCCAAGCTTCTGCTGGGACGGAAGCTGCGGCATCGCATTCCAGGAGCTAAAGAATCGTCTGTGCAATACACCTATTTTGGGTTATCCTGATGCGGAAAATGAATTTATAGTTGACACAGACGCAAGTGATATTGGACTCGGAGGTGTGTTATCTCAACGGAAAGGAGATCGAGAGGTCGTTATAGCCTACTTCAGCAAATCCTTATCGAAACCTGAAAGGAATTATTGCGTCACGAGGAGAGAATTACTCGCCGTGGTGAAGACATTGCAGCAATTCAGCAAATATTTACTAGGGCGAAAATTCCTTATACGTACCGACCATGCTGCATTGAAGTGGCTATTACAATTCAAGAATCCAGAAGGACAAGTCGCCAGATGGATTGAGCTACTACAGGAATATGACTTTGTAATCGAACATCGCAGTGGGAGATCCCATGGCAACGCAGACGCATTGTCAAGAAGACCTTGCCCTGAAGACTGTAAGCACTGTGCCAAACAGGAGATAAAGGAAGCCATACCTGTGAAGATGCTTAAAACGGATCTGAGCGACGACATACATACATACATATGGTCACGCCTCTTTCCCATTGGGGTAGGCAGAGACTATGGAATTCCACTTGCTACGGTCCTGGCATACTTCTTTCGCTTCTTCCACTTTCATAACTATCTTCATGCACGCTCTCCGGTTCTGGGTGCTCTTGACCTGACCTTTGTTCAAAACATCTCCGATTTGGTCGAAGTACGTTCGCCTAGGTCGACCCTTACCTGCCTGTCCATTCACGCCCGCCTTATGTATCTGTTTCGTCAATCTTCTTTCATCCATCCTTTCTACGTGCCCGAACCATCTAAGCATCCCTTTTTCTATCTTACTCACTACATCTTCTGATACACCGCAAAGTTCTCGTATCTCGCTGTTCCTCACTTTCTCAACCAATGTCACTCCAGTCATACTTCTCAAACTTCTCATTTCCACTGCATTTATTTTACTTTCATGCTTCTTCTGCCAAACCCAACATTCACTTCCATACATAAGTGTAGGGACCAGCACTCCTCTATGAACAGCCAGCCTAGCCCTCCGGGAAATCTTCTGACTGTTCATAAAGTTATGCAGAGCCCCATTCACTTGATTTCCTGCCACAACCCTTCTTTCAATGTCGTCGTCACATCTTCCATCCCTTGTAAACTTGGACCCTAAATACACAAACTCTTTCACTTGCTCCACTCTTTCTCCTTCAATAACAATCGCACAGTTCGACATGCTTTCGTCTCGTTCAAATACCATTACTTTCGTCTTACTTGCGTTCACTTTCATTTCCTTCCTTTTCAAAGACTCATTCATAATATTAACCATCACCTGCAACTCCTCCGCCGATGACGCAAGTATTACCTGGTCATCAGCATATAAGAGGCACTTGATAGTCAATTCATCCATTCTTAAACCACACACACTCGCTTTCAGATCTTTCAGACAGTTATCCATGTATAGGTTAAACAGCATTGGTGACGCTACACAGCCCTGCCTGACGCCTCGTTCGATACCGAACCAGTCCGTGTATGTCCCGTTTATGCGGACACAAGCACTGGAACCCTCATAAAGTGATTGAAGTGCTCGTATCAGATTGCTGCTTACTCCATACATGGACAGCGCTGACCACAATTCGCTCCTCACCACTCTATCATAGGCCTTCTCTAAGTCTACAAAAGCGCAGTAGACCTTTTGTCTTTTTGCCAGGAACTTTTCGGCAATGCTGCGCAAAGAGAAGACCTGATCCATGCATCCTCTTCCTTTCCTAAATCCAGCTTGCACATCCCACAATTTGTCATCAGTGTCATTCGTCAATCTAGTAATCAGAACCCTTGCATATAACTTGCCGACGACGCTGAGCAGACTTATCCCGCGGTAGTTTTTGCAGTCTCGCTGTGACCCTTTCCCTTTGTACAGCGGCACAATGACGGCTTTGCACCAGTCTTCTGGTACACTACCGCTTCTCCAACAAAGGTTAAAAAGGCGGTACAGCTGACTTGATACTACGCCTTGTCCTGCTTTCAGCATCTCTGTCGAGATCCTGTCATATCCTGCTGCCTTTCCAGCTTTCATGCCATTCAGTGCATCCATAATCTCTTTCACACTTATTTCATTCTCCTCTTCATTCCCACTTTTATTCTTGTCCTCTATACGAGATTCCGCTTGCGCATCCTCTTTCTCAAACAGACTTTCAAAATATTCCTTCCATCTCTTTAAAACACTTTCTTCCCCACTCAGAGAGCTTCCATCGTGGTTTCTGACTTTGTTCAGTTGCGAGGATTGGATAGTGCCCCTGGCTGTTCTTATAGACTTCCAGAAAAGTTTAACATTTTCCTGGAAGTTGTCAGATAACCTCCTATCAAATTCATCCCTTTCATTCTCTTTCTCTTTAGCTATCACCTTCTTTACTTCTCTTTTACGCTTCTTGTATTCCTCTTTTGCCATTGAGACATCCTCATCTGTCGCCTTATTCATTCTGTGATTGGCTTTGATTGCCAACCAGTCCAGCCACGCTTTCTTCTTGCACGCTACAACCATTTGTGCCTCTACACTCATTCTTTTGACCATGCGTCCTTTTTTCCTTTTGCTGACACCACATACTTTCACAGCTACTTGTACAAGTCCTTCCTTTAACTGCACCCATAACTTTTCCATATCATCTTCTTCATCCATATTCTCATACCTCTCTCTCAAGCTATTTCGAAATTCTTCTCTTTTATTCCTTTCTTGCAAGCTTTCTACTTTTATCCGTTCAAGCTCGGTCCCAGACTCATGGGCGTAGTGTCGCCACCGTTTAAATAAACCTCTTAACCGGCTTACAACCATATAGTGGTCTGTTTCGACACCAGTGCCACGATAAGCCCGGGTATCCATCACTGTCTTTCTCAATCTGTCGTCCACAATCACAAAATCTATCATACTTCTCTGTTCTCCTTCTTGTCTAGTATACATGTGGATATCTTTGTGGTTAAACAGAGTGTTTGTTACCACAAGATTCCACTCCAAACATACTTCAAGCAAACTTTTTCCATTCTCAGTCACTCTATCGAAACCAAACTTACCCAAAACACTTTCATATCCATCACGCTCCACTCCCACCCGACTATTAAAATCCCCTAACATTATGATTCTTTCATTCGGCTTGCATTTACCCAAGGTATCTTTCATGCTGTCCCAAAACACCTGCCTTTCACTCTGTGCTTGGTTGGACCGGTCCCACTGCGCATCCTGTGGGGCATAAACTCCCACTACAAAGATGCGCGAAAGACCGACCTTCAGCCTCATCCACATTAGCCTTGGGCTTACACATTCGAAGTCAATCAAACACTCATTCATTCTAGCAGAAAGGATAATCCCAACACCTTGACTGGCCCGACTAGTGTCAGCCACCCCTGACCAAAAAGCTGTAAATGGCCCATGTGTGGTTGTGTCACACCCTTTCCGCTTAGTCTCGTTCACACACAAAACATCCAGTCGTCTTTCACTCATCAACTTACACATTTCCCCCATTTTATCATTCATACCTCCTCTTACATTGATCGTCGCAAAGCGGCTTTCCATAGCCCACTTTTCTGAGCGACGAATGGAAAGAAAACCTACAACATGCTCAACAGGACGACGCAGACATCAAGCCAATATTTGAGTAGATTAAAGCAAGTGCTCCTAAACCCATGTGGAGAGACGTCGCTTCAATGAGTTCAATCACAAAAAGTTATTGGGCGCAATGGGACAGTTTAGTTATTCAGGATGGAGTCTTGTGCCGCAAATGGGAAAATGCTCGAGGAGACAGCTGTCATTTGCAAATGGTCGTCCCTAAAGTTAAGGTCCCAGATGTGCTACAGTTCTACCATAATGGATGTTCAGGGGGCCATATGGGAGTAAAAAGGACTCTGTTGAAGATACGTGAGCGGTTTTACTGGATCCACTGTCGCGACGACGTTGAGGACTGGTGTCGCAAGTGTACGAGTTGTGCTGCAGTGAAAGGACCTCATACACGGAGCAGAGGTGCACTGAAACTGTATAACGTTGGGGCACCATGGGAAAGGATAGCCCTAGATGTTGCGGGACCATTTCCTGAAAGTGAAAGCGGAAACAAGTACTTCATGATTGTGATGGATTATTTCACGAAGTGGCCAGAAGTCTTCGCTATACCTAATCAAGAAGCTACCACGGTCGCAGATAAATTAGTTCACGGAGTCTTCTGTCGTTTCGGGGTGCCTCTAGAAATCCATAGCGATCAAGGAAGAAATTTTGAATCTCAGGTGTTCCAGGAAATGCAGAAACCCGCAGTCGGGTGGAATGGTGGAGCGATTTAATCAGACATTGGAGAGATATCTGGCGAAAGTTGTGGAAAGCAGGCAAAAAGATTGGGACAAGCACATCCAACCGTTTCTTTTGTCTTACCGAAGTGCGGTTCACGAAAGCACGTCAGTGACACCAGCTTATGCGAACTTTGGAAGAGAATTACGGTTGCCTGCCGACTTAATAACCGGTATACCGCCTGACGCTCCACGCAATATCACCGATTATGTGAATGACTTGCGCAGCAGGATGAATGACATTTATGAGCATGTCAGACAATCAGGTCAACAAATGTCTGAAAAGATGAAGACCCGTTACGACCGAAAGACAAATAATAAGGGCTTCGATGAAGATTCGTTAGTGTGGTTACATAACCCAGTCCGCAGTAAAGGGAAGTCTCCTAAACTGCAAGCTAAATGGGATGGACCATACCGAGTTGTGACCAAGATTAACGATGTCACTTACCGGAAGAGTCCAAGAAGTGCGCCAAAGATAGTTCATGTGGATCGATTGGCGCGATATTATGGGCCTGACAATGCTCGGGACGAGCATGTCTTAGGAGGGGGCAGTGTAACGCCATCTCGTAGCGAGTAATAAGACTACCAAATTCAGCGCCATCTAGTAGCAAATCGCAGTACTACTACGTAACGTCTTTCTGGAATGTTCTGTCAAGGTACTTCTATGTAACGAGTTATCTAGAAGCATCTCGAAGGTGTGGAATGTTCGCGATAATTCTTCCGTGAAGATTCTAGAGCAATCTAGAGTAATGACCGTACTATAAAGGCGGAGCACTTCGGTGGCGGATCATCAGTATTTCCAGAGCGATAATACGAGTTATACCTGCGAGTTCAAGTGCGAACAAAAGTGTTCAGTGAAGCTTATAGTGAAGTGTAAATTAGTGGTGTAATAAATAAAGTGTTTTGTGGTAGTTTGATCGGCATTTTTAATTCCGTAGAACCCCGGCTCGTAACAATATGTAGTGATTGTGTATGTATAATGCCCGGTAACGGCAATAGGCTTGACCCCTATTAGATGGGTGGGATCAACAACGCTACTGGTAATTTTTTGGTGCATACACCTCTGCTGCGTTAGGCACCTCCGAGATATAGGCGTGATTATAATTTAGGTATGCGTGAAATCAGATTTAGTAAAATTCTAACATCTTTACGTAACACTTTTTTTAATTCCAACGTTGCCTCACTGAAGTTTATATCCAATCGTCGCCTTCTAAGAAACTCTCTAACAAAATGAATTATTCAAATACATAGTTGTGTTCGTACTACTAGCGAGACTTTGTGAATTACCCATAAACTAGTTTTAAAAAGTTAGTAATTTTTAAATTTGTCAAAATCTACTCCACTGTTTTCTTCACATGATTTTTTTTGCTAGTTTTATTAATGATCGGAAAGATTTATGAGAATGGATTAAATGAATTGTGTTGGAGATGTAGTATTCATTTTTGGATTTCGTGGTTAATATTATAAAAGCTATTACCAGGGCTGGCACAGCCAGCGTCGACTTTAGTATCAATTGGGTTATGTCTTTTTTTTCAATCCGCGGCTTGGGCCTCAGCCGCACCTACGTCCATTGCCGAGCGCCTCCGGTTAGCACTGAGAGAATTTCCAGTGGCGCCACTTTGGCCTCCGACGTGGCCGCTGCGTGGTGGTCGGGTGTTACCTCGCATCTTTGGGGTCGGGTATTATCCCGCGTCGTTGGGGTTGCGTTTTATCCCGCGTCGATGAGTAGTTGGCGTAGTCACGTCTGCGGCGCCCCCGCCGCACACTTTGGAACTCAGCGGGGAGGGTACGCTCCCTCACCCTACCGGCCGCCTCCTTCACGAGCATCACCTGCTCGCAGAAGGAAACGGCCGCGTTCCACTGGCTCTCGCTAGAGACCATGGCAATTGGTTCATGTGACCAAAATTTATTGCGATTTCATTGGGTGAATAAGTCGATCGAATAAAGTCGACCCTGCCATGCTCCCAATAGACCAAGTTGCATTGGTCGGTGTGACAAAAGCTTTTCTAATACACATTGTTACTTCAGGGGCACGAGCGTCACGTCCCTTTCATGGGTTGCCTAAAATAATAATCGAACATGTTTGCTGATTAATCATCCATCGAGTAATTAAGAGGCGAATGAAGATGGATGTTTATATTCAATACTTATGGGCTTTCAATAGAGGTATCTAACAATAAAACTAAAGATTATTACCAACTACTTTACTTTTTTTATTTCTTTAATCACGTTACTTCGTTGCATGCCTATACCTCTATCTGAAAAGGTAGGCAAGTTTGGCAAAGGCGACGTAAAATGTGGGTTGTTAGTGGTTTTATTAGGCCTATAATACTCGTAAATATGTCTATGTATAAATGCATGAAAATTTTGGACCGATTGCGCTAATTCTTGTTTTGTCGTGTTCGTAACTGTCAGGAGAAGAATCTTTTGAAAGAAATCAATAACCGTTCTGTAATCCAATACTAAATTCTAACAGCCAGGCAATCTCTACATTCCGGGGTCAAGTTATTGACAAAACTGTGAAAGAATTTTAGTGAGAGACCATGTTTTTCCTGTTGACTGATGCACGTGATCTGACATTATTTTAAAGTGCCTGAAGATAGCCTCTCACTTGATCCCTATTACGTGGCACAAAATTAAATGACTTGCAAAAAGATGGCGAATTTTTCTACACTTTAAAGACAAATATTAGTATAAGTATTCTACTTATATTAATATTTTGAAGAGGGAAGATTGATGTGTTTGCATTTTTGGGTTCCGTACCCAAAGGGTAAAACGGGAACCTATTACTAATACTACGCTGTCCGTCCGTCTGTCACCAGGCTGTATCTCATGAACCGCATAGTTAAAAAGTTGAAATTTTCTCAGATGATATATTTCTGGTGCCTCTACAACAACAAATTTACGAAAAAACCTGATTGTTTTTGCTGTTTGGGTATGAAATTAGACCAATTAGCCTCACCTCTTTCCCCACAAAAACACTGGAAAGACTGTGTGAGAGAACCCTTCGGGAAAATGTGTTGACCCACTTTCCCCTTCATACAAATCAGCATGCATACACAGCAGGCAAATCAACCGAATCGGCCCTCCACCAGGTGGTAAGCCGGGTGGAAGAGGCGATACAAAACAAAGGTATATGTCTAGGTACTTTCATCGATATTGAGGGTGCCTTTGACAAAACAAATTTCACCAGCATCATGTCAGCACTGGAACATCATGGTGCAAATCCGGTGCTATCAGGATGGATAAAGAACATGCTCAGTAATAGAACACTTCTACTAGACCACGAAACAGAGGTGGTAGAGGTGGTGAAGGGATGCCCCCAAGGAGGAGTCCTTTCACCACTTCTGTGGAACCTAGTAATAAATAGCTTAATTACTGAACTAAACAAAAAACACCTCTACACAGTCGGCTATGCAGACGACATCACAATTCTCATTACTGGTAAGGAAGCCAACATAGTATGTGACCTCACCCAAACTGCTCTCTGAATAGTAGAAAAATGGTATGCAAAATACGAATTAACCGTAAATCCAGGTAAAACGGAACTCGTAATGTTCACCCAAAAACGAATTCTGGGCAACTTCAGACTTCCCAGACTCTTCGGCACAGAACTAACACTTTCCAAGGAGGTTAAGTACTTAGGTATCACCTTGGATAACAAACTGACCTGGCGCAAACACATAGACGACAAGATAAACAAGACTAGCATCACCTTCTGGCACTGTCGCAAGATGTTAGGTAAGTCCTGGGGTCTCTCGCCGAAGGTAACACTGTGGCTATATAATATGGTCATACGCCCCATGCTATGCTACGGAGCGCTGGTATGGTGGCCCAAATGCCAGCAAATTACATGTCAGAAAAAACTACAAAAGTTCCAAAGGCAAGCCTGTCTTGCGGTGACAGGAGCCATGAGAACCACACCGACCGCTGCTGTTGAGGCCATGCTGGGCATAACCCCGCTGCACCTTCACATTACACAAGAGGCCTCTGCAGCAGCTCTTAGATTAAAATCCCTAAACCTATGGAGAAACATCAGCACCCATCACACAAAACTTCTAGATATTATCTATAACGACACTCCCATTCTCATGTCGGGATCGGATAAAATACCAAAAATCTTTATTTTTGATAAAAAGTACAAGATCCAGTTATTCGAGGAAGATAACGTTGAAGGCTTAAACCTCACAGAGCTTAGAGTCTTCACAGATGGATCAAAAACCAGATCTGGCACAGGCAGCGGAGTTTTCTCCGAGGACCTACAGATCAGAACAGCAACGCCACTAGGATCACACAACACGGTTTTTCAAGCCGAAACCTATGCGATCTTAGAGGCAGCAACGGCTATAGCTTCCAGAGAGGTAAGGAACACTAATATTAGAATACTCTCGGACAGCAAGTTAGTACTACAGGCCCTAAACAACCACAGCATTAGCTCAGGCCTCATCTACGACTGTCATCAGCGTCTGGCTGAGATAAGTAAGTACAACCACGTCACTCTACAGTGGATCAAAGGACACAGCGGCTCCAGAGGCAATGACGCAGCAGACGAGCTCGCAAGAAGCGGCTCTAGCCAAAGGTCAATCGGCCCGGAGCCAATGCTACCACTACCGATAGGCACCATAAGGACAATGCTGTCCCACAGAACACACACTCTACACAACACACTCTGGACAAGCCTAACGGACTGTCGGCAGGCGAGGGAGGCACTGCCCAAACTCGACTGCCGACAAGCCAGAAGGCTAGTGACGTTAGAAAAATCCCGTCTGCGTCTCTTCACAGGTGTCTTAACAGGGCACTGCCTATTAAACAAACACCTACATACGATAGGAATTACTGACAGTCCCATTTGCAGGGCATGTATGGCTGAGGAGGAGACGGTCAGCCATCTGCTACTGCGATGTGAGGAAGTCAAGAACTACAGGGCGAAACATCTCGGCAACCCGGAAACCGTCCCTGAAGCTCTGCACAACCTGCGGGGCCTGCTGGCGTTCCTGGAGGAGATCGGCTGGCTCGTGTAAACGAGTAGAAGAGTCCTACCTGTACGCAAAACCCGCGCATTAGACGTGGAATTGCGGAAACCAGCCTGCGCTGACAAGTACAAGTACAAGTTGGGTATGGAATCCTTGGTGAGTTGCATTCGAAACTGCTGAACCGAATTTGCTATAGGTAGCTTTTATCTCGGTAATGTATCTTAAAAAAAACTCGACTGCACTTAACCAGATATTTAGGTAACTATAAGCAGACGGGACTCAGTTTGCATCTAGGTTTGAACTGATATTCGAGTCCCACCGATTCGAGTTATTTAATTGTTTATTTTTATTTAATGCTTTTTAGTTTTAACTACGTACACTCAAGAGATAAATACCTTTCATTTAAGACCTCATTCATCGTAATCCATCCAGCCGTTTGGCCTGTAGAGGGGAACAAAGAAACATACAAAAATACATACGTACGCGCGAAACACATAACCCTCGCTTACGCAGTCGGGTAAAAATAAACTGTTACTGTGCTAATACTCTATTAATAATGATAAGGACAAATTATAGGCATGTAAATTTAGCATTACAACGATGTTCACTTCAATAGTTCAACAACTTAGCGTCCAAAACGATGTTCACTTCAATAGTTCAACAACTTAGCGTCCAAATCGGCAAACTGTATCTGTTTATGAAGCGTGTTAAAACTTTACAACTGTACTTGTTTTAGTCTAACAATGGATTATATAATTAGTTGTTGTTTATCTTTGTTTAAAGTTAAATATATACAACATCCTGAGATATCCTCTTATCTTGGGTTGGGTAAGTTTCAGTACGTGTACAATAAAGTTTTATTTTGTAGCACTATAAAGGTACAGGCAAACTCGTCTTTCACATGCGACGTTTAACACGCATTATGACATCTGAACCGGATCTAGCCTATTGGTGTGGTACAACACACTGGTCATTCACCACGCTGTCTTACGCGTCCCCGCGCCATATTCGCGTGTTCCCATGCTATCCCACGCGTACGACGCTGATACACACGTTTAAAGTGTCATAGCGCCTAGATAACGTAAACGTCAGACGTCGTAAGGGTAACCTATTGAAATCTCGAATTTCTCTTACCCGAATCTTAAAACCTCGAAAACGGTTGGTAGAACTTTTAAAAGACAGATGTAATGAATGACAACTTTTTTAAATTCCCTTTTTTATTTCCCAGATGAATCAATTTCCAGGTGCACTAAAACCAAATTTTAAAACGTATTTTTTTGTTTCCCATATTCTCATAATCCAGATATAGTTATACCAGATTCTCAGAATACTTTTTTTTGTTTCCCATTCGTACCATTTTCCAAATAAACTATTACCACATTTTCATAATCTTTTTATTTGGTTCCCATACAATCATATTCCTGATAAACTATTGCCAGATTTTCATAATCCTTTTATTTGGTTCCCATACAATCGTGTTCCAGCTAAACTATTGAAATACAAAATCGGGTGCAAAGGGGCTCTACCAACATCTTTAGGTCCCCAGCGACCTCACCTGCTAGTGGCGCATCTGCTGATCAACGGACGAGGCTCGTTAATTTATGGTCCCTATGGAGAGGCTTCGGCCCCTACATGGGTACCAGGTGGTACAACAGTGTTGGTCCGGGGGAGGTACCACCGTGCAGCTGTGCTAAAGCCCCCCAAGTAACCCAGCCCAGGCTGAGTTGCGTTAGGGGTTCAGCAGCTGCACCGCCGGGCCCGGGGCGATGTATGGTGCAGCAGGCATGGGACCAGTGGGGGCGAAACGGAGTCTAGTGTGGGTGGTGTGGGTCGATTCGCCGGCCAGGGAGACCCTTAGCAACGGCGTTGCCGCGGCCGCCCGCAACACAGTCATGGGGCCCGCCTGGGACCAACCACCCCAGGAGGCTGCGCATAATCCTGATGTGGGATCGCCGCTCCGGGTGGTAACCGGTGTGGGGTAGCGGCGGCCTTGCATCAGGAGGGTTTGGGAGCCCTTCCGTCCGGCGAGTCGGCTCCGACCTAACCACACGGTTCTAGACAAAGCTAGCCCCTGCGCTTTGTCACTTACTGCTGCACCAGATGTCGCACTGTCTTCACGCTTCTTCGTCTTCAAAATCTACAATGGCAGTGCAACAAAAAAAAAGTAAACGTTACACAGCGGCCCTAGGAAACCCCACGACTTCACTTTTCGAGGTGGAGTTCACTAACGTCCGTGGACTCCATGCGAACCTCGATGCCGTCCACCATCACCTTGAGACGGCACGGCCCGCTGTGATGTTTCTCACGGAGACACAAATACGCCGCCCTGACGACACGTCTTACCTGTGTTACCAATTTCGAGACAAAGCCGGGGTGTGCGTGTTCGTTAGGGCGGATGTTTGCTGCCGCCGGTTGCGCTGCCTAGAGAACCCCTCCAATTCTGTCCTTTGGCTGCACGTAGACCATGGCTCTATGAGCCAGATCTATGTGTGTGTCTACCGTTCCCACACAGGGGATTCTAAGACAACAAAGCTCTTCCAGTACCTCAGCGAGACGGCTGATGAAGCGCAGGTGCGGTTCCCGAACGCTGACCTAGTATTTCTGGTGGACTTCAATGGCCATCACATTGAATGGCTGGGATCCCTCAAGACTGATCATGCGGGTAGGGCCGCCCATGCGTTCGCTCTCTCCCACGGTCTGACCCAGATGGTATGCGGGATCACCCGGATACCAGACAGGTCAGATCACACGCCCGCTCTGCTGGATTTACTGCTGACGAGTCGCCCAGCCCAGTACAGTGTTTCGGTAGGAGCCCCATTGGGTAGTTCCGACCACTGTGTTGTTCACGCTGGCATGAAGGTATCACCTCCTGCACGTGCTGTACAAATGTCACGACGACTATGGCACTACTCGTCAGTGGATTGGGACGGTCTACGCGATTACTATGCGTCCGTCCCCTGGAGCCAGCGCTGCTTTGTAGGAAAGGCTCCCTCGGATAGCGCTTCTGCGATTGCTGGCGAGATCAGTTTAGGGATGGAATTTTACATCCCTTTCACTGATGTCGCCAGTATCCGCAGAGCCCGTCCCTGGTTCGGGCGAGATTGTGCCAAAGCTGTTCGACAAAAACAGTCGGCATATCGCGCCTGGATCAGGGCCCGGGCTGTGCGCGACCCAAACGTGGGCCACCTCAAAGCAGCGTACAACCGGGCTACAAAATCCAGCAAGAGGGCCTTTAAGGTCAGGAGCTCACTTCCCATCCCACGGGCAGCCGTGGATACTGGCAACTGGCCAAGGCCGTGCAATCTAACTTCTGTCAGCCCTCGCTGCCACCGCTGCGTTGGAAGTCCCAGATGGAACACTGGCTCACAAAGCCCAAGAGAAAGCGGATATGCTCGCAGACCTCTTTGCGGCTAATTCCCGGGTCGACGACCGTGGCCTGCAGCCCCCCGCCATCGCCAACTGTGGCTACACTATGCATGACATTGTACTCAGGCAATGCGATGTACGGGCAGTGCTGCGATCACTCGACACGCGGAAAGCCAGTGGCCCTGACGGCATTCCGGCGGTGGTACTACGGAAATGCGCAGCTGAGTTGTCTTCTGTACTAACTCGTCTGTACCGCCTGTCTTACTCCACAGGAATCGTGCCGGAGGTCTGGAAAGAGGCGAACGTACAACCGATCCCCAAGAAAGGGGATCGGTCTGATCCGGGCAACTATCGACCCATAGCTGTCACCTCAGTCATCTGCAAGGTGTTTGAGCTCCTCATTAACAAGCAGCTCATGCGATATCTCGAAGATTACTCGCTACTAAATGATCGGCAATACGACTTCAGGCCAAAACGATCAACGGTTGATCTTCTGGCATTCGTAACGGATGTCTGGGGTGAGGCTATGGAAAGGCACGGCGAGTCCTTGGCGATTAGCCTGGACATCGCCAAAGCCTTCGATAGAGTCTGGCATGCTTCACTCCTTTCCAAGCTTCCGGCATATGGTCTACCTCCTCAACTGTGCAGCTGGATGGCCAGCTTTTTGAACGAACGCCGAATGCGGGTT